>SJXQ01009498.1:0-158351 GCA_006408695.1 Aepyceros melampus | reverse complement strand
GAACAGTGATGATGCAGCTGAAAAGGGGAGGGGGGACAAACAGGGGAGAGCACACGTGCTGGCGGGGCTGGGGGCCTCCGGTCTGGACGAGATGTTGCGGGAGGCTGTCGGGCAGAGATCTGAAGGCAGTGCGAGAACAAGGCTGGCTGTCCCAGGGAAGTGTCGTGGGTTGAGCGTGGGCGAAGACCCTGAGGCAGAGCCAGGCTTGGCGCTCTGAAGGTCACGACCCTACTTGTGTAGCAGGGGCAGAGAACCTCGTACCCACAGTGGCTGGTGCTCCCTGGGGTGAGCCGTGGAAAGGCTGGCTCTTTTCTTGTGATTTCTCAGAGGAAGAGGAGCATGCTACCTAAAGGAGAGGTCCACCTGGTTCAGCTGAGGTCAGGTTCAGTCTCGCCTCAGGTCCCTCTCTGTTAGGTGTGAAGAGATGGGAATGCCTGGCTGTGGTGTGAAAGTTGCTCAGTTGTGTCCGACTCGTGGAGACCCCATGGACTGTATACAGTCTGCGCCATTCTCCAGGCCGGAATCCTAGAGTAGGTAGCCTTTCCCTTCTCCAGGGGATCTTTCCAACCCGGGGATCAAGCCCAGGTCTCCTGCATTGCAGGCAGATTCTTAACCCGCTGAGCCACAGGGGAAGCCTGCCTTGGCTGTGGGGTACCAGTGAAATGGGGGCGACACTCTTTTCAGGAGTCCAGAGTTACAGGTGTGGAGGGAAACCTTCCCTTCTTACCTCGCATCTCTGATACACTGGCTCTTTTCACGGGCTGGCTTGGTTTTAATTTTTAATTTAATTTAATTTAATTTAAATTTAATTTTTAACTCTCATTGCCTGCATTTCAAGACGCCTTTGGAGCTACTTCGGGCTTCCCTGGTGGCTCAGACGGTCAAGTGTCTGCCTGCAGTGCGGGAGACCTGGGTTCGATCCCTGGGTTGGGAAGATCCCTTGGAGAAGAAAATGGCACCCCACTCCAGTACTCCTGCCTGGAAAATTCCATGGACTGAGGAGCCTGGTAGGCTATAGTCCAGGGGTCGCAAAGAGTCGGATACAACTGAGCAACTTCACTTGGAGCTACTTCAGTTCTAGGCTGTTTGATTGAGTGTGTTCAGTGGTCAAACCCATGCCCTTTGGATCCGGTGGCTGGGTTATAATTCTGGTGTTTACTGGCAATGGGCTCTAGGCAGCTTATTTCATTAGCTGAGCCTCAGTGTCTACATCTTTGAAATGGGATTGTGATAGCTCCTGCCTAAAAGAATGACATGCGGGTTAGATGCATGGATTCCCGCAGGCACCTGTTGTGAGTGATAACCACCTTCTGATCTTGCCATTCAGGTTATTGAGATCCTACACTGCCTATTTGCTGTTCAGTCGCTCAGTCACGTCCGACTCTTTGCGACCCCATGGACTACAGCGCGCCAGCTTCCCTGTCCTTCACCATCCCCTGGGGCTTGCTCAATAGTATTTACCAATACATTGCCTATAGTGTTTACCTTACTTAAAGCCATTCATTTCACTGAGAAAAAGGAGCATAAATTATCATTGTCTGCAAATATTTTTGTTGGTTGGAGACTTCGTGTCACAGTTTTCTCCAGAAAAAAAAAAACCCAAAAAACTGTTGAGCTAAGTTTTTCATTTCATCCAGTTTTAATTTTTATTCTGAAAATAAGGGCTGCCTACTTACCACCTTCCCCACAGGCAGGAATCCCATTGTTTTTCAGTGGTCCTTCAAGGGTAACTGCTTTATCTGCCCCACACACCGCCACGTGGCTTAAAGAGACTTTTCAACCCACAAGAAGCACATGGTTTCAGGGCGAAAAGCTGAGGCAGAGAAGAGGTGGAAGTTTTGAGTTGTTGGTGCGGTGTCTCTTTGGGGCCCCTGAAGGGCAGAGGCCAGAGCCCCCAGGGACGCAGCAGGCTCTGATGCTGAAGGTCACCTGATGTAGACAGAAGACAGAGGATCCAGAGATGCTTGGCCAACGGCCTGCCCCCTCTGAACACTCGCGCTGGAGTGGAATTCAAGTTTGTGTGTCCTGCCCTATTTCTTGGCCTTCCTCCTGAGAAATTCTTCATTTTCCCTTCGAGACGTCTTCTCAGGAATACACGGGACTTCCCTGGTAGCTCAGTGGATAAAGAATCCGCTTGCAATGCAGGAGACCCCGGTTCGATTCCTGGGTTGGACACACAGTTCAGTTCCGCTGTCGAAAACGCAAGCGGTGAGTGCCTTGAGGGAGTTGGGGTTGAGCAGACCGACAGGAAATTCTCAGGCATGACCATTTTTGTGAGTGAATTCCAGGACCAAAAATGGGGCTTAGCTCTTACAGTTAATCTGTGGATGACTCATACGTGGGCAAGAATTGCCCCTCCCAGGATTCTTTGCTGTTTATCGGAAGGAAATACACCTTAAAAGATGGATTTGCTCATGAGTAAACTTTTAGCCATTTTTCTTTAGCTCCACACTCATGTCAGTCTGAGAAAAAACAATCACTGGGCTTATTTTTTCCAGCTTGTTTCCTCCTTTGATGTCGTATGTGTATATGAGTATTGGTGGTTGTTGTTTAGTTGCTAAGTCATGTCCAACTCT
Source organism: Aepyceros melampus (assembly GCA_006408695.1). Classification (NCBI taxonomy): domain Eukaryota; kingdom Metazoa; phylum Chordata; class Mammalia; order Artiodactyla; family Bovidae; genus Aepyceros; species Aepyceros melampus. Next base: position 155,775 of record SJXQ01009498.1, on the reverse strand, counting down.
TTGCAACCCCATGGACTGCAGCCTGCCAGGCTCCTCTTTCCATGGGATTTCCCAGGCAAGAATACTGGAGTGGGTTGCCATTTCCTCCCCGAGGGGATCTTCCCGACCCAGGGATCAATCACACGTTTCCTGCATTGATGAGCGGATTCTCTATAGTCTGAGCCGCCAGGGAAGCCTGTATATATATGAGTATGTTGTTGTTCAGTCCCTCGAGCATGTCTGACTCTTTTCAGCCCCATGAACTGCAGCACACCAGGCTTCCCTGTCCTTTGCCAAGTCCTGGAGCTTGCTCAAACTCATGTCCATCCAGTTGGTGATGCCATCCACCCATCGCATCCTCTGCCGTCCCCTTCTCCTCCTGCCTTCAGTCTTTCCCAGCATCAGGGGCTTTTCTATATATGAGTATAAATAAGCATAAGTAAAATATTTATACCTGTTTGGATCCAAACTCATTCACTTTACATACGTGGAATGTAAGTGAACTTTAAAAAGTATCTGTACCATACATTTAAATATGTCATTTCAGAAAGTAATAAGATTCTATCCACATCTCCCTCACCTACCTTATTTTCTCCTACCCACAAAATGAGAGATATTTCCTCCTTGGCATTTATAAATGCTCCTGAATTTTTGGCACTCCCAAACTTGAGTCAGTTTCCCATATGTCAAGATAGGATTAAGTTTCAATCATTACAATTTCACTCCTCTCTGGTTTCTGAAATAATTGTTTTCTTATTTAAAATAATCTCTGAAAAAAGAGAGAACAATTTATATATGCAGAATTAAGTGTAGTAGGATCATGTTAAAATGAAAAAAAAAAAAAAGGGCTCAGTGTCCCAAAGGACAGTGAGCAAGATGAACCAAGGGCTATACTAAAGAAAAATGACTCCACTCAACCCTCTATCTTCCGGGACAGTTGAGTGACACCAAGATGGGGCTGAACTGATTGGAAGGCAGATTCGGGAAGTTGCTCCAGGTGGCCAAGTTCAGGACAGTGTGTGCTTGTGGCGCTTATGCTGTTAAATGTTAAGTCATGAACTTAACATTTTAGAGGTGACCTCCTTACTCACCCTGAGCAGCCTGGGGTACGCAGAGGGAGGAAAGTCAGCTTCCTGGAGGTGTCCAATCATGGGCTCAGAGCTCCCCCTGAAATGGCTGCAGTTAGGTTCCAGGATCAGGACCTCCGTCCTTCCCACTGAGAGAGTCTGAGAACTTCGTCTTCCACCGCTGCTCCTGGAAAGTCATGATGAAGCCCACAGCCAGGCCTCCCAGACCCTCATGATGGGGCCCACGGCCAGACCTCCCAGACCCTCATGATGAGGCCCACGGCCGGTCCTCCCAGACCCTCACGATGGGGCCAAGGCCGGTGCTCCCAGACACTCACAATGGGCCCATGGCCGGTCCTCCCAGACCCTCACGATGGGCCCACAGCCGGTACTCCCAGACCCTCACGATGGGCCCACGGCCGGTCCTCCTGGTTCAGGGGCATGGGGCACCCTGCAGTGGATCCACTGCCCTTTTGGTGTCATCTTTCTGAAACACAGACTTGGGCACTCACCTGCAGGAGACCCTTTCCAGCTCCCCATCGCATATGACAAAGGCCACGCTGCTGACCATGGCAGAAGGGTCCATTCCAGTCTCAGCCCGAGGGCCCTCTGTGTCCTGCCACCCACTACCCTGGGGCCGTGGTTAGAATGCTCCAGCGCAGTGGGGACTTCTTCCGGGCTTTGCTCATGTGTGATGACGAAGACCTCCACATCCTCTAAGGCCATCCTCCCAGCTCCAAGGTCGTTTCACTGTGAGATTGCTTGCTTTATTCATAACAGACCTGCCTAAGACTGTGCTTAAAGAAAGGGTCCTGTGACTATAGAATGGTTTTAACGCCACCATCATAGAAGGAGCAGCACCCAATGGCATGAACTCTAGTCCTGTTGTCCTATTCATATACTGTGGCAAAGCACTTCTCATCTTTATTAGGGATTTGGAGTGGAAGATGGGGAACTTGTTCAGTTTGTTATTCTGGGTTCTTAAAAGTAGCACTATGATCCAGGTTTCAATGGGATCTGTCCAGCCATTAAATTAAAAAAAAATTGTTTTTGTTGATTTACAGTGTGTTAATTTCTGCAGTACAGCAAAGTAATTCAGTTATATATACACTTTCTTTTTCATATTCTTTTCCATTATGGTTTATCACAAGAGATTGAATATAGATCCCTGTGCTGTATAGAAGGACCTTGCTGCGTATCCATCCTGGATATGACAGTTGGCATCTTCTAATCCCAAACTCCCAATCCTTCCCTCTTCCCAGTTCCCTCCAACCCACCTTGGCTACCATGGTCTGCATCCTATGTCTGTGAGTCTGTTTCTGTTTTGTAGGTAGATTCAAGCCCTATTTTATACTCCACATATAGGGGGTGTCACATAGAATTTGTCTTTGTCCTTCTGACTTACTTTATTTAGTATGAATGTATCTAGGTCCATCTGTGTTGTGGCAAATATCATTATTTCATTCCCCAGGGCCCAGTTTTGTATGAAGTTTCACTGGAATATTTGTTGTTCAGTTGCTAAGTTGTGTCTGACTCTTCATGGACTGTAGTCCGTCAGGCTCCTCAGTCCATGAGATTTTTGAGGCAAGAATACTAGAGTGAGTTCAGTTCTCCAGGGAATCTTCCTGGCACAGGGATCAAACCTGTGTCTTCTGCATTGGCAAGCAGGTTCTTTCCACGGAGGCACCAGGAAAGCCCTAAGCACAGGTTAAAAGGAGTGATATTATTCAAATAGAACCATGACCGTTTGCTGCTGTGTTGTCTTAGACCAGTTTTGCACTTCAGAGGCAAGGGTAAGTAGTTTTGAAGTTGAACACATGGCCTACACAGAGAAAACTTTTACTATTTTCTTCTTTATAGAAAAAAAAATGACCACCTCCTGCTTTTAAATAAACAACACACTTTATTCATGTTCTACCAGTTTTCCATGGCCTGTAGCATACCAGACCACCCTGTTCTTCACCAACTTCCGGGGCCTGCTCAAACGCATGCCCATTGTATCGGTGATGCCATCCTGCCAGCTCATCCTCTGGCCTCCTCTTCTCCTCCTGCCTTCAGTCTTTCCCAACATCAGAGTCTTTTCCTATGAGTCAGGTCTCCACATCAGATGGCCAAAGTATTGGGGCTTCAGCTTCAGCATCAGTCCTTGCAATGAAGGTTCAGGGTAGATATCCTTTAGGATTGACTGGCTTTATCTCTTTTCAGTCCAAGGGACTCTCAAGAGTCTTCTCCAACACCACAGTTGGAAAGCATCAATTCTTCAGTGTTCGGCCTTCTTTATGGTCTAACTCTCACATCTGTACATGACTACTGAAAAAACCATAGAGGTTTTTTGCACAATGTCTCTCATTGAAGGTTTGTCATGCCAAGGCAGGGGTTTAGATTCTTAGAAAATACTGCAGAGATGATGCCCCCAGCTCATGGCATCATGGCATCATGGCATGGCATTGCTGTGTCTTCCTGCTGGTGGTGTTGACCTGGATCCCTTGGTGAAGGTGATGTCTGCCAGTTTCATCTCTACAGAGACACTGCTTTCCCCTCCTCTATGCTTTATTTCTTAGAACTGAGTAACTAAGGACAAATCAAATCCCTTACAATTATACAGTGGAAGTAAAAAACAGATTTCAGGGATTAGATCTGATAGAGTGCCTGAAGAACTATGGATGGAGGTTCATGACATTGTACAGGAGGTAGGGATCAAGAACATCCCCAAGAAAAAGAAATGCAAAAAGGCAAAATGGTTGCCTGAGGAGGCCTTACAAATAGCTGAGGAAAGAAGAAAAGGTAAAGGAGAAAAGGAAAGATATACCCATTTGAATGCAGAGTTCCAAAGAATACCACAGAGATAAGAAAGCCTCCCTCAGCAATCAATGCAAAGAAATAGAGGAAAACAATAGAATGGGAAAGACTAGAGATCTCTTCAAGAAAATTAGAGATACCAAGGGAACATTTCATGCAAAGATGGGCACGTAAAAGACAGAAATGGTATGGACCTAACAGAAGAGGAAGATATTAAGAAGAGGTGGCAATAGACACTTCTCCAAAGAAGACATACGAATGGCTAACAAACACATGAAAAGATGCTCAACATCACTCATTATCAGAGAAATGCAAATCAAAACCACAATGAGGTACCATTTCACACCAGTCAGAATGGCTGCGATCCAAAAGTCTACAAGCAATAAATGCTGGAGAGGGTGTGGAGAAAAGGGAACCCTCTTACACTGTTGGTGGGAATGCAAATTAGTACAGCCACTATGGAAAACAGTGTGGAGATTCCTTAAAAAATTGCAAATAGAACTGCCTTATGATCCAGCGATCCCACTGCTGGGCATACACACCGAGGAAACCAGAATTGAAAGAGACACGTGTACCCCAATGTTCATCGCGGCACTGTTTGTAATAGCCAGGACATGGAAGCAACCTAGATGTCCATCAGCAGATGAATGGATAAGAAAGCTGTGGTACATATACACAATGGAGTATTACTCAGCTATTAAAAAGAATACATTTGAATCAGTTCTAATGAGGTGGATGACGCTGGAGCCGATTATACAGAGTGAAGTAAGCCAGAAAGAAAAACATCAATACAGTATACTTACACATATATATGGAATTTAGAATGATGGTAATGATAAACCTGTACGCAAGACAGCAAAAGAGACACAGATGTATAGAATGGCCTTTTGGACTCTGTGGGAGAGGGAGAGGGTGGGATGAGTTGGCAGAGTGGCAGTGTAACATGTGTGATATCATAAGTGAAACGAATCGCCAGTCCAGGTTTGATGCAGGATGCAGGATGCTTGGGACTGATGCATGGGGATAATCCAGAGAGAAGGTGTGGGGCGGGATGGGGGAGGTGGGGGTCGGGATTGGGAGTTCATGTATACTCATGGCTGATTCATGTCAATGTATAGCAAAATGAATACAGTATTGTAAAGCAAAACAAACTAAAAAATAAAAATTAAATAAAAAAAAAAGAAGAGGTGGCAAGAATACACAGAACTGTACAAAGAAGATCTTCATGACCCACATAATCATGATGGTGTGATCACTCACTTAGAGCCAGACATCCTGGAATGTGAAGTCGGTGGGCCTTAGGAAGCATCACTATGAACAAAGCTAGTGGAGGTGATGGAATTCCAGTAGAGCTATTTGAAATTCTGAAAGATAATGCTGTTAAAGTGCTACACTCAATATGCCAGCAATTTGGAAAGGTCAGCAGTGGTCACAGGACTGGAAAAGGTCAGTTTTCATTCCAATCCTAAAGAAAAGCAATGCCAAAGAGTGTTCAAACTACTGTACAATTGCACTCAGCTCACATGCTAACAAAGTAATGCTCAAAATTCTCCAAGCTAGGCTTCAACAATATGTGAACTGAGAACTTAAAGATGTTCAAACTGGATTTAGAAAAGGCAGAGGAGCCAGAAAACAAATTGCAAACATCTGTTGGATTATCAAAAAAAGCAAGAGAGTTCCAGAAAAAACATCTACTTCTGCTTTATTGACTACATCTAAGCCTTTGACTGTGTTGATTACAACAGACTGTGGAAAATTCTTCAAGAGATGCGAATACCAGACCACCTTACCTGCCTCTGAGAAGTCTGTATGCAGGTCAAGAAGCAACAGTTAGAACTGGACATGGAACAACAGATTGATTTCCAATCAGGAAAGGAGTACGTCAAGGCTGTATATTGTCACCCTGATTATTTAACTTATATGCAGAGTATATCATGTTAAATGCTGGGCTGGATGAAGCACAAGCTGGAATCAAAATTGCTGAAAGAAGTATCAATAACCTCAGATATGCAGATGACACCACCCTTATGGCAGAAAGTGCAGAACTAAAGAGGCTCTTGATGAAAGTGAAAGAGGAGAGTGAAAAGCTTGTCTTAAAACTCAATATTCAGACAACTAAGATCATGGCATCTGGTCCCATCACTTCATGGCAAATAGATGGGAAACAATGGCAACAGTGGGAGAGTTTATTTTGGGGGCTCCCAAATCACTGCAGATGGTGACTGCAGCCATGAAAGTAAAAGACACTTGCTCGTTGGAAGAAAAGCTATGACCAACCTAGACAGAGATATTACTTTGCCAATAAAGGTCCCTCTATTCGAGGCTATGGATTTTCCAGTGGTCATGTATGGATGTGAGAGTTGAACTGTAAAGAAAGCTGAGCATCAAAGAGTTGATGGTTTTGAAGTGTGGTGTTGGAGAAGACTCTTGAGAGTCCCTTGAGCTGCAAGGAGATCCAACCAGTCCATCCTAAAGGAGATCAGTCCTGGGTGTTCATTGGTAGGACTGATGTTGAAGCCCATACTCCAATACCTTGGCCATCTGATGAGAAGAGCTGACTCATTGGAAAAGACCCTGATGCTGGGAAAGATTGAGGGCAGGAGGAGAAGAGGACAACAGAAGATGAAATGGTTGGATGGCATCACCGACTCAATGGACATGGGTTTGGGTGGACTCCAGGAGTTGGTGATGGACAGGGAGGCCTGGCATGCTGTGGTTCATGGGGTTGCAAAGAGTTGGACACAACTGAGCAACTCAACTGCACTGAACATGTCCCTTAAGTCGGTGATGCCATCCAACCATCTCATTCTCTGTCGTCCCTTCTTCTTAAAGTATGGCCCACTAATTAGAACACAATCAGTTTGTCTTGCCCATAGAAATTAAGACTATGGGATTCTGAGGGTGGGTTTCTGTTTCACTCACTCCTTCTCCATTTAGTATTTGGGATTTTTCTGTGAAGAGAAGCTGTCTTTTTTTGCCCATATATTCACTTATTTCCATCCCTTATTTATATTAGTATAGTCATTTGATATTTGTCAGATTCTTTGGCATATACACCACCACTCTCATTGTATATTTTGTTGCTGAACTTGTCCAAGCTTTGGCCTTTGGAAACCTAATCCCCTCCTTCTCTGTCTCTCTTTCTCTTAATTGTGGGCTCATTAGTTCCTCTGTCGTTTTGATGTATCTTGGTCTCTTTCTTTTTACTTGGCTGAGAAATTCCTTTACTTCACTTTGAAGTCAGTTTTGTAGACTGTCCTGTGTTCTGGGAACACACACCGCTTCAAGGTCCCACCTTGGAAAGGAGGAGACAGGTGTGCAGGTCCTGAGCGAGCCCCTCTCCTGTGGCCGCTGCCTGCCTCGCGCTGGGTGTGCAGGCAGGGAGCTGAGCGTCAACACGAGGAGCCAAGTGCAAGGGTGAAGATCCAGCTGCAGAGCATGTCCTTTGCGCTCCAGTGAACCTGAAAGTGAGAGTCGCTGAGTCGTGTCCGGCTCATTGCGACCCCATGGACTATCCTGTCCATGGAACTCTCCAGGCCAGAATACTGGAGTGGGTAGCCTGTCCCTTCTCCAGCGGATCGAGCTTTAGGGAGCTCTTCAAAATGGAAGCCCAGTCAACACCAAGACCTGGCAGAGAAACTTACACCATATTGCGGGTCAGACTGTAAAAGTGGCCCACGGTCAGTCATTTCCTTTTCTATGAAAAAGAGAATTGAACTGTGACTTATTTCCTCCCCCTCCTGCTGTGATTTAGGAATGCTTTTTTGCACATAGATGTTTTCTTTCTTTTCCCTCCTGAGTCTCAGAGCTCCATCTCCTGCAACTTAGGACTCCTGTTCTCGAGGAACCCTGCCCAGTCTGCTTAGCTCGGTGCAGGTACCAGATGGCAGTATCTTCCGTGGGTGCCTGACCAAGCTCACATCTCTATGGGCAGGTCAGAGCGTTAGAAGTTCACAGATAACACTGTACGTTGCATGCTCAGTCATGTCGGACTCTCTGTGACCCCATGGACTGTAGCCCGCCAGGCTCCTCTGTCCATGGGATTCTCCAGGCAAGAGCACTGGAGCGGGTTGCCATGCCCTCTTCCAGGGGATCTTCCCGACCCAGGGATCGGACCCTCGTCTCTGGTGTCTCTGCATGGCAGGTGGATTCTTCACCACTCAGCCACCTGAGAAACCCTGCAGATGACAGACTCACAAACAGGCTTCTGCAGCAACAACAACAACCCATGTATTTATCTCTGCAACTGGATGTCATAAAGTCTCCTGCCAAATAGGGAGTGGTTAAGAGGATTGAAAGGGCTTCCCTAGTAGCTCGGTGGTAAAGAATCCACTTGTAATGCAGGAGCCACAAGGGGACGCGGGTCGATCCCTTGGTCAGGAAGATTCCCTGGAGGAGGGCATGACAACCCACCCCAGGATCCTTGGCTGGAGACCTGCGTGGACAGTGGAACCTGGCGGGCTACAGTCCAAGGGGTCCCAACGTGTCAGACGAGACTGAAGCGACTTAGCACCCGTGTATGCGTGCACACACACACACACACACACACAGGAGGATCGCATGAGATGATGATCACATGTGGTGATGAAATTGTCAAGCTCTCAGCATATAACCCAGCAAGTGACTGTGCATAATGCCTAATTCATTTCATAGCTCGTTAGAGCATCACGTGTTTCATGAGCTCCTGAGGGTGGCCTGTGACAGTGCCTCGAGTCGTTCATTCCTTCATTCTATTCAGTGTATTCAGTGCCTGCCTTTTGCTGAGAGTTACTCAGATTCTGGGAAAACCAGTCTCTGCTCTCCTGGGGTTTGCCTTCTTGTGTGTCTGGTGTTTCAGATAAAATCAAATGCACACGTGTACATACACGCTAATCGTGCATGCTGTGCAGTCAAAGAAGGCGGGCAAAAGAGACAGATGGGGAGAAGCGCGGTTTTGGAAGAAGAATCGAGTGATGTGTTCTGAACCTGTTAGCTACTTTTTCTTTTTTTTTCTGTTTTGTCTTTTTTAAACTGAAGTATAGTTGATGGACAATGTGGTGTTAGTTGCAGTTGTCCTCACAGTGGTTCTTTTTCAAATTCTTTTCCCTTTTAAGTTTTCATAAAATGTTAAATATAGTTCCCTGTGCTTTACCATAGAGCATATAAATGAAACTAATTTAAAAAGATGCATGCATCTACCTCAGTGTTCATAGCAGCTGTATTTGCAATAGCCAAGTCATGGAAGCAACCTAAAGTCCATCCACAGATGACTGCATAAAGATGTGATACACACACACACACACACACACACACACACACACACAGAGTGAAATATTACTGAGCCATAAAAAAGAATGAAGTAATGCCATTTGCAGCAACATAGATGGACCTAGGGATGACCGTGCTAAGTGAAGGGAGCCAGAGAGAGACAAATACCATATGATCCTGCTTTTATGAGGTGCTTTTTAGACGTTCAAAAGAAGTAGTCCAATCCCTCTTTTCCATAATAGGTGTTATTGAACACTGTGGTTTTCAGGGGTTATCAGAAAAGGAATTGCTTTTCTTCATTAACAGATAGATGGGACTCTGAATTATGTTCACTCTTTTAGGCAAATGAATTCTCATATTTCTTTTACTCTTAACATTTCAAATTCAGGAAAGGGAGGAATTAAATATACAATGAGCTGAGCTCTTTTTTTAACTTGTAGAATAGTTATAGTTTAGCCATCAGGTAATTTTATCAACAGCTTAGGATCTTTAATTAGGGCTAATGCTCATGATGAATGTGTGGCCAGTTTACTTAAAGGATTACAAGTGCGATAACCATAAATGCTTAAGTGATTGTTGATATCCAGAAAGAATGAGACTTTGGTCTCTGACGGTTCCAGAAATTTGTCATCCTTTGAGAGCTCTGCAGGTCTTGCCCTTCTTGACAGGGGCAAGAGGCACCTTTGGAATTTGGGGCCAGTAGTAGTTTTCCTGGTGGCTTAGACAGTAAAGCATCTGCATGCAATGTGGGAGACCTGGGTTCAATCCCTGGGTCAGGAAGATCCCAGTTCTCTTGCCTGGAGAATCCCATGGATGGAGGAGCCTGGTGGGCTGCAGTCACGGGGTCACGAAGGGTTGGACACGACTGAGCGCCTTCCCTTAGTCTTCTCTGATTATGTAGAATTAAACCCTATTGTGAGGATGTCCTGGACTCTGCCCACTGATGGCCAGATGCTCCCTCCCTGTCCTGCCAGCTGCGAGGGCCCCACATAATCCCAAACACCCTCCTGCTTGTGTGTCAAGAGCCATTTGCCTTTAGTTGAAAAACCAAGATGCAGACATTTCTGTAAGCGCTTTCTTTGCTTTCCTTATTCTAATATTTAAATTATGGGACAGAACTGTGCACCCACTTTCATCACTGAATTTCAAAATCTAATCTTAGTCTTTGTAGAGAGTAACATTTTTGAAAGTCTCTAATTTTTCTGTATCATTCACTGGCATCCAGCATGGTGAACTAAGCTACAATATACGAAGCAGAATATACAAACGGATTATAAGTTTATAATATATACCCTCAATACATAAAGCAGAGAGCGGATGCCATGTAGACTACCTGGAGGACACAGAAGCAGTGTCGGTTTCTGCAGGTCTGTCGAGAGCATCACCTTGGCCCTTCCTTCCTTGGCTTATCATCCAGTCTTATGGAAAAAGTTGCAAAGTGTTTTCCACGTTGGCTCCTTGTATTAGTACTTGGTGTACACTCAGCAAGCACAACCGGAGAAGGCGATGGCACCCCACTCTAGTATTCTCACCTGGAGAATCCCATGGACAGAGGAGCCTGGAAGGCTGCGGTCCATGGGGCCACGAAGAGTCAGACATGACTGAGTGACTTCCCTTTCACTTTTCACTTTCACGAATTGGAGAAGGAAATGGCAGCCCATCCAGTGTTCTTGCCTGGAGAATCCCAGGGACGGGGGAGCCTGGTGGGCTGCCCTCTATGGGGTCGCACAGAGTCGGACACGACTGAAGAGACTTAGCAGAGCAGAGAGCAGCAAGCACAAGTTACTCAGTCATCTGCTATCACTGTGGGGGACTTTAATAGACTCTTAGAAAAAGAAGTAAATAGAATTTGGTGGTGCTGAAGTTGATATTAAGTTTCATTTTCCTTTTTCATGTTCTGGAGGCTGAGTTTATTTCGTTTGGTTCCTGGCACAAGGTTTTGCTTAGGAAGCTTTGGCCACGTGTACTTAGGAGAGATAAACACGGCTGCAGAGTGAGGCAGGTCTTACTGCCCCTGGATCCCCTCAGCCACCGGTATGCCGAGTGTGTATTGAGTAAGTATGAAAGTGAAAGTGGCTCAGTCGTGTCCGACTCTTTGTGACCCCATGGACTATACAGTCCATGGAGTTCTCCAGGCCAGAATCCTGGAGTGGGTAGCCTTTCCCTTCTCCAGTTGATCTTCCCAACCCAGGGATCGAACCCAGGTCGCCCACATTGCAGGCAGATTCTTTACCAGCTGAGCTGCAAGGGAAGCCCAAGAATACTGGAGTGGGTAGCCTGTCCCTTCTCCATGGGATCTTCCTGGCCCATGAATTGATCCGGGGTCTCCTGCATTGCGGGCGGATTCTTTACCAACTGAGCTACTAGGAAAGCCCTGTGTATTGAGTAAAGTCATTGGAATTAAGACAGGAAAAAAAATACAGATAATCCTTACAAGTAATTTTTTTTTTTACTGTACAAGTAGAGATAATTTTGAAAAAAAAAAAAACCTACAGCTTTGTCTGGGAAAATTACAAATTACTGGGGAAATCTTTGTGACAAATATTTCAAGTGTTAACACTCACAATGTATAAAGGTTATATTGGATCCAAATGAGATTGTGTATGTATGCACACTCTACACAGCAGGAGGGAAGATGAGGAGTTACAAGCCTTATTAACAAAAACATAAGGGTTTCTGAGGGGCTCAGTGGTAAAGAATCTGCCTGCAATGCAGGAGACCCAGGTTCAATCCCTGGGTCAGGGAGATCCTCCAGAGAAGGGAATGGCAACCCACTCCAGTATTCTTGCCTGGGAAATCCCATGGACAGTGGAGCCTGGTTGAGTACAGTCCATGGGGTTGCAAAGAGTCAGACACGACTAAGTGACTAAAAAAAAAAACAAAAACAAATAAAACATAAGCCTATACACTGATTTCTTTTCCTTTGTAAAAGCAAAACATACAGGCTGCCTATAAATTCAGTTTTTCACTCAGTGTATTTGAAAGTAAATGAAAAACAATTTGTCATAGGATGTGTCTGTTACAAATTAACATTACCTAAAAGAAAACAAAAGGAAACTTTTCCAGTATATCCTAAGAAGAAAGATAATAGCTCAAGGCAATAAAATAAAATTATTCTAGGGAGAGGATGCAATTAATTGTATCCATATGATTCATTCATTTTTCTAAGAAGCAATATCTTGCAAAGCAATAGAGGCTGGCTCACGGAGATGATGCGTATGAGCCTTTATGGCTGATTTTTTAATATGATAATAAGAGAACCATCAGATCTTCTCGTAAGAGATGTTGAAATCATATCACAGTGCATGGCACATTGTAATGAGTCAGTATGTGTTTAACGAGTGACTCAATGAGTTCAAGATTGATGAGTATAATATAAAAACAAGTATGTCCAACATCTGAAGAAATTAAACTTCAGCACAGATTTCTCAGTTTCTCTGAATGAAACTGTTCTTGGTAGAAATGCTTCTATAATGGAAACTTTAGTCCCTATGGGCTTCCCTGATAGCTCATTTGGTAAAGAATCCGCCTGCAACGCAGGAGACCCTGGTTCGATTCCTGAGTCGGAAAGATCCCACTCCAGTGTTCTTGGGCTTCCCTTGTGGCTCAGCAGGTAAAGAATCTGCCTGCAATGTGGGAGACCTGGGTTCGATCCCTGGGTTGGGAAGATCCCCTAGAGAAGGGAAAGGCTACCCACTCCAGTATCTGGCCTGGAGAATTTCATGGACTGTGTAATCCATGGGGCCTCAAAGAGCTGAATGACTCTCACTTTCACTTTTAGTTCCTACCGGGGTCTCAGGAGCTACCATCTAATTGGACAAGAGGCTGGGAGTGTGGCCTTCAGCTCACATTTTCTTTGTGAGGACACATTTGTCCAGATCGCTGGTTTATTTGGGGTGGGTACATGTGGTGTAGAGTGAACTCTGCAAGGCTCCCTTTGAGTTGGAATTGTCGAAGGGGAATTTAGAATGTCATATTCGAGCCTTTGCTGTGGCATACGTTTTAGGATCATTAACTGTGCTGAGTAGGCAGCCAGAATTTCAGTTATTCCATGATTTTTGTTAAAAAAACAAACAAACAAAAAAACCTCTAGGAACTGAGGCCAGCGCTGTAGGAACTTTGCAAACCTCTGCTTGCCTTAAGTGTAAATTTTGCTTTCTGCTGTTGCTGTGCAGTCACTAAAGCCCATCTGACTCTTTGCGACCCCGTGGACCACAGCACACCAGGCTTCCCTGTCCTTCACCATCTCCTGAAGTGTTCTGAAATTCTTGTCCATTGAGTTGGTGATGCCATCCAACCATCATCCTCTGTCGTCCCCTTCTCCTCCCACCTTTAGTCTTTCCCAGCATCAGGGTCTTTTCCAGTGAGTCAGCTCTTCGCATCAGGTGGCCAGATTAGAGCTTCAGCTTCAGCATCCGTCCTTTCAGTGAATGTTCAGGGTTGATTTCCTTTAGGATGGGCTGGTTGCATCTCCTTGCAGTCCAAGGGACTCTCAAGAGTCTTCTTCAGAAACACAGTGTTGGCTTTTAGGAAACAAGTTCACTGTATCCTTGCCATATTAACCCCAATATCCGCCTCCCTCCATATCCATGGAAGAAGGTAGACCATCCCAACTAGGACAGAAGCACTGGTGATGAACTGACCTCTGGGGGATGAAGGAGATCCAGATCCCTGTAAAGCACAAATCTCATCCACACACAGGCTTTCCCTGACTCTCCGCCACAAACTTTCCCCCAGAGCACTAATAAACCCTGATGTGGACAGAGAGGAATTTCACCTTTTCTCCCTTTCTGCACCCAGCTGCAGATCACTGGCTGATGGCCAGTGAGACCTTTGAAGATGGCAGGAAGCTGGAGGGAGGAAGACAAAGGTTCCAGTACCTCCCAGAGTGGGTGACAGGCCACGGCCTGACTGACCCCTGTTGAGTGTGCATGTGCCCAGGGTCAGGGATGACACACTGACACACACACATTGCAAGTGTTCTTGGCGCTTTGTTCACCAGGCTGAATGGACACGATGTGCCGGGAAAGCAAACTTTTTTGGTATGCAGATTTCACTTGAAATTGACCAGTTGATCCTGTGAGTCGCATATGTATTGCTCTTCCTGTCTTTTGAACCCTGAGGTGTAACTACTGAATAATTCTTGGAAGCCCCAATGTCAAGGTGCAAATTAGTGTATTTCTATCTGACCTCAGATACAAACCCTTTGAAGCTGGCGATTTGATGAGAGCACATTGACAGTTACAAAACCCGTTCTCTGTGTGTCTGTTGGTGTTCCTCCTTCTTATTTTCACACCTCGAATCTCAGCACACTTCCTCCTGATCTCCTTTTTCTCCTGCCCCTCCAACGACACAGACACACCTGCCCCCGCTGTACCTAACTTGTTATAATACACTTGTCCTTTGATATAATACAGTTGTCCTTTGAAAATGTGTGTTTCTGATTTCACACTTTCGTGTCAAGCTGCTTTTCGGGAAATTATATCATGACTCGGGTTCAGTCCCTGAGTGAGGAAGATCCCCTGGAGAAGGAAATGGCAACCCACTCCAATATCCTTGCCTGGGAAATCCCATGGACAGAGGAGCCTGGCTGGCTACAGTCCACAGGATCACAAAGAGTTGGGCACAAGTGAGAAGCTAAACAATAGCAGCAGCATCTGTTGAAGATCTGGGGCCAGAAGGGAGGAGAGAGGGTTGTTTGGGAGAATAGAGCAAGAACTGCATTCAGTCCCTCCAGTGTACATGCCGGAGTGTCCTTATTTCCTTGGAAACACTTGCAGCACAAGAATTTTACAGTGATGTGTTATTGCTCATGAACTTGAACATGAACTTGATTCTGCTTTCATTTGTTGAGTCTTTCTCTGAACTGTTAATACAAAGTGGGTCCTCGTCTACATAGAGAACAAGGTCCTTAACTTGGTGACTTGAATCCCAACATTGGATCCTGAATCCCAGCGGCCCGTCCAAATAGTCCTTGAATTAGTAGAGTAGGAGGATGTTCCTGCAAAGTCAAAATGATGGAGGTCTTAACTCGCCAGGTTAACCTGCCTCTTCTGGTGGATTGGAAGTTATCTTCACTGTTCAGGTCACTAATAAGTGGCTGCAGGAATAGTTAACAAGAATAACAAGCTCTAGAACCCACTTTGTAGGATTTATGGGTTGCTAGGGGCTGGAACATGTTGGGAAATTGGATTCTATTATAGGATAAGAGAGTGACATGATCGGATTTTCATTTCCATGGAGAAAAGAAAAGTATCCCTCTCTCTCTTTATTCCTCCTTCTTTCCTTCCTTCCTTCTTCCCCCCTTCTGTTCTTCCTGTCCTCCCTCCGTCCTCCAAGCAGTAGACAGACTCGGCACTTCACAAAGCGCCTGCATACCAGGAGCTCGTGCAGCAGATACTCCCTGTGTGTGCGCCACGTGGGGACACTGCTCCAGACTCTAAAGACATCGCTGAAGAAGACACCCCTGCCCCTGTCTCTTATACACATCTCTAGCTTTGCTCATAGCACTGCTTCTTAAGGTCCACTTGACTTCACATTCCAGGATGTCTGGTTCTAGGTGAATGATCACACCATCATGATTATCTGGGTCATGAAGATCTTTTTTGTATAGTTCTTCTGTGTATTCTTGCCGCCTCTTCTTAATATCTTCTGCTTCTAAGTAAAACCTAGCTATAACAAAATGTTTCAGAAAGGCTAAAGTATGAAGGGAAGTGAAATTAGGCCCAACACATATGAATCAAAAANTCTTATACACATCTCCCAATATTTTGTCCTTCTGTTAAAGTGATAACAGTCTGTCTAGAATAATAGACTTTGGGAACAATTCACCTTTATATCCGGAGAAGGCAATGGCACCCCACTCCAGCACTCTTGCCTGGAAAATCCCAGGGACGGGGGAGCCTGGTAGGCTGTAGTCCATGGGGTCGCTAAGAGTCGAACACGACTGAGCGACTTCACTTTCACTTTTCACTTTGATGCATTGGAGAAGGAAATGGCAACCCACTCCAGGGTTCTTGCCTGGAGAATCCCAGGGACGGGGGAGCCTGGTGGGCTGCCGTCTCTGGGGTCGCGCAGTCGGACACGACTGAAGCAACTGAGCAGCAGCAGCAGCAGCAGCAGCAGCATCTTTATATCATTGCCACCAATGTGCGCACTCTGGTTACTTTGCACATGGTCGGGGTCAAGTGCTTGTCATTTGAATCAGATACCTTTGAGAATCGGTTTTAAAATGAGACACCTACATATCATCCCTGGCAGGGATGTTAAAGAAAGAGGATATTCCAAATGTAAGAGACAGATTTAAAAATGAAAACCATCTGGTCATTTAAAAAGAAAGAGATGTTTTTAGCATTCATTGGAGCTAGTGGTAAAGGATCTGCCTGCCAATTTAGGAGATGCAAGAGATGAAGGTATAATCCCTGGGTCAAGAAATCCTCTGGAGGAGGGCATGGCAACCCATTCTGGTATTCTTGCCTGGAGAATCTTATGGGCAGAGGAGCCTGGTGGGCTACAGTGCGTGGGGTTGCAAAGAGTCAGACACGACTGAGAGTCTGAGCACAGAGCAAATAGCCTTAATTGGAGACTGCCACATGCCCATTCAGAGATGCACGGAGTGAACCAGAATGGACGTGTGGAGTATGAGCAGGGAGTCTATACCTGGGCCTTGCAGCCTCTCGGCCCCGGACCAGTTTCTCAAGAGGGCTCAGACCCAGGGCACAGCCAGCTAAGCAGCGAGTAGGCAGTCTGTAGCCTCTGAACGTTTCCTGTGGTCTGGGGTTCCCCACGGCCCTCCTCCTATTTTGCCAAAAGACAGATGGCTTTCAAGAAGGCTCAGCTGGAGTAAGAGGCGTGTAGGCAGTTTGTGGCTAGCAGGGGCTGGAGGAGTGGGCAGGCAAGCTGCTTCTTTAGTAGATTCTGTCCAGTCTTAGGGAGTCTGGGGGCCAGCAATCAGCTGAGCAGCTGGCGTGCAAACAGTGCCTGTCCACCTGACTCTTCGTGTTTTAAGTTCATACGTTTCAAATTGAACACATCACTTAGTGCTATCTTGGGAGACTTCAGATTACCTTTTATTTATTTTTTCTTAATGAGAACCCTCTGTTGTCACCCTAAGGGGATGGCCAACAAACTTGCTTTTTTGTGGCACTTAGCCACTAAAAATATGTTCTTCATAAAACGTCTTATCACCCTTAGACTGTGGGTTACTTCAGAGAAGACAGGCCAGGTCCTACGCATTTACATCCCTAAGCACTAGTCCTCAATCTTGGGGTCTCAGGACGCCGACATCCCTAAAAATGCCTGCAGTCACTAAAGGGAGTGGTGAATATGAATTATTTCTGGTGATGTTTCCTGAATGAGAAATAAAAGTTGAGACATTCTTGAAACATTGCTTTATGATTTCATTTAAAAAACAGTAATAAACCCATTATAGGACCTTCCCAGGTGGCCCTAGTGATAAAGAATCCACCTGCCAATGCAGGAGACACAAGAGACGTGGGTTCGATCCCTGGGTTGGGAAGATCACTTAGAGGAGGGCACGGCAACCCACTCCAGTATTCTTGCCTTGGACAGAGGAGCCTGGTGGGCTACAGTCCACAGGGTCACAAAAGAGTCAGCCACCACTGAGCACAGAACAGGTACTTAAAATTACTCTGGGTGTTGCTGTTGGTGGCTGGAGTGGAGTCACAGCCGGCAGCTGGGTTCTCATATCTGCAGTCAGCCCGTTCTGCTCTCACACGTCCTGTGGCCTCTGGAAAACCTTACCGTACACCTGTCAGAAGATGAGGGGGTATATGCAAATAACGTCCTTGTGTGTCATGAAAACTGAAGGGTCTTGGAACCCCAGGGGGTTCTTGGAACACACTTTGAGAACCACTGGCCTATAGTTCTTATTCTGGTACTGACATGGCCCTAGGCAGTGAATTAAACAGACACACTTTCTTGGGATTCCCTTGAGGTCCAATGGTTAGGATTCAGCATTTTGTACTGGCTGGCGCCCTGGGATTCAATCCCTGGGTGGGCAACAAAGATCTTACAAGCCCCTTCCCCACCCACAAATGAACACATTCTCTGTCCTCTTATGAGTTGAATTGTGTCCCTGTAAATTCATCTGTTGGAGCCCCAGCCCCCAGAGCCTCAGCCTCTGATCCTTTTGGGATCAGGTCTTTACAAAGGTCATCAAGTTAAGATGAGGACATCAGTTTGCTGACAAAGGTCCATGGAGTCAAAGGTATGGTTTTTCTGGTAGTCATGTAAGCCCGTGAGAGTTGGACCATAAAGAAGGCTTAGTGCCAAAGAATTGTATTTTCTAATTGTGGTGCTGGAGAACTCTTGAGAGTCCTTTGGACTGCAAGGAGATCAAACCAGTCAGTTCTAAAGAAAATCAGTCCTAAAGATTCATTGGAAGGACTGATGCTGAAGCTGAAGCTCCAATACTTTGGCCACCTGATGCGAAGAGTTGACTCACTGGAAAAGACCCTGATGCTGAGAAAGATTGACGGCAGGAGGAGAAGGGGATGACAGAGGATGAGATGGTTGGATGGCATCATTGACTCAATGGACTTGAGTTTGGGTAAACTCTGGGAGTTGGTGATGGACAGGGAGGCCTGGCGTGCTGCAGTCTGTGGGGTTGCAGAGTCGGACACGATTTAATAGCAACTGAGAAACAACATAAGGTGGAACCTGATTCCCAAATGGCTGTGTTCTTTAAAAAAGGGAACTTGGATGTAGACACAGACATGCATAGAGGGAAGACCTTCTTAGGGCCCTGGGGGAGAGGGGGCCTGGGGCAGCTCATGGCCCTCAAGAGGAACCGCTCTGCCCGTGCTTTGATTTGGGATTTCTGGCCTCTGGAACTATGAGAGAAGGAGCCTCTGCTGGTTAAGCCCTCTGATCTTGGTTTCTCAGTCCTAGGAAACCAATGGTGCTGGCTTAGTCACCTCAGTCGTGTCCGACTCTTGCAACCCCATGGACTGTAGCCCACCAGGCTTCTCCGTCTATGGGATTCTCCAGGCAAGCATACTGGAGTGGATTGCCATTTCCTTCTCCAGGGATTCTTTCTGATCCAGGAATTGAACCCGGGTCTCCCACATTGCAGGCAGATTCTTTACCAACTGAGCTATGAGGAAACCAATACACAGACTCTACGCTGAACGTTGACGTTGGATTCAGAGGTAGCCACAAGGCCCATGTTGACGATTTACAGGCAGTTCAGCAGCAGAAGGGGACCTGCCCTTAATGAACGAAGAGGCGCGTTCCACCAGCTAGAGCTCGGAGAATTAGGGTCCTCCACCCCCAAGCACAATACCCACTGCTTCTGAATGCCTCCTCGAGGCCAAGCTTATCGTTGTGTTTAAAGAGGAAATGGCTGGTCATCTGCATCCTTGCTCCAGCCCTGAAACTTTCAGTCCTGCCTGAGGCAGGCAGCATGATGTTCTGGCCTGTCATCTGCCAGAGCTTCCAGAACCTGCGAGCCCCACGCCGGCTGATTTGGGGGTGGGGATCACTTGGGTGCTGTGTTTCCTCTTGATTTCAGAGGTAGGTCTCCCCAAGGCTGCCCCTTCGAGCGGAGCCTCAGTGGCGTGTTCCCTATATGTGCAAAAGCCTTTCAACAGTGGTCATGCCCATTGACAGGCTCTCTGAATAAAAAGCACCTCTTCTGAATCCCTCGAGTTTTCTGGGCACGGTGACGAATAGGAGTTCCCATTGTTCTGGGGACAAAGGATGGCTGTAACATCCTGTGAGGCGTGGCTTTCGGTGTTAGCGTGGTGTATGTGATACATTCATGTAGGCCACGCTGAGCTTTGAAAGTGATCAAACTAAACAGATAGCATTTTTTTGCAGAGCCCTTCGGAGGTGGAAAATGTTGGTGTGTCTTGGGAAAGAAGACACTCCCTGGGCTTTGAGCCAAGATGTCTAGAGAGGTCCCCATCTCACTCCTAGTACCACCCAGGTCCGGCCACGGCCCCCAGCCTCACATGGCCCACCTCCTCACCCGGGGCTGGTACTTCCTGTCCCTCCTCTCCTGAGATAACACTTCCTCCCCAGCTGCTGCTGATCGCTGTGCCCCACCCACAAACCGCGGCGCCCACCTCTGGCCTTGTTCTGCTATTGCCGCAGCCTCCTTTAAGTTCTTGAGCTGCCCAGGTGGCTTAGTGGTAAAGAATCTTCCTGTCAGTGCAGGAGACGGGGCTTAAATCCTGGGTTGGGAAGATCCCCTGGAGAAAAAGAGGAATGGTAACCCTCTGCAGTATTCTTGCTTGGAAAATCCCACTGACAGAGGGGTCTGGTGGGCTATGGTCCATAGGGTCGCAAAGAGTTGGACGTGAGTTAGCAACTAAGCAACAACCTTGAAGTTTGCTGAGGCCTCGCCTCCTCCATGCAGACCTCCCTGACCACTCTGTTAATTAAACACAGCAGTCTGCCCTCTCCTCCTCCCCCTCCTAACTCAGCCCCACCTCTTCTTTCTTTGGGAGAACTTACCACTTTCTCACCCAGTTCTCAGCACAACGTGCCTGCCTGCCTCCATGTGCATCTTGTTAAGTCAGGCTCTGATTCAGTCGCTCTGGGTTGGGGCCTGAGGTTCTGTGTACCTGACAAAGTCCCAGGGGATGCTGCGGCTGCTGCAGGTCCAAGGGTCAGACTTTGAAAAGCAAGGTTCTAATTCACAGGTCTTCATAGACTTTTATCTTAGTTTTGCAATTACTTTATAAAGTGTTCTTCTGCTTACACACAGTGATCAGTGCAAGTCTACCACACTGGAAGACAGGAAGGCAAGTCATCTTTTGTACTAAGTCAGTTGCCCTTATGGGCTTCCCAGATGGCTTAGCGGTCAAGAATCTGCCTGCCAGTGCAGGAGTACAGGTTCGACCCCTGGGTTGTGAAGATCCCCTGGAGGAGGAAATGGCATCCCACTTCAGTTCTCTCGTCTGGAGAATCCCATGGACAGAGGAGCCTGGCGGGCTACAGTCCACAGAGTCACAAAGAGTCAGGACACAACTTAGCGACTAAATAGCAACAACAGGTTGCCTTTTTAGGTAGACTTGGCTCCATGTGACCCCACCCCGCAAGGCTCCTTATGCAGATTAAATGGGTGGGTGACTTAGGGAACTCCACCCTCCTGGAAAGCAGTTATCTCTACACAGACCTCTCTTTGTGCCTCTGTGGTATGCACAACAGTGCACACAATTCTGAGCCCTGGAAACTTCCTTTCTCTCTTGGAACATGTGGGAAGACATAGACATCCCTGGCTCTGCTTCTTCCATGGAGATTCAGCGTAATAAGAGTCCCAAGTAAGGAGGCAATCTAAAAAGCAACACTGAGATCCTTGGATAGACATCCTGAAGATTTTTAGGCCACTAAACTGTTCTGCAGGTTAGAGTGATTTTGGTAAGAACGGCTCTACAGAATTTTAAAGAGACCGGTTTACAGAAGGGCTCAGGAGAGCCTCTGCTGGGTATGATCTAGTATGCGCAGTTTGAAATCATTGAACATGTTCACAATAAATAATTCAAACGCGTTAGGTTTTGAGATCAACACTCGCAGAGTCGTAAAAATCCTTGCTGGCAACCGGCTTGTTGGTGCATGAACAGTGTTCCGTTGACGGGGTCCTCCCTGGTGCCATGAGCTAGAACACGGGTGGCAAATGAGCTCAGCGTGGAGCAGGAACAAAG
Source organism: Aepyceros melampus (assembly GCA_006408695.1). Lineage (NCBI taxonomy): Eukaryota > Metazoa > Chordata > Mammalia > Artiodactyla > Bovidae > Aepyceros > Aepyceros melampus. The sequence continues at coordinate 134,012 of SJXQ01009498.1, read as the reverse complement.
GTCATGATACCCTGGCTCCTCGGTCTCCTTCCTGTGCAGATTTATGCGCTGGAAAATCTGGTGCAAAGCACAGGCTTGGCCTCCCGGCCCTGGGGACGGACGGAGGCATCATCACTCCCAGAGCCTAAGCGAGAGCTTGGCCGTGACTGGCCCTCACCGTAGGGGGGCCCTTGGCTGTTTCCACAATGGGAGCTGGCGCCTATGAAAAGAAAATGAGTTTGTGTTTATGTCTGCTCTATCCGTTGTGCTGTGCGGCCCTTGACAATAGTTAATTGGGAATGAGCGTGGAAAGGAAAGGGAAGAATTCCTTGGAACACTTGGGAAAAGTGGGGCTTCCTACCTAGGCCCCCTTTCTGCAACCCCTCCCTCCCCCTGCCGCCCTACCCCACCTCAGGGGAGCCTCAGTCTCTGTAAGACTTTCTGTTAGCAGAACTGTATTTTACTATTACCGGTGTGTGATGTGTTTTATGGAGAACGCCAGAGTTCCCGTCCAAGAGCTGAGGTCCTAACTGTGCTTGAAGACTTGAAATGAGCTCTCAGAGTCTGGACCACTTTCCCACCATGAGCACAGAAGAAGTTATCCCATCATTGTTCGGTCACTCACTGACTCCTTCCGACCCCATGGACCGCAGCACGCCAGGCTTCCCTGTCCTTCACTAGCTCCCAGAATTTGCTCAGAATCATGTCCCTTGAGCCAGTGATGCTATCTAACCGTCTCATCCTCCTTTGCCTCCTTCTCCTCCTGCCTTCAGTCTTTCCAAGCATCAGGGTCTTTTCCAGTAAGTCGGCTCTGCACATCAGGTGGCCTGTGCGTTGGAGCTTCAGTATCAGTTCTTCCAAATGAATAGTCAGAGGACTTGGCAAATTAAAACCCAGGGCAGCCTGGAAAGCACCCACAGTTCTCTTTGAACTTGAACTTGCAGGAGCGTCTGGCAGCTCCCCAGAGGATGGATTTCCTCACCCCCACCCCCAGGCACATATCTGCTCAAAGATGGAGAAATTGGGGCCTGCAGTTTGGCCCTGGCAGGAAGAGAATGTCAGTAGTTAAATACAGTAGATTTCGTTTTAGAGTGTGGAAGGACCTCAGGAAACATCAGGATGCCAGACCCTAGTTGAACAGATGAGGAGGCCGTGGCCCCAGGGCACGCGGCTGCTTCTCACACTATAGTCACTGTCTGTTCCTGCCGCTCCTTTTAAATTCCCACGTGTCCATCTGGACGCTTGCAGAGTCATCTGGAGTGATGCAACTGTTGGGGGAATGGCATCGCTTATAAAGATTAAGGGTGTTATGTGCCCCCCTTTTATGGGAAATTTGGGGTTGGAATTTTGCAGGGGTGGGGTAGGTACCTGATGGAAAGGTGCTGAAGGGGCGACAGGTATGTGTGTGTGTGGAGGCCAGGACATCTGCGGCCCCTCACGCTTGCCAGCATTTCCCATTGTGCTAGAATTTTCTCATGAATAAAATTCTTGGAATTTTCTCGAAAACAATGAATCCATGTGCCAGAGATTCATGGATGAGACACATTCCAGATGTGCGGTGTGCTGTGTTTTTAACGTCTGGGTGTGTGTTTGGAAAAAGCCAAGCCTAGAGCTGCCTGTTTTCATGGAGCTTCTGGGGAGGAAAGGATGAGCTGCCTCCCTTGGGACTCAGAGAAGGGCTGCTCCAACAGAGAAGAGCTCTGTCACCCCTGTGGGCATGGGGTGCCCTTCTCAGGGGCCACTGTGCCTCTTAGAACCTGAATTGCTTGCAGCCTCATGTGCTTAAGTGCGGCTTCAGAAATCAGAAGGGTAGAAGAGTCCTGTGAACCTCTTAGCAAGACTGCCATAGAATCACTTCCTTGTCTGAGTGTGTTAGGAACCCCATGAGGTTTTAGGGAAAGTTAGGATGAGGAGCATCATGAATCCCACATCCTGGAAGAGAAGAGTTTTGCAGGGAAGTTTGAAGAACATTAGCTGGGCTTCTCTGGTGGCTTAGATGGTAAAGAGTCTGCCTCCAGTGCAGGAGACCCATGTTCAGTCCCTGGGTGGGGAAGATCCCCTGGAGGATAGCATGGCAACCCACTCTAGTACTCTTGCCTGGAAAATCCCACGGACAGAGGAGCCTGGCAGGCTACAGTCCATGTGGTCACAAAAGAGTCAGACATGACTGAAGCGATTTAGCAAGCAAGCACATGCAGTTCTAGGGAAATTAATGGAAATTATGAGAACGTGGCATATTACTGATTCAGCCATCTGCTCATCCATACATCCACCCTTGCACAGAGAACCACAGTAGTGTGCCAGGGACTGTCCCACTTGTTGCATGCGTGCTTGCCAAGTCAGCTTTATGCAACCCCATGAACTGTAGCCCCCTCGGGCTCCTCTGTCTGTGGGATTTTCCAGGCAAGAATCCTGGAGTGGATTGCCATTTCCTTCTCCAGGGAATCTTCCCGACCCAGGGGTCGAACCCACGTCTCCCATGTCTCCTGCAGTGGCAGGCGGGTTTTGTTTTTGTTTTTAACCACTGGTGCCCCCTGGGAAGCCCCAACCGGTTGTTGAGGCTACAGTTGCCAACAGGAAATCTGGATTCCACACAAAACTTATAATCAACATTCAACAAACTAATGTAAGAATTGCAACCGAAAACCCACATAAGGACTGGACCAAGGACCATAATGGCTAAATCACATGGGACTGAAAGCTCTTCACCATAAGAAATGCCAGCCCGTCCTTCTCCCCATGTTAGATAAAGATACCTGACTTTTAGTCCATAACAGAGAAAGAGTGACTTGTGGCATGCCAGAGATGATGCCCTTTTCCTGGTTCCTGATGAATATGACTTGAGACGGATATTCCCAACTCTTGAATCACGTGAAGAATTTGGGTCAGTCACATCAACTTTTTTTGGATCACAGTTGAGATGCAGTATTAAGGTTTATTAAACTTGTCACGTACACTAACTCACCTGGCCCACTGGGAGCCCTGGTTGGGAGCGGGATTGCTGTTACCAACGTCAGCTTTACAGTTGAAGAAGTTGAGACTCAACACAAGGATAAGGCGTTGCTTCAGTTGTGTCCAATTCTTTGTGACCCTGTGTACTGTGTAGGCTGCCAAGCTCCTCCGTCTATGGGATTCTCCAGGCAGGAATACCAGAGTGGGTTGCTATTTCCTCCTCCAGGGGATCTTCCCCACCCAGGGATCAAACCTGGGGAAATTCCCGGGGTGACTCAGGCATCAAGGGAGCCCACGGCTCTTAGCATCGCCAAGCCCCTGCACCACGCGGCCTCCAACATTCGGAGCGCCTCCGTCACGCAGCCTAAATGTGGTGGTCAAAAGTGAAACGCAGACCATCTTTTCATCCTGAATGAATTATTTCAAATCGGATGAAAGTAAGATGCAGGCTTTTGATGAATGTTCTCTGAATGTCCCGTGATAACAGTGCTTAGAGAAACACACGCACATATGCAAAGTCAGGAGCGGAATCCACCCCACGCGGAACCAAGAGGGTGCGGAAGGCTCCAAAAGGGTCCGGACCACATTCTTGCACTCGTTCTGATGCAGACTCCACAAACAGGATGTTTCCACACATGTTTTTATACTTTTTGTTCATCTCTAAAGAAGGAAAGAAGCGTATGGGGTGAAAAAATGTGTTTCTTTGTAGGAGAACAAAGGAGCCGTTAACATCACTTAAACACACTGTTGCCTTTGTTTTTTAAAAGCAGACTTTACTGGGGCCTGATGGATATACTAAAAGCTGCAAGGTATTTAATGTTTACAACTTACTGCGTTTGGAGATAAGCAGCCATAAACATATCCATCACTTCCCAAAGAAAGTTTCCTCCTTCCCTCTTATTTATTTTTATGTTTTGTGATAAGAACACTTAGCATAAGATCTCCCCTCTGAGCCGAGTTTGTGCCTGGAGGACACAGGGTTTGTTAACCATGGGGTGCGCTGTGCGGTAGGACCCTGGACCCTGGACGGTTACTCCCCCTGCACGCCTGAGCCCTTGTGCCCTCGAATGGCCAGGCCAAGTATGCCCATCGCATCCTCCTTTCTCCACTGTCTCACACAGCATCTGCGCAGAACTGAGAAAGTAAACAGGTTTTAAAGTTATGTTTGTGGGGTTTCGAATGTTTTGAGGTTCATTTAAATCTAGTTCTCATTAGGTGGAACCAAACTCTTCTCTGCCTGACATTTTTCTCCGCTGGGCCGATCTTCTAGGATTCCAGCTGCCCCACTGACCCCTTCTCTTCTTGCGTTGCTAATCTTCATTTTCTAGTAAGTCTTCCTGATTTCATATGTGGTCTAGCTCCATAACTCTCTCGTGTAAGCCTACGTAGATTTCAGCCAGAACCCTGCAAGTCACGTGCTCCAGGATCACATGACTGAGGATATAGTGCCCATGGCAGTTCGCTTCCAAACTCCCAGCCCCTGACTGCACAGTCTCACAAGCGTATATTCCCCTCTGTTGATGTGAAAAAGGTTTCGGACGTACAGATTTATCAGGGGGTGTTCGTAGAATTTCATGACTTAGTTCTATGATTAATAGAAGTATCAAAAGACATGTGATGTTATGAAGCTATTTGATCACTAGGAACACACACACAAACACACACACACATGATCCTGCCCTGAAAATGCCTGTATCTTAATAAAGGCAGCAGTTGGAAAATATGTGAGCAAAGAGAATCCCCGGGGCTGGCTAGGCAGCGCACAGCCAAGGAGAAAGCTGGTAAGTTTAGAGTGGGGATATTCATCGGAAGGTCATGAGGAGACTGGTTTCCAGCTCTTTTCTAAAGGGCTTTGCTTAGGGGGGAGAAAATCCTTTGAGTTTGAGAAAGAAACAAATCAAGGTTAAAGGGGAGAAATCTGGTTCTTTATCCTTTAGGCAATAGTTGCCCCAAAGGGACACCCCAGTAAGGACGGTGGCCAGGTTCTCTACAGTGCTCGATGAGCAAAGATAGTAAGGATGAGAGATAGATGGGTGTGTGTGTGTGTGTGTGTGTGTGTGAGATGCATGTGTATGGAAATGTGTGTGTGCATTAACATGCATGTGTGAATGAACATGCATGTATGCATGTATGTGCACCTATGTTGCATGAGTATATGTGTGTATATTTATGTGTTTTGTGTACATGTGTGTATATGAATAGGCATGTGTGTGAGTATGAATATATTGCATTGGGCAAAAAAGTTTGTTCAGTTAGTGAATAAAGTATTTGATAAAGTTCATCAAGAAAAATGAAAATGTCTTATTTTGACTTAAAACCAAACAAACTTTTTGGCGGGCCCAATATTTCTGTGCATGTGAATGGATATGGAAGGGCTTGTGCATGTAGAACATGTATATGTGTGAATGTCTATGTGTATGCATATGAATATGGAGGTCTGGATATGTATGTGTGTGTGAATATGCACTGTGTGACTGCATGGATGTGAGTGTGTGTATATGAATATATTTGCCTGCACGTATCTCCTCACAGTTCTGGGTCTCATTCTTCTAGCGCCGGGCTGGTATTGCAGTTGTAAATGTGTTTGATACGAAGCGATACCACATTGGAGAAATACGCTCTCAAATTGACCTCATTTGCTTACATACATCTTTCCTTTGAGGTTTATCCAAGACTTTTTATATCTGGGGGGGACTAAAATAGCAATGTGTTAAATGAGAAAAACATGAGCTCAAAGCTAGATGCTGTCTTTAATATATGATTTTAATGTTTCCTCTGCTGAAAAATTAAGGAAAGAAAATAATATCAAGAAGGGGTGAAATGATTCCCACTCATACTGACGAGACAACTTGAACTTACAGTGTTTGGCTTTTTTGTCATAGTTAAAAGTGCTGTAGTTGAAGTGTGCTGTAGTTAAACGGCACTGGTCAGGTGAGGTTTCTCGTCTCATGAGATGTTGGTGATATATGAATGCCAAACCGCACATGCTGAGAATGAAATTATCAAGGCCTGGCCTGTTGGGCAGGTGGAGTGGAGGTCTTTCCTAGGTGCCTTGTCTATTTTATGTGTGTTGCTTTTCTCTCCTCTAAATGAGGTCAGAGTAGGCTTTCTAGAAACATCTATTGCATGCACTCTGCCTTGAAGAGAAGTTATAAGCAATTGGGCTTGAGACAGCCCAGGAAATCACCTTCCAGTGTGGCTAGGTCTGCCTCCGTGTGGCTCTCGCTGCAGCATATTGGCAGCTGTTCCTACCTGCCCAGTTCTTCCTGTGCTGTACAGGTTGCATCCACCTGCAGTGAACACATCCTGATGGAGGGCCATCAGTTCAGGTCTGAATTATCTGATTAACCAATGAAAAGAACAGGTTTGTTGATTCAAACTGTTAAGGTGTTGTTCAGTCACTCAGTCAGTCTGACTCTTTGCAACCCCATGGACTGCAGCACACCAGGCCTCCCTGTCCATCATCATCTCCTGGAGCTTATTCAAACTCATGTCCATTGAGTCAGGGATGCCATCCAGCCATCTCATCCTCTGATGTCCCCTTCTCCTCCTGCCCTCAATCTTTCTCAGCATCAGAGTCTTTTCCAGTGAGTCAGCCCTTCGCATCAGGTGGCCAAAGTATTGGAGCTTCAGCTTCAGCATTAATCTTTCCAATGAATATTCAGGGTTGATTTCTTTTAGGAAAACTAGTGAGAAAAGCTAATTAAGTGTACCTGGGACCCACTGCTGCCTAACTTCTAGGACCATAGGAGAGCTTGTTGTACTGAATACTTAGAAGATTCCTTCCTAGTCTCCAGCAGGCTTATCTACTTGCTCTCCTGACCCCTTACTTGCAGCCTCAGTGCTGGGACTCTGGGCGTGTATCCCCTCACCCTTGTCCCAGGCCTTCTCCCCACCAGCCTGTTTCTTTCTAGGTGGTTCCATCTCTTGTCTGTGCTGTCAGGGCTGCCCTTTGCTCAGCTGCAATGAGGCCCTGGGGAAACACTGCGCCTGGCCAGTCTCTTCTTTCTGCTTGCCACATCCAGAGCGGCGAGTGTCCATCCACGGACCCCGCTGCTGCCTCTCCTCACGCTGACGTCACTCTTCTTCCCAGCCCCTCCCAGTTCTCATCTGTGGGCAGGAACGATTCCTGACCTCACCGTGCCATCATCAGGACTGAATGACCAGCGTCATCTCCTTCCTCACGCTTGCGTGTTCAGTCCTGCCTGACTTTGCAGCCCCACGGACTGTAGCCCAAGTACAGTAGCCTCTTCGTCCGTGGGATTCTCCAGGCAAAAATACTGGAGTGGGTTGCTCTTTCCTCCTCCAGGGGTTCTTCCCCACCCAGGGATCAAGCCCGTGTCTCTTGTGGCAAACGCATTGGCAGGCGGGTTCTTTCGCCGCTTGAGCCACATGGGAAGTCTTGGCATGGGATACAAACTTGAGCACCCACTCTGACTCTGACCCCATGGACTGTAGACCACCGGGCTCCTCTGTCCATGGGATTCTCCAGGCCAGAATACTGGAGCGGGTGGCCATTTCCTCCTCCAGGGGATCTTCCCCACCCAGGGATTGAACCCACGTCTCCCGCATTGCAGATAAATTCTTTACCGTCTGAGCCACTAGGGATGACCATAGTTCATAAAATGTAAGATGTCATTGATGATAAAATGAATCATAATTCTGCCAGCCATAAATGGAGACGAAATGCTATCAATAACCCATGACATGCCATCAATGGTGAGATGCGTCCAGATTTCAGAGCTGGTAAAATGTAGAAAATGGCATATCCTAAAGAAAAAAAACAGTGAAATAGAATTTAAAAGGGATGCTCCATATGAGTTGCTTACCAGTGTAAACTGGTTTATTAAGGGATGGATCAGCTGTTTATGAATCAAGAGAACATATTGATGTCGTAAAAGTGTTGACTCAAAGATGTTGTTTTCGTCGCAATGAAAGCAGTTACGTGATGTACCAGATTCTGGTTGGCTATGCATGGGCGAAAAGGCAGACTGTGGATTTTGGATGACCTTGGCTTCCTAAAGTGGATATTGTATTGTGATAGCAAGGGCTTCTATAAGAATTTTTTTTTTTTCTGAAGTGTGACCATAATCTTAACATGCTTATTTCCACTTGGCTTTCCATTTGTTTTTCATAACTGTTTGAGGTACATAAGACTTGAGGAAGCTGAGGGTCGCCTTGGGAATCCTGTCCTCTGGACATCTAGTTCTGGCCGTTTTCTGGGTTTTTGTAAACCACATAGGGACCATTTCCTTCTGTATGTTCTCCTGGCTCCAGCTGTGAAAGAGAGCCGATCATTCTTTAAGACTTTGTTAGTTTCAACACTTTACCACACCCAGATTTTCATGAAAATTTAAGTATGTTGTGTTCTCTGTATTGACATTTCAGTGTTTTTATGAACCATGGGGATCAAAAGTTAGAAGCCAAATTGAGTCCAGACCCTTATTTTATAATCTTCTGCTGGAACCATAGGAGCCTCTCAAAATATTCATCTGTTACAGAAAAAAATTATTTGCTACAGGACCTCTGAAATCTTTTGCTGGAAATGTCAGTATGCTTAAATGTGCATTCAACTTTTTTTTTTTTTAATATAAGCATTGCGGATCCTTTATTGTATCCAAATCTAGTTAACTTAAAAACAGAATAATATTTTAGTCTTAGGTTTGAAATATAATCTAGTTGAGTTCTCTTCACTTTCTGGAAATATTGGTCAACTGCTGTGACCAAAGTCCAAAGGAATGGTCCTCATATGTTGTTGGTATATTCAGTATTTAAATAATAATAAACACTATGTACTAACACAGCAGTCCCGTGTGTTTGGGGGTCCATTTGCTTAGAATTTATGCGTTTCTCCTACGTTCATAAAAATGGCATTGGTCGCCTGCCACCAGCCACATCAGAATATTCCAGCTTTCTGGAGCTACAGAAAAACACCCTCACACACCAGCACACACCAATCTAAAGTTCATGTCTTTTTATAGTAACATAGAGGCAGGCATATTAAATTATTATGCCACATTTCTGCCAGGTTTGGACTTTTTTTTTTTTTTAAATTCTCTGTTATAAAGCAACCAAAACAGTTCCCGAGTCCCCGAGGCTGGCCGAAGGTTCTGAGGGAATAAGCCATACATGTTAACTAAGGTATCTGCCCACACCTCTGGCAGGTAGGCAGGTAGGTAGGTGAGATGGCTGCAGATGAGGAGGGAAGCCAGGTGTCAGGGGAGCAGGGAGAGCACCCGTCGAGGCCAGGAACAGTCTGTTGCAGAGCTGGAGACAAGGGCCTCGTGTGGTCCTGGTTACCAGCCCCTGTGCAGTGATCCGTTCTGGTTTTAATCCCACTGGGCTCGCTCCTTTCCCAGCTTTGAAGTCCCAGGGCCACTGGGGTGGGAGAATCCTACGCCTCGGGCTTTGTCATTCATCCTGGGACCAAAGGGATGATGAAGCCTGCCCATAATAGACAAAGTCAAGGGGGTGACAAAGGCTTGCTGTTGGTGCACGGCGTTCCTTTTCCTCTAAAGAACAGCAGTTAACTGTAGGGAGCCTCCGTGTTTGAAGCAGGTCTCTGAAAGCCACCCTTCAGCTTCTTTTCACCCCTTCACCGTTCTGATGTGCTGAGTTGCCGTGTGTGTGAGTGTGTGTATGTGATTCCATTTATTATTTATTTTTTCCTCACTTTACTAAGCCCTAGATGTGTGGCTGCTTTGGCTTAGTTGGCATCACTCCAGGGCACGCTCTCTTGTCTTTCCAGAATACGGACCGCATGTCACCCCTTTTGAAATGAAACGTTTCATCCTAAAGCCATCTCATTTTTAGACAACTTCTCCTCTAGCGAAGGAAAGCAACTTTTGCTGTTCCGAAGGCTAAGCTGTCCTCATGAAGGATTCACGCCGAAGAGCGTTTTCAGATATGCAGGAAAGCTGTGTGCCCCCTATCTCTAGCTTTTGTTAATTTCTTTCCCTAAATCGATCTCCGTTAACTTTGATTTCTTTCTTTAGAAGACCATGTGGTGAAATAATGCTATGCCAGATGTAAGGATAGGTTCTTCCCGCCCCAAACACACACTGAAGCATTATTTTCGTTCTCCTAAGCTGGTCCAGTGTCTAAACCCTATGCTGCGTTTATGTCTTTGATCATTGGGTGTGTTTGCCAGAATATCCTGCTTTATCTAGGGGATACACTCCTATTTTAACATTGTTACTCTTTGTGCTGTGAAAGCCTTCTTACTCATTTGTGATGTGAAGCCTGTCCCTCCCATTTAACCCGTCTCTGCCAGTTTATTCGTGTTTCTCTTAAGTCAGTGAGCCAGTGCTAACATTACACAGTATGTTATTCCCCTCCGAGGCTTGGTGGGGTCTGCAGGACCAGGCAGGAGAGCCTTGGGTTTTTTTTGTTGTTGTTCTGAGTGTGTAAAAAGCATTCTCTCCAGTGCTGCTATGGGAAGGCAGACTCTGTTTTGCAAACTTTATTGAAGAGGCTCTGATTTCGCCTTTGTGGATTGCAGGACTGCCCTGAGTCCGTGGTGCCGATTTGGCTTTTAACCCAGCATTCATCTGTGAGTTGAGACTCCTTACATCCGCTCACTCCATTTGTGACCAGTCCAGAGAACCCCCAGATGCAGGTTCCCCCCTCCACCTCCCGCCCCGCTCCCCGTCCACCACGCCCGTTTCTCAGATTGCTGCTGTTGGCTGGCGCGGTTGCTTTTGCTGGGTAGGCAAGACGCCTGCTTGGTTTTCTTCTTGTCTTTGCTGTGCCTGCTTCGGGCCCTCCGGTTGGTCCAGCACACCGTTTGTAGAGTTTGTGTTACCGTTTAAATCCTCAGCTCTGTTTCCCCAAACATCACAGGGCTCTGGTTCTAAGGGATTTTAGCCATGTCAGTTGGGGGGTGGGGGCTGTTACCTCCGCACAGACACCTGGATACCACTTGGATCCAGAGCACTGAGTTTGTTCCTTGTGATTCTCCCTGCTCACTGATCACAGCACAGTGTGCCTGGCTGGCTGTGAAGTTAATGCACTTGGAGAGTGATGCAGTTGGTCGGTGGGGAGGTAGAATGGGAGGGGGTACACTCTGGATTGGGGGGTGCTTTATGAAATTGCGTGTGCTCCCTAAAGATTCAGATACGTCTTTGTATCTGTAGGGAGGGGGGTTTCTTAGAAAGGCTGCTTTGAAGAGCTTTATTATTAACAACTGGGGTGAAGAAGAGCATCCTGACTTAAGTATCAATTCAAACAAGAAAGGAGCGCCAATGCAGACCCACATCCCAAACTGAGAAATGTTTAAGAAGAATGTCATAGGTTCTGGGGGCAGGAGGAGGCCGATGATAAAACACTCGTCGGTGTCCTCATGAATTCCCTGCTTGATCCTGGGCTGCTCACTTCCAGGTGAGGTCTGGACCTTTCCGGATCTCAGGAAGTCCGGACCAGAAGGTTGCCATAGTTTTCCATTTTTTAAAAAATGTGTGATGCAAACTGCAGTTGCTTCTCAAAAGCTAATAGCAGTACCAAGGGTATTTAAGAAATGAATAATTCCCATATGGACTTGTTTTTTAACTATAGAACGCAACATTGGATTGTGTTGCAGTTATTCTGTGTAGCTGCTGCATGAGGTATTGTTCAAGCAGCTGGGATTACCCAGCCATGTTTGCCTTTGTGGATTTAGCTGTAGAACGTCAGCCTGGCCATAGGCTAACCGCTTGTTTGACTTAAAGCCTCAGAAGAATGGTCCAACAATGGCACACTGCTGTTTCTTTTCAGCAAATCATGCAAAATGAGCAAAGATAGGACTAGAAATCAAGGGTGAAAAGAGCTATTCAGTGGTATAGGTATTTTAAACATCCTAGAGGCCTCTGGTTAATTCACAGCCTTTTTTTTTTTTTTTTTGGTTCATTTATCATCCAGATGTTCACCATCACGGAAGCACCACTTGAAACTGCCTCTCAGCTAATAACTTAGAAATGGAAAAATTTGTATCTTCGTCTGTCTTGTCCTTTGGTGCCCCATTTCCCTCACACTCTTCTAAGTAGCTCTTCTTTGAAATCTCCTGGGAATGTGGCAGTTCTGCCAGATGCTTAGGTGTTAGTGGTCACATGTCTGCTTTTTAATCTTCGTGACCATGCTATACCCTGTCTGGTTGAATTATAGATTGCATTTGTCAAATAATGACACATGCAATTGGATGTCTTCTAAGACCTTTGAAATTCAACTTCCTTGAGTTGAGATTAAAGTGGATATTATCTGCACGGCTGCAGTCAGGCCTGGGATGTTTGGGGACCCGCAAGAAAGTTTTTCTGGGTCTGCCAGTTCCAACTCTTACCTTCTCGGGGAAGGAAAGCCAGCTCCTTTTTTCTTCTGAAAGATAGAAATGGACACCAGAAAAGGTACTTAAACAGTGGGGTCCCAGTTAGAGATGACTCTGACGTTAGCGACTTTCTGCAGCGCGGCTGTTCCTTGGCATGTCCTGAAGCTGTGTCTCTCTGGGCGTTTAGGAAGCCTTATCGGTCGTGAGCGAGGACCAGTCACTGTTTGAGTGCGCCTACGGCACGCCCACCTGCCCAAGACGGACATGACCGCGTCCTCCTCCGGCGACTATGGACAGACATCCAAGATGAGCCCGCGCGTCCCTCAGCAGGACTGGCTGTCTCAACCCCCCGCCAGGGTCACCATCAAGATGGAATGTAACCCTAACCAGGTGAACGGCTCAAGGTAAGGAGACGGCGGGCTCGCATCCTCCGGGTCGCCGGGGGCCCGTCCCCTAAAAGGCCCAGTGGAAATGGGCGGCATTGCCCCAGGACATTGCAGAGGAACCCTGGGCGAGGCTGCGAAAGTGTGTTCGCCAGTGGTGTGCGTGGAGGACAGAAGTGGTGAAAACCCAGTAGCATGTTTACCGAGAACTCGCTTTGAAGAGGAGATGTGCAGTTCTCATTTCCCAGGCAAGAGGGCGGCGTGGGAAGGGGGTCTTGCCCACATACGCAGAACTCATCTCGGAGGGTTTTCCTGCCTGGAAAGCCACGTGATGCTGCGGATGGATCCGCCGCCTGCGCCCGCCTCCCCCTCCCCCGTCACCGGCTCAACGCTTGCTTTCCCCTCCCCTCTTTACTTACACTGAAAACCAAGCGCCAGCGTCACGCCTAAGTGTTAACCCTTCTGAGTGAGTCATGCCGCTGTCACCTAAATGCAGCGAATTGGCGAACGTGTTATCCCAGGCACTCAAAAGCATTTCATCAGATGCCGTTTGGAAAAGTAAAACTGATTTCAGTTATGGTATAATGGGTTGCATGCATGCCAAGTCGCTTCAGCCGTGTCCGACTCTTTGCAACCCTATGGACTCTAGCCTGCCAGGCTCCTCTGCCCATGCGATTCTCCAGGCACAAATGCTGGAGTGGGATGCCCTGCCCTTCTCCAGGGTATCCTCCCAAACCAGGGATCGAACCCGAGTATCTTCCGTCTCCTGCATTGGCAGGCAGGTTCTTTACCATTAGTGCCACCTGGGAAGCCCTGTGATCGAATATCCCATATATATTCAGGAAGAATCGTTTAAAATCCCAGGACAAAGAATTTCATTTAAATTGCATAATCTGCCTAGAGTCACAAGAACAGCTGACCTTTTCTGGGGCTTTATTTCATAGAAAGCCCTTTTGTATGCATCCAATGGCCTGTCAGTCTTCTAAGCAGCCCCTCTTGCTTGGAAAATCCCATGGGTGGAGGAGCCTGGTGGGCTGCAGTCCATGGGGTCGCTAAGAGTTGGATACAACTGAGCGACTTCACTTTCACTTTTCACTTTCATGCATTGGAGAAGGAAATGGCAACAAGCAAGAGGAATGCTTGTCCCCATTTGATGGATGAGGAAACTGAGACTCAGGCATTTTCTGACTAACCCAAAGCATCTACTTCAAGCAACTTGGAAATTGGATCCAAACCAAGGTTGTTTAATTCCACACCCGGTGCACTTTTCCACTGTTGCCGCTGCAGGGGACCCTTTTTGCTACTGACATATTTTAATGCTCAGTGTTTTTTTAAATAAGTGCTGTGTTTTATACATGCTGGAGACGATCGAGTCAACTTCTAGTGTGGTGTCAGTGAAGGTGCCAAGTCAGAGTCCCCAGAGGGAATGTCACCTGTGAGGCTGGACGTGCCAGACACAAAGATGGGAGGTGCTAGGGTTTACCTGGGCTCCAGGCAGCCGTTCACTTCCGTGCATCGCGTTTCTACTCGGAAGTGAGATGCTGCCTTTCTGCTGTGACGCTGGTCCCTGAAGTGGATTCTAGCCAAGGTGGGCTTATCCTGGACCTCATTGAGGGAAAACTCCTAGACTTCTGAAAGGATCTGGGTGGGAATGCAGTCGTAGAGTCCGGCAGGTTTCTCATTACATATAGTACGTATAAGTGTGTCACCGGTGAATCCTGTCCATCTAATAGGATGTTCCCACTGGCCATTCACTGCACTTGCTCCTGAGGCTTGCTCTGTTCTGAAGAGCGCAGCAGTGTTTATATAGTAGGGGCGTTCTGCTGCCAGCCCTCCAAACAGTAATGGATCCTATTTTTTTGTTGTTTGTTTTCATTTTTTTAAAACTTTACTTTGTATCAGAGTACGGCAATTAACAAACAATGTTGTGATAGTTTGGGGTCAACAGCAAAGGGACTCAGCCATCCATCTAGAAGGATCCATTCTCTCCCCAAACTCCCCTCCCATCCAGGCTGCCATGTAGCACTGAGCAGAGTGGTGGATTCTGTTTCTGATGGAGTCACGTGATCCCATACACGCCAGGATAGTCACGATGGGGTGGGGTGCATTTGTAAAGAGGTCTTCTTCCAAGGCTCATTTCTGCTTGTGGGAAATACATCAGCATGGGAGTCGCGCGTGTGTGTGTGTGCGTGTGCACGTGTGTAAGAGAGACAGACACAGAGAGAGATGGAGATGGAGAGGGAGGAGAAAGAATCAGAGAAAGCACTTCAGGCAAAGGGCACCAGGGTGGCTTCCAGCTGGCAGTTAGCAGGGGGATCTGTGCCCTGGCCCTTTTTGCCAAGCCTGGCCTCAGGCCAGCTCTCAGAGTGCCAGGTTGGATTTAGCAAGGCTCAGAAAGGAGCCTGAGCCAGGAGGTGAGACCGATGTTGCAGAAGTAAAACTTTCCTTCTGGCTAGATTTAAATGAAAGAACAAATAAGCAAACAGAGGAATAGATAAATAAGGGAGACGCGCGAATACCGTTTCCTCCGATGTAGGTCTGTGCTTTTCCTCAGGAGCCCATGTCCACCTGCCCTCCTGGCTAGAACGTGGGGGCCACCTTCCCAGCCCAAGGTTGGTCACCCCAGGAATTTGGGATGGGGTAGGGTGGAGGGGGGCATTGCTCAAGACAACCTTGAACTTGGCCTTGAGGCATCAAGACCCTGAGAAAGACACGACCCCTGGGAAGCTACTCCTGTGCTCCTGGCTAACTGGGGAAATTGCCTTGGCAGTTGCAAAGCGGTGGGCTCAGGCAAGGGTCTCTTTCCTGGGAAATGAAGCCATGTGTGGAGGAACTGGACCGTTTTCTTGTAGGGGAGCAATGGAAGCATCAGTCGTTTCTCCTCCCAGTCTCTCATGGAGCCCTGCGATGCTCAGAGGTGTCCCATCAGGGCTCGTTAAAGGCAATTCCAGCTTTGGGAGAAAACTGGGAAGTGCTTTGGTGGCGGCTTCCGAGGGAGGCCACCTTTTCAGCATCTCCATCTTCTTCCTGGATGTGTGGCGGTGCCTGCCCAGTGGCATTGCCTGGGACGAGCTCATGGCTGACCCATGTGCCTGTGAGCCAGAGCTGAGCGCGTCCTGGACGGGAAGTGGTGAAGCTGGTGTGGGCCGCTGAGGGGGAGGAAGCTCAGCTCGGCGGATCTGAGCTATGACAGATGTCAGCCAGTCCCCCAGTGCCATTCCCTTGCATCTGGAATGTTCTGGAAACACAGGAGGGTGGCATGTGTTGATCCCCTCTGGAGAAGAGGCTTCTGCCCGTTCTTCCTGAGCTCAGCGTCCACAGGAATCCAGCGTGGTGGGGCCTGGCTTTGCCGTGTCAGTCGGGTTCTCCAGAGACAGGACTCGTGGGGTACCTGCTGAAGAGAGTTGGTGTGAGACATTGGCTCATGCAGTTTCAGAGGCTGTCAAATCTGACATCTGTTGGGCGTGCACTGGCAGGCTGGACCCTCAAGCAGGCGTGGATGCAACCATCTTGAGGCAGAATCCCTTCCTTTTCAGGGAAAGCTCAGGTTTTGCTTCTGGCCTTCAGGTGATGAGACGAGGCCCACCAGCATTATCAAGGATAATTACCTCTCTTTAAAATCCAAGGATGGTAGATGTTAACCACACCTTTGAAATACCTTCAGACCAACGCCTCTATTGGCGTTGGATTTAAGTCACTGAGTGCAGTGGCCTGGCCAGGAAGACTCAGAAAACTGACCACACCCGGGCTCCTGGCTGTTTGGATGGTCAGGGGTCAGTGGAGCTGCTCCTTTCAGATTTCCAGACCAGCGTTTGCTGGTGTGGCCAGTTCCCTGTCCCTGAAGGACTCAGCCTGGCTGAGTGGGAAGTGTTGGAACGAGGTTCATACAGCAAATCGATGTCACCAGGCCACACCAGCACCAGCCTTCAGCTGTGACTGGTGTAATATTGCAGGTGGACATGAGGCATAATCTGCTCTTCAGAATATAAGGGGCTTCCCCTGAAGGGGAGTGAAAATAAAAGTGTTCATCACTCAGTCGTGTCTGACTCTTTGCAACCTCAAGGCCTGCAGCCCTCCAGGCTCCTCTGTCCATGGGATTTCCCAGACAAGAATTCTGGAGTGGGTTGCAGTGCCCTCCTCCAGGGGATCTTCCTGACCCAGGGACTGAACCCAGGTCTCTGACGTCGAAGGCAGATTTTTTTGCCATCTGAGCCACCAGGGGAAGCCACGGAGGAAGGGAACACTCCAAAATCGATCAGTGGAGCTAAGGCCCATTTCCTCTAAAGGGTTCAAAGAGGCAGCAGGCAGACAGAGGGACCTCCTGGGATCAAATCCACAGATGCTGCCGACTCGCTGCGTGATCTTTACACATGTCAGCTCCAGCTCCATAGACGGGAGCGTGGATGTGCGTTTACTCCGCCTTCATTATGGAAGCCTCCAGCGAACACCTGGTTGTTTAAGCTCTGCCCCGGAGTGTCAGGGGGCAGAGACTGAGCTCGTGGAGACAGGGATCCTCCCAGGAGGGGCTTGTGGCAGGGACACCATGGAGGAGGTATGATTCTGCTTCATCTGAGCACCAGGGCCCAGGACACAGCCCCTGAACATGCCTCCTCCCTGCGTCTTTCTGGAGAGGATGGATGCATCACCCACCGCCTGGAAGCCCCAGGCCAGGGGTGCCTGGGAGTCAGAAGCTGCAGCCAGAAATGGAGTGCGTCTCCAGCTCCTACTTGCTGTCCTAGCTCTGAGCTCTGGTGCAGTGGACTTCCTTGCAGCACACTTGCCTCTGGAAGTCAGTGACTTAGATTCCAGGGGGAATCTACATAAGTCACAAGTTGGACTTGGGCCAGAACGTGTGGGTTGTTACCTTTGTGACCCCTCCTTGCTCTTTTACAAATATCCCCTCAGGGGAGGAGACTCCTCTGCAGGCTGGGTGATGCCAGACCACCCCACTCCTACTGCTTTAGGATTCAGTCCTGAGAATGGAATCCGCTTCCTCAGTGGCTCAGTGGTAAGATATCCATCTGCAATACGGAAGACTCAGGAGATGCAGGTTCGATCCCTGCAGCAGGAAGATCCCCTGGAGGAGGAAATGGCCACTCCAGTATTATCACCTGGAAAATCCCATGGACAGAGAACCCAGGTGGGCTCCAGTCCTCGGCATCGCCAAAGTGTCAAACGCGACTGAGCATGCACGCAGCACACACGTGTGGGCCCTGGGAATGGTCCACTCGGTTCCTATCCATCTGTCACCCTCAGAGGGAAAGGCTAAGGCTGAAGAAGGGAGCAACTTGTTTCCCAGGCAAGTGATGAAATTCTACAAAACCTCGGCTCCAACGCACCCACAGGCTCCTGAAATGAATTACAAGTGGTGAAGTGAGATCTGCTTCCATTCTAATGGAGCCCTATAAAAAATAATAAAAGGAAAACAGGAGAGAAAGGCACCTTGAGCCAACAGGGATGTAATTGTGGGTTTAGCTTGGCAGCTGCAGCATCAGATCACACGGTTCTTGCAGACACGAGCCTCACTGCGCACCGTGTAGACACAGGACAGCGTTTCTCAACTTCAGTGGTCCCTGGCCACCGTGCCTTTCCCCTTTCTTCACTCCAGCCTCACATACGAGAAACCCTCAGATGGTCGCGCAGTGGAGACTTGTGAATACAGCCCGCCTAGGACAGCTGGTGCACACAGAGGCCCCTGCTGGGGCTTCAGGGCCGCCTGGCCTCCGGGCAAGCCCCTAGCTGATGGCCTCAACTCTGTGTGTGGTTCCTAAGGCACACGCCACTGTAGACCCTCAGGACAGGCCAAGAAAGACACACACGCCAGCACACACGGTCCACAGGGGGATCGCCTTCCGTTACAGGTGGGCAGGATCTTGTGCAAAGCGGGCTGCTTGACTCTGGCTCAGCGTCCCTGTCTTGGACACTCCGCCGGTTGCATGTCCAGGTTACACTGAGCAGCCTTCATCCTTCCGCAGGCAAGGGTGCCTCCTCCATGTGCCCGCCTGGAGGCTCACTGCAGCTGGAGCGGAAGGGCTCTGTGTGCCGCACTGGGAGTCCGGCTCCCAGCCCAGAGCCCAGGCCGCCTGGAGCCACTAACTTACTGTTGGAGTCTGTTGGGTGAGTGGGGACAGGGGGAACGTCCCCTGCTGTCCTGGTTCTCAAAGCGGGTGCCCTGAGAGCCGCGGCACCCCCTGGGAGCTTGTTAGAGATGTGGCTTCTGGCCCACGCCCAGACCGGCTGAAGCAGAAACTCTGGGGGTGGGGCCTCGCCCTCCAGGTTTCAGCAAGTCCCCCTCCTCACCAGGGACTCTGATGCCCACTGGTCTAGCCCTGCTGCAGGGTCCAGGGAGATGAAAAAAGAGAATCCTTGGAGCTGAATAGAAGTGGTCTGTAGAGTGGAGAGTCGGGAGAAAGGCTGTGCAGAGGAGGGTTTGCGCCCAGAAGTCTGCCTGGATGGAAGGGGAACCCCCCGCCACCAACCTCCCACTGCAGTAGCTTTAGTCTGCCTGAGTCTTTGCGGTGAGGGACTGAGCCTTGCCTTTCTCTGTGGTCTGGGAGACAGATTCACTGTGTGTTGTGAAGAACTCTAGCTTAGGGTCAGATGGCAGGATGCTTTTGATGTATTTA
The DNA here is from genome assembly GCA_006408695.1 of Aepyceros melampus. Classification (NCBI taxonomy): domain Eukaryota; kingdom Metazoa; phylum Chordata; class Mammalia; order Artiodactyla; family Bovidae; genus Aepyceros; species Aepyceros melampus. The sequence continues at coordinate 114,777 of SJXQ01009498.1, read as the reverse complement.
AAAAGCATGGTGTAGGAGTGTGATTAAGGTGACAGAAAAGGGGGCTTCCTGATTGGCCCATCTTGGTCCCAGACATCCCAGCTATGCCTGCAGTCATTCCTTTACCCACCAAGTCTTTTTGAGCACCTACTGTGTGCAGTCACTGTTATAGGTACTTGCCATGCAGTCATGAAACATACACAAAAATATTGCCTCTCTAAGTTCACTTTCTAATGGGAAAGACAGCCACTGAGCTGGATAGCTTACTGAAGGCTGGCAGGTTAGATCATGGTAAATGCTAAGGGAAAAAAAAAAACAGACCAGGAGTGGTAGTTCTACAAAGGACAGCCTGAAAACATCACCTCTAAGAACATGACAATTGAGTAAAGTCCCAAAGTCAGTGAGGGGGGAGTCTTACGGTTAACCAGCAGAAGAGCTTTCCAAGTAAAAGGTGCAGAGGCCCTGAGGTCAGTCTGAAGTGTTGGGGGACAACTGAGGCAGATGTTTAGTGACTAAGGGGAAGAGTAATAGGGGTTGAGATGGAGTGATTATGGGGCCAGTGAGGGACTTTGATCTTCACTCTGAGTGAGCTAGGAGACTCCTGGGGGCTGTTAGCAAAGGAGGGACATGATGTCTCTCAAATTAAGCAGGATGTGCTTGGCCCCTGTGTTAAAGCTGAAACCCACTAGGATGCCCCTGCAGGAATTCAGGTAAGAGATGGTGAGACCTGCGTGAGGGTGGTAGCAACGCAGGGGTGAGAGAAGTGGTTACTCTAGACATATTCCGAAGGGAGAACTGATACGTTCTGCTGGTTGGTGAGAAGGACTTCCCTGGTGGCTCAGTGGATAAAGAAGCCACCTGCAGCACAGGAGACGCAGGAAATGTAGGTTCGATCCCTGGGTTGAGAAGATCCTCTGGGGAAGGGAATGGCAACCTACTCCAGGACTCTTACCTGGAGAGTCCCGTGGAGAGAAGGAGCCTGGTGGGCGACAGTCCGCAGGGTTACAGAGAGTCGGACGCAACTGAGTGACTAAGCACACACACGTGGAGGGAGGAAGAAGGAACTGAGGCTGAGCCCCAGGTTTGGGGACTGCACCCCCGAATGAGGCGTGGACAAGCCAAAGTTGGAAATCCTCCTGAGAATTGCGCCTCGGCCCTTCTGAGTATCAGCCCAGACACTGGGAAGTGAAAAGCAAATGTGTCAGTCGCTCAGTCATGTCTGACTCTTTGCAACCCCACGGACCATAACACAACAGGCTTCCCTGTCCTTCACTGTCTCTTGGGGTTTGCTCAAACTCTTGTCCATTGAGTTGATGATGCCATCCAACCATCTCATCCTCTGTCGTCCCTTTCTGTTCCTGCCTTCAATCTTTCCCAGCATCAGGGTCTTCCCCAATGAGCCGGCTCTTTGCATCAGGTGGCCAAAGTTTTGGACTTCAGCTTCAGCATCAGTCCTTCCAATGAATATTCAGGGTTGATGTCCTCTAGGATTGATTGGTTTGATCTCCTTGCAGTCCAAGGAACTCTCGAGAGTCTTCTCCAGCACCACAGTTCAAAAGCATCGATTCTTTGACGCTCTGCCTTCCTTAGGGTACCTTCATGAGGTGATTCCAAACAGAACCTCACTTTTAAAAAAATTAGCATGATGAGACCTGCTGTCTGAGCCCAGCAGTGTCTCTGAGTAAATACTCAGTGGGCTGAAATTAAAAATAAAAAACTCTCAGTTTTACAATGGTGACTGTTCAAATTCCCTACATGTCATTGTGTGGGAAAAGGTGCTTTGCCCAGCCGCTGCCTACAGAACAAGATCTTGGCTAAAGATCTTTTAACATCAGGTTTTCTCATTTTATGTGAAACATTCAATATTTGACCTTTGAAAGTGGCTCCCTGGCACTGGTCTCTCTCACATCTTTCTGCTTTGATGCATGGAGATTTGACTCCATGTATGTTTTCTGACATTTTCGTGAAAATTTTATGTCCTCTTTTAGGATAGTGAAATTTGCAGCTCTGATGATGATGTTTGCTCTCTGCCTCGGGGTTCTGAATGCGATTGGCATGAAAGATGTCTCCTAGTTAAGCTCGACCGCCCTTGCAAACCTTCCAAGCCGTGGTCGGCTCAGTGTCGGAGACTGGAAAATGAGTGCTTTCCCCAACTGTGTTAGTGAAACTGGGTAGGAATAGCTTGTCCTACATACGAGGGACCTTGGGTCTTCACAAACGTCAGTTCACTGGGCTGCGGAGCTGAGGCATGGATTGAAAGGGCCTCGTTTGGGGAAAAGTTAGTGAGGGAGACACGTTCTCAGGGGCTCCCGCTGCGTTCCTCATCTCTCCTCTTGGTGTTGCTCATGACTGTCTTTGCCATCTCTTGGGATGTCGGACGGATGGGTGCCATTTTGTGGAAGAGCCATGCTCTTCCCAGTGATGTAAATGAGTCCCATCAGGTCTCTGTGGCTGCTCCATCAGGGACAAGGGGAAATGCTTGGCATTTCCTCTCCTGTAAAGGAAAATCATCTTGGCTAACCAGGATTTACATAGCCTGTTAAGAAAATAAAACCCTAAAGCAACATCACGGCTATCTGGCTTCTTTCTTTCCTCTCTGGAAAAGGAAAAGTGTCTCAAGGAAAAAGAAACTCAGGAGATCAACAGGATGCCACATCTTTGCCAGGTAAACTCTCTGCAGAGATCTCACTCTACAGAATGTTGTACTTCCAAAGGATGAATTCCTCAAGGCTGCATTTCCTCCCCAGTTTTCAAGATCTGAGTGTAACGTCGTCTTGCCGATCCCCGTTTTCAGCTGCTAAAAGAAACACACCCTGAAATCATGAAACCTTCTCGGGGAAACGTCAACCCCCTTTTGGGGACAAAGAGCTAACTGTTGGTGGTGACTCTTTAATTAATTTTGTCTTCAACTGCTTCGGAGAAGGGGGGAAGGGAACGGGCCTGGTGGGAAGAGGCTGACATTCCAGGTGTAAGAGAATATTTAGTAAGAGTAAAAATAACACCCAGCTGTGAAGACAAACATCTCCAGTTTCAGTCTGAGCCCCGAGCGCTCCATGAATCACTGCTGAGCTCCACCCGCCGCCCGGCCGCGGGCTCTCTGAAGCAGCTTTTCCACTGCCTCTGAGTCAGAAATAAAACAGACCCACAAATTACCCCGGAGCGCTCCAGACAATCTCCTCCTTGTCTGGGGTCCTAAAAATACCTTTTGTGGTGACTACCTCCATTCATGGTGCGTAACCCGATTAGGAGCTCGTTGGGTCAATTAGGACTAAGTCTGTGCTTTTCGAATTCTTAGGAGGAAAACCGCCAGAGGAGGGGGTTGGTTCCGACTCGGGTTTGGGGCCGCCTGGGATGAACGGCCCGGCCAGCGTCGTTGGGGCCTCTCGTGGGACTGGCCTCTTCGGACTCCTGGGGTGACCCGAGGAGATCTGTGGGGTCTCCCAGTCAGTTCCCTCATCAAGTTCTTAACATGAAATCACCCGTGAACTGAGAAGGACATCCGGGAAGATAGCGCCCTTTGGATGAACTGTGGAAGGAGCTGAAGACTGCTTGGCCAGGAAACATTGGCCTGCTCACCCACAGAAGGGTCGGAGGGGGGGTGGACCGTGGGCTTCAAGGGCACAGTATGGGGGGCTGGGGGGGGCTTCCCCCTCAAACGTGGCACCATGGAGACGGGCACGGCTGTATCCCCAGCACCTGGGACAGTGCCTGGTGCAGAGACTTGCTCTATAAATGTTTGTTAAACGGATGAAGGGATAAAGAATATACATACATATACATATATATATATGTATATTCTAACCGAGGATGAGATGGCTGGATGGCATCACGGACTCGATGGACGTGAGTCTGAGTGAACTCCGGGAGCTGGTGATGGACAGGGAGGCCTGGCGTGCTGTGATTCATGGGGTCACAGAGAGTCGGACACAACTGAGTGACTGAACTGAACTGATATATATACGTATACGTATGTATTATATGTATACACATACATAGAAACAATGGAACGTTCTTGCTGTTGTTCAGTCATTAAGTCTTGTCCAGCTCTCTGCGACCCCATGGATGGCAGCAGACCAGCTCTCTGTGTCCTTCACTGTCTCCGGCAGTTTGCTCAAACCCATGTCCGTTGAGTTGGTGATGCTATCTAGCCATCTCATCCTCAGCTGCCACCCTCTCCTTTTGCCTTCAGTTTTTCCCAGCATTGTGATCCTTTCCAGTAACTCAGCTCTTTGCATCAGCTGGCCACAGGATTGGAGCTTCAGCTTCAGCATCAGTCCTTCCAATGAATATTCAGGGCTGACTTCCTATAGGGTTGGCTGATTTGATCTCCTGGCTGTCCAAGGGACTCTCAAGAGTCTTCTCCAGCACCACAGTTTGAAAGCATCAATTCTTTGGCACTCAGCCTTCTTTATGGTCCAGCTCTCACACCCATACTTGACTGTTGGCAAAACCGTAGCTTTGACAATACAGACCTTTGTTGGCAAAGTGAATGCTTTGGTTATAAAACACTGTCTAGATTTGTCATAGCTTTTCTTTCAAGGAGTGAGTGTCTTTTAATTTCATGGCTGCAGTCACCATCTATAGTGATTTTGGAACCCAAGAAAATAAAATCTGTCACTGTTTCCACTTTTTCCCCATCTACTATATATAAAATAGGTAACTAACAAGGACCTACTGTATAGTACAAAAAGCTTTACTCAATACTCTGTAATAACCAGTGTGGGAATAGAATCTAGAAAAGAGTGGTTGTATGTGTCTGTATAACTGATTCACTTTTCTGTACTCCTGAAACTAACACAGTATATTGTACATCAACTATACGCCAATAAAAGATTTTTTTAAATATGCGTTTCAGATGGGAACAAAAGTATTCTACCAGGATGTGATAGAGAGCAAGCAAGGCAGGGAACAGCCATCTCCAAGTGCAAGACAAACTCCAGAACAGGAAGCAGGGTGGGCCCTGAAAAACAGGTAGATTTTGAGAAGGTTGACGGGTTTGTCTCCACCCACTGGAATAAGCTATATCCACTGCCCAACTTCAATTTCAACCTACCACAGGGACTTTCTCAAGCCTGAGGCGCCTCCACTCAGTGCTGTGATGTGAGGGTGGATCGCAGTTTTAATGTGGCTGGTGAGCTTGAGGCTGTGGCTTGGGGCTGCATTCAGGGACCTTCTTGCATAAATGAGGTCCCGTCACACTCAGCAAGGGCACAGCGCATTCTTTTCAACCGAAGAACCGCATCTGTGCAGTTTAACCGAGGGCTCTTTCCATGATGGAATCTGCCCCACTGTAAGTAGGTTGTGATTCAAGAAAACCAATGTCAGATGCCAAGTTTTATTTTGTGTTTCGAAAAACCAAAGCTCTTAATTTTGATTTCTCGGTGCATTCTTATAGGCATGATGCGTGTGCATGCTAAGTCACTCAGTCGTGTCCTATTCTTTGTGACCCCATGAGCTGTAGCCCACCAGCCTCCTCTGGCCATGAGGGTCTCCAGGCAAGAATACTGGAGTGGGTTGCCATGCTTCCTCCAGGGGATCTTCCCAACCCAGGGATCAAACTTGTGTCTCTTATGTTTCCTGCCTTGAGAGGCGGGTCCTTTACCACCAGCACCACCTGGGAAGGCATGATACCCCTTTTCAAAAAGAAGAGGTTATGTATGGAAACAGCTAAAAAAAAGTTTTTTCTTGAACTGGGCTCCTTTTCCTCTTTTTTATAAAATATTATTTTATTTATTTAGTTGGCTGCATGGAGTCTTCGTTTTAACATGCGGGATCTTTAATTGCAGCATGCAAACACTTAGTTGAAGCATATGGGCTCTAGTTCCCTGACTCGGGATGGCACCTGGGGCCCCTGCATTGGGAATGTGGGGTCCTAGCCGCTGGACCCAGAGAAGTCCCTTCCCTGTCCCCTTCATCCTAAACAGCGACATTGCCTCCTTCCCTGATAGTCCAGTTTCTGTCCTGGTCCTCAGGTCTGTCTGCTTAGATCCACGATGTGGGTCACAGTCCTTCCCGCTCTGCTTTCTGAGCCCAGAAACTTCTTACCTGACTTCCTCACACTCAAGAATGTTCACCCTCCATCTCTGCAGAGCTTGCACCCGGCTGAGCGCCTCTAGGAGGTTTGGGGGAGGAACAAATGACATTCCACTATAAATCGAGGAGGTCAACTTTTTTTTTTTTTTACGAACCAGACATCACATTTCCTATCTCTGTCCAAATAAACCTTGCCACACTTAATGTCTCCTGGGAGGCTCTGCCTTCATCTGCACGGGGCTACCCCCTGTTCAGCTCTCATCGCTTTCTCCTTGACTGGCTTCAGGGTATTCTTCAGAAAATACCCACCAGTGATGAAGCTGAGTCTTCTGAGGGTCCATCCCATAATGTGTCATGTCTGGGAAGGGGACCACTCATGTGGAGTTACCAGGGGAGGTCGTATAGCGTGGTGGTCAAGTCCTTGGACTCAGGACCCTAACTGTCTTAAGTTCAAATCCCAGCCCCTCCACTGATGGCAACATGACCTTAGACACAACCTGTACCCCAGATCGGGCGCATCACCTGTGTCACTGTTGCTGCTTATTGGTATTTGACCTTGTGGATGAGATAAATAGCAACAGCTAACACATGACATATTTTGTGTGTTAGGTGCTATTTTGCATGTTTCACTCCTGTGTTTACTATGATGGGAATACGTAAGAGCTTAGAGCCATCTCTAGCATGAGTGAGCAGTCCAGTACAGGATGGATGAACCAAATAAGATCTGTAAATGTTTGTTCGCCCACCATGCATCAGATCAATTTCCCAGAGGCAAATTTGGATTTAAAGCATATAAGTTAGGACCTCCGTGGTGGTCCGGCGGTTAAGAATCTGCCTGCCGATGCAGGTGACACGGGTTTGATCCCTAGTCTGGGGAAATTCCACATGCTGCTGGGCTACTAAGCCCATGCACTGTAAAGGCGAAAGCGCACACTCCAGAGCTCGTGCTCTGCAAGAAGAGAAGCACGCCGGAAGAAGCCTGCACGCTACGGGAGCAGCTTCCGCTTGCAGCAAAGACCCAGGGCAGCCATAAATAAATAATGAAAAAACTTAAAACATAGAAATCAGAAGATTGTGGAAACTGGAATATATATATATATAGCATTCCATCTTCCAAGATCTTTTCTCTGTTTAATCATCCATTTCTTATATTTTTGCACTCATTTTTCTGATTCTTTCCAAAACAATGTCAATAGGTTCATCTGTACCATTTTTCTCGATTCCACATGTGTGCACTTTTATACAATATCTGCTTTTCTATTTCTGACTTAAACGTCACTCTGTCTGACAGTCTCGAGGTCCATCCACGTCTGCAAACGGCACAGTGTTGTTCCCTGTTAACGCCTGAGCAGTAGTCCATTGTGTATATACACATAAGCACCGCATCTTCATCTGTTCTTCTGCTGACGGACGTTTAGGCTGCTTCCATGTGCTGGCTGTTGTATATAGTGCCACGGTGAACATAGGAGTGGATGTATCTAACGATTACTCCAATAACAAGGACATAAGTAAATTATAACAAAAACAACGTCAGAGACAGGAAGTGTGGAGCCCTGGCTGAGGACACACAGTCCTGGGGTTCCTGCACCTGCAGCGGCTGAGAGCTGAGTGCTCCGAGCACCTGCTGTGCATGGGGCGTGTTCTCAGGTCTGTTAGCAGGAGGTGGGAAGGATTCTGCCTGCTGCGCCACCCAGGTCTCTGAAGGAGAAGCCAGAAGAGAAACTTCTCTGAAGGTTCAGCTCAGGAAAAGCTTCTCTTCTGCTGGATAGCTAGGTTCATGTGTCTTTTTTTTTTTTTTTTGACATCTTGAATGGTCACAGGATATACTTCCTTTTTTGCTTTGGCGAGTAGAAAGTTCAGAGATAAATTGATGTGTTACCTTGAGCAACTATAAATAGTAAGCCTGCTCAATGCGCTGATTTTCTCTCTTGATTAATTGCTTTTCTGCCCTTATATAACACTCACTTCCATTCCTTTGATCATTTATGTTATTTTTGTCTTGTATGCATTTTTGCAGTCTACCTCAAATGGCACATAGTTTGAGGAAGAGCAGGGAAATGAAATATATTGAGAGGCACTGCACAGACACATAAATATCACTCTGGAGTTGCAGACAAAAATAACGGCATCTTCTCCTTAGAAAAATGTTAATAGAAGCTAAACGCTTGTTCTTCCAAGTAGCTTCTGAAGAGTCCCTCTTGACTACTCGTCAGAACCATATTGTTATTGTTCAGTTGCTCAGTCGTGTCCGACTCTTTGCAACCCCATGGACTGTAGCATGCCAGGCCTCCTTGTCCATCACCAACTCCCAGAGCTTACCCAAACTCATGTCCATTGAGTCGACGATGCCATCCAACCATCTCATCCTCTGTTGCCCACTTCTCCTCTTGCCCTCAATCTTTCCCAACATCAGGATCTTTTCCAGTGAGTCGGCTCTTTGCATCAGATGGCCAAAGTATTGGAGCTTCAGGAACCCAATCTGTTTTTTCAGCATATCTGAATTTCAGCATAATTTAAATTGAGTAAACTTTCCAATTTGTTTGATATTCTTTGCCTGTTCTTTCACCATTAATTCATAATACTAGTGTGTTTTGAGAAGTCAGTGCTCATGATCTCAACTCACCTTAGCTGAACTCAGGCCATGGTAGCCACACGTGTTCCTGGTTATCAGAGGAAGGGCACCAACATTCCATCTTATTCATCATGAAGGTTGAAGGATCTTTCTACCTTATTCCTGTATATCCTAGAGTGAGCTTCCCTGGTAGCTCAGATGGTAAGGAATCTGCCTGCAATGCAGGAGACCTGAGTTCAATCCCTGGGTCAGGAAGATCCCTGTAGAAGGGAATGGCAACCCACTCCGGTATTCTTGCCTGGAGAATCCCGTCCATGGGGTTGCAAAGAGTCGGACATGATGAAGTCACTAACACTTTGCCTTCCAGAGTGGCCACAGTTATGCCCAAGTGACATGGAAGTCTGTGAGATTGCTGTAGAGATTAAACTCCTAAAATTGCCTGGCCCCAAGGAAGTTTTAAGGGACTTGGGGGAGTGATACACCCAACTTTTTGGCCCCCCAGATGTTGTCCAGTGCCTTCCTGGAGCTCTTCAGTCTGAACCTGCCTCCCCCTGTCAGGGTGACCCCAAGCCAATGTGGGATTTCTCCTGCTGCGAGTGGGGGCAACCAGCTGTCTTCCTGCCTCGTGTCTCCTCTCCCTGCTGCTGCGTACTGTATGGGGCTGTGGTTATAAATAGAACCCAGACCTGAAAATGTGAACTCGAGAAAATGATTAAGACACAATAATATTTTAATGTGGTAAGACTACTTAACATGAGATCTGGCTTTTAAACAAAATTTTTTTAAAAAATATTTTTTAATGGGGCCAATTTTTAAACCTACCTTTAGTCTGTTACAATGCTGTTTCTGTTTTCTGTTTTGGCTTTTTGACCACAAAGCATGTGGGATCTTCGTTCCCCGACCAGAGATTGGACCCTGTACGGGAAGGTGAAGGCTTACCCACTGGATTCCCAGGGATGTCTGTAAACAAATTCTTAGCTGTCCATTACTGTTGAGCAGAGGTACAGGTTGTACAGCAGGTATCCAGAGCTTTCTCATTCTACTTGACTGCAACGTTATGCTTGTTGATTAATAACTCCCCATTTTTTCCCTCCTCCGGCTGCTGGCAGCCAACACTTCACTCTTTTTTGGAATCTGACTTTTTAAAATAGCTTATATAGGAGGAATCGTGCAGTATTTGTCTTTCTGTGACTGACTTTTTCCACTTAGTATTAATATCATGTCCTCCAGATTCATCCGTGCTGTAATGTATTTCTGATTTCTTTATTCTTAAGGAGAATAATATTCTCTTGTATGCATGTACCCCGTTTTCTTTGTCTATTCATCCATCCATGGACATTCAGGTCCGAATCCTGACTATTGCGAAGAGTACACGGTGAACATGGTACTACTCATACCTCTTGGAGATCTCCTTTTGGATAGATGTGCATAAGTGGGATTGTTGGCTCATGTGGTTGTTCTTTTTAAAAAATGTTGGAAGGGATTGCCATACTATTTTCCAGTGCAGCTATACCCTTTTGCATTCCCACTGAGAGTATGCAAGCATTGCACTTTCTGCGCATCCTCTCCAGCACTTGTTAAGTTTTGCTTTTTGTCTTTATCATAGCCATCTTGACAAGTGTGAGGTGATACCTCATTGTGGTTTGACTTGCATAATAGCTTTTCCATGCCCTTGAAAGATAAAGTCTTTGAGAGAAATATCTTGAACCATGCTTATTTGCAATTAAGAAATTCATGCCTCAAATAATAAGACAGAAATTTCATATTCACCAGTTGATTACCCATTTAGAAAGCATCTAAAAATGCCTTAAAACATTCATAGGGACTGTTAAAGAGCACATAGGTGAATATTAAGAATATCATATTTAAAGGGATGCTCTTTGCTTTGTGTGTCTCAAAGCAAGAATGCCCAAATCCTTACCATGTTAGAATAGAAAACTTGGGATCCTCTGTTTTAGGCTCAGTGCAGATGGAATGCTAAGCTGTTTGTGGGAAGTTTCTTCCTGTGTCTTCTAAGAATGCACGCTAAAGGTGGAGCTAAACAGCACAGTAAGTGTGGACAGGTTTCCATGTGGATCTTTTCTTACCACAGCTGGGCAAAGACTGAAAATGCATTTATTGGGAGAATTTTCAGTGTACACTTTTCAGTTTTCTGAACCACATTAAGATTTATTTTTCTTAATGAAAAAAAAATCTTTGGGAATTCTGTCTCTCTTTTAAAAAAAAATTATTTAGTTCTTATTTATTTCGTCTTTGGCTGTGCTGGTGTTCACTGCTGTGCAGGCGTTTCTCTCGCTGTGGCCAGCGGGGACTGTGCTTCCTTGTGGTTCTCGGCGTCTTTCTCATTGTGACACCTTCTCTGTTGCAGAGCAAGACTCCAGCACTTGTGGCTTCCAGGCCATAGGGCACGGGCTCAGTAGTTGTGGCACACGGCTTTAGTTGCTCCGCAGCATATGGGATCTTCCCGGCCCAGGGATCACACCCGCGTCCCCTGCGTTGGCAGGCAGATTCTCATCCCCTGCTCTGCCGGGGAAGCCCCCCTCCCTTTCTAACTTCCGTCTGTTTAGACGTGTTCTGGATGCGTCACGCAGCTGCTGTGCTGGGAAAGAAGAGAAGGGGTCAAGGGTGGTGGTCTAGACTGGACACTGTCCGTGCATTGCAGCTCAGAGCTTAAACCAGAGTAACGTGGGGGCGCGGCCTTCGTGATGCCTTTCTGAAATGAAAGTCTGTATCCCCTCTTGAGAGGCTGCCATCCCAGCCATCTTACTTTTACCGAGGGGGACATCTGGAGGCGTAGACAGTGAGTAGAAGCTGCCCAGCTTCAAGCCTCAGTTCTGCCTCCTCCCGACCCAGACCCGGAGCAAGCCCCTTCTCTCTTGTGTTCTCAGTTGCACCTCTGAGAAATGGAGCTGATGCCAGGCTGTCGTGGGCACTGGTAACAGTTGAGCTCTCAGATCATGATGACGCGGAGATGTACTGCTGCTGCTGCTGCTGCTCAGTCGCTTTAGTCGTGTCCGAGTCTGTGTGACCCCGGAGACGGCAGCCCACCGGCTCCCCCGTCCCTGGGATTCTCCAGGCAAGAACACTGGAGGGGGTTGCCATTTCCTTCTCCAATGCAGGAAAGTGAAAAGTGAAAGTGAAGTCGCTCAGTCGTGCCCGACTCTTCGCGACCTCATGGACTGCAGCCCACCAGGCTCCGCCATCCATGGGTTCTCCAGGCAAGAGGACTGGAGTGGGGTGCCATTGCCTTCTCTACTTTGCTGTTAACATTTCCAAGAGAATAGTTAAGGGGAAAAGGTTGAACAATGACACTAGAACAGCTGAGGCCCCTTCAATCAGTGTTACTTGAACACCCGGCTTGAGTTCTGTATGTCAGTGGCCCTATTGGGGTGACCCTTTTCCCACACTGAGGTTGGAGTTCCCTTAGAGTTATTACAAAAACTATTTGAAATGAACATAAACATGGTCCCCTTCTGTCTTCCTCTGAAGCGAAAACATACAGTGGGGAAAAAAAATATTTAAAAAAATGTCCTGAATGTACAGCTTTTGAAAATAGCATTTCATGTTGCCTTTTTTCCCTAATGCTTAAAGCTGGCTGGAAAAGCTTAATGAAGTGAATTATGTCTTCTGGTTATATGATGAAGACATAAACTAACCTTGTTGAAGATTACGCTGGTTTTAAATACGTACACATATTTTTGCAAAATTCCAATAAAATGCAATTTATTTTTTATTTTTTAATGATTTTTATTGTGATAAAAATCACATAATATAAAGCATACTCTTTTAACCACTTCTAACTGGATAGTTTGGAGAAGGCAATGGCAACCCACTCCAGTGTTCTTGCCTGGAGAATCCCAGGGACCGGGGAGCCTGGTAGGCTGCAGTCTGTGGGGTCGCACAGAGGTGGACACGACTGAAGCGACTTAGTAGCAGCAGCAGCAGCAACTGAATAGTTCAGTTGCACTAAGTACAGTCACATTGTTGTCCATCTCTCACCGTCATCCATCTCCCACCTGTTCACTTTCCTAAACTGGAACTCTGTCCCCACTAAACACAGACTCTCCTTTCCCCTCACATCCTGGCATCTATCATTGTACTTTCTGGCTCTATGGACTTGACTGTTCTCGGTGTCTCATATAAGTGGAGTCCAACAGTATTTGTCTGCCCTAATGTGTATTGGAGAAGGCAATGCAACCCACTCCAATGTTCTTGCCTGGAGAATCCCAGGGACGTGGGAGCCTGGTGGGCTGCCGTCTATGGGGTCACAGAGAGTCGGACATGACTGAAGTGACTTAGCAGCAGCAGCAGCAGCAATGTGTATTGGAATACACAGAAGGCAGTTTAATAGCTCATCATATCTCCGGATTTGATGAGGGATCTGTTTTAATGCCATGGGAGAGCTGATGTGATCTGTTCCTAGAGTTTAATCCTCAGAGATGGAAATTGAACAGTAGGGTTGTAAGAAAATGACAGAGTTCGTCTGAAGGGTCCATAATCCCCAGTAATACAGGGACCCTTCTTCCCTGTAATTCTGTACATCTCCTTGGCCTTTCACTTTTTAAATGGCTAACTGCCTTGCTGGAGAAGAAATAATTTTGTAGTGCCTGGTATACAGCAAGTACTCAATGAAAAAATGCTCTAAATGAGGAGTGAATGACTGAATCTGAACAGCGCTCATCCTAGAGTAACAGTCATCACCTACGTAGCATCTAAAGTCTTTTTTCCTAAAGAACCAAACTCCTCTAACTCTCTTCCCTAGTAACTTCTCTCCTTGAGACAAATAGACCAAAACACACACACTCTACTCAACAGATGGAATTTTCCAAGGGGATAGGAAACTTAAGTCTCAAGTGAAGACATTCAGTGTTTTGATATTAGGATGGGTCTTTTAGAGATAAATGTTGGAAGCCAGGAAAAATAGCATCAAGAGGAAATAATGCATGTGTAGGCAGCGTCGGAAATAGAGAGGGTTCACACTATGGGAACTCTGACCGCTATTATTTTTGACTTTCCTTCATGTTAGTACAGCTGTGCGGATGCCATGAAGCAGGGTAGTGTATTTCCCGGCCCACGGTACGGGCTCAGTCCGGCGACCCCAGCTGTGACCTCCATCCACAGACATACCTGCTCCATCTTCATCGTTAGCCCTGAGCTCCCTTCATCAGCACCCGTGCAAAGGATGCTGAGAATGAATCTGTAGTTTCAAAGTTCCCAGATGCTGAGTGAACTCTTTCCAGGGCCTATGGTCTGTCCTTCCTGTCCACTCCCCTGCCACCACTCTTGTGTCCAGAATGACTTTCTCCATCACATCTCAGTCCTGCCCCACCCAGAGAGTGCCCTTCTGCTTTGATACCTCCTTAGGCTTGAAAGCTGCGTCCATGCCAGGCCTCTAGTTCCAAGATTCTGCAGACTGGCTGCAGAGTTCTAGCTGACATGGTGTGGAGGAGACAAAGGAAGACCCACTGGGGTGGAGCCCACAACCATCAGGGCCTCAGACATTGGGATAGAAGTCTAAAATCCAGTAGATTACATAGATTGCCAAGAGTACAAAAAACTCTGAGTTGGGTAATGCTCACGAGGACATTTTCAGAAATCTGCCTTAGATGACGTAACTCAACTCTCAGGCGGAGAAGGCAATGGCACCCCACTCCAGTACCCTTGCCTGGAAAATCCCATGGACGGAGGAGCCTGGTGGGCTGCCGTCTATGGAGTCACACAGAGTTGGACACGACTGAAGCGACTTAGCAGCAACTCTCAGGATCCTTCAGCTACAGGGATCTTGTGTTGGTGATCTCTGGCTTAACCATCTAAGAAGGCACTGACACGTTTTTCTGTCCCTGGTTAAATCAGAGTTTTCTGTTTGGAGTTTACCTGTCACGTATGGGAATGATTGAGGGCAGGAGAAGAGGGTGACATGGAGGATAAAACGGTTGGATGGCATCACCGATTCAATGGACACAAACTTGGGCAAACTCTGGGAGGGATAGGGAAGCCTGGCATTCTGCAGTCCATAGGGCCGCAGAGAGTTGGACATGACTTGGCAACTGAACAACAGCAATCTCATCACATCCAGTCACTTTTAGATCTTACATTAAGAAACATGTATTCTTTTTCCTTCTCTTTTCCAAGAAAGGTAAGTGTGTCTTTATCCAAGTGTCCATGGCTGCCTTAACTAACAGCAACCCTCTGAGCTGTTCCCCAAGGCCCAGCAGCTGACCCCTGGCACACAGCTGGTTTCACTGCCTGATCCCAGTCCTCCAGGGCTGCTGGGGTCCCCTGTCCTGCTGTTTCCTGCGGGGCCAGTCCTGCTCCCCTTTCTGCCCTTCCTGCCCACACCTGGGAGCCTGGGAGCCTTCAAATTCCATGTCTAACGAGCGGCTGCAGGGATTTGAAAGTGAACACAAAGGTTTCCTTCTGAGGTCTTGAAGAGGCATGTCACTCTAGAATAAACCTAGCAAAGTGTCACCTCTCACCATCTGTGTGCGTGGCCTGTTTGCTGTCATACAGGGAGAGCAAGTGCCCGTCCAGTGTTCCCTCCGTGTGTTTCCAATCAGCTGTCACAGATGGGGCTTTGACAGGACAGCTGCAGAAGGAGCTGGCTGGAGGAATAGGAAGCAGGTGGCAGCGCTGGTCCCCATATGCCTGTGCTCTGCTTCCAGCGAGTGTGGGCACGGTCTTAGTCTCACAGGGCTCCTGTCACAAAATGCCATGGGCCAGGGGTCTTAAACGACAGGACTTTTTTTTCTCATGGTTCTCGAGACTGAAGTCCAAGATCAAGGTGCTGGGGAAGGGGGTGGTTGGTGTCTGGTCAGACCTCTGTCCTTGGCTGGAGGATGGCTACCTTCTCACTGTAAACTCAGTGGCAGGGAGAGAGAAAGAGAGGAGTCTTCCTCTTCTTATAAGGGCACTAATCCTATCATAAGGGCCTCAGCCTCATGACCTCATGTAAACTTCCTTCTCTCCCAAAGGCCCCGCCTCCACATGCCGTCACTCTGGGACTGGGGTTTCAGTATGTCAACCTGGAGGAGACGCAGCCATTCAGTGCATCACAGATGACTGCGTTTGTCTTTTCCATCTCCTCCTCCAACCCCTTCCTTCCCCTCCACCTTGCCCATCCTGCCATCTCTCTGTGCACGTGGAAAGGCAGGGAGGCAGGCTCTGAGGGGCCGCAGTAATGGAAGGCTGTGTCTTCTCCTCCTCCAGGAACTCCCCTGATGAGTGCAGCATGGCCAAAGGCGGGAAGATGGTGGGCAGCCCAGACACCGTCGGGATGAACTACAGCAGCTACATGGAGGAGAAGCACATGCCACCCCCAAACATGACCACCAACGAGCGCCGCGTCATCGTCCCCGCAGGTCAGCGGCTCGGTCAGCGGCCCGGGCCTTCCTCAGCCTCCGCTCGCCTCTCTCTTCCTGCCCTTGGCGTTGGTCACCCTGAGCTGCCTGCAGTAACGGTTGCAGATGGACCAGCAGATACTGGTCCACCGTGGTGAAGTGTTCACTGCTATCTGTGTGTACACATGTGTGTGTGTGTGTGTGTGTGTGAGAGAGACAGAGAATCCATGCAGAGTGACCTTTCCAAGGAGGACTTGCTTTTCTCTGAGTTTATTTGGTGTTAAATAGCCTTCTTTTTATGAAGTGCTACTTAGAATAGAAGGTAGACGTAACATTTTTTTCTTACCTGGCATAATTAAAAATTGGGAGCCCTATATCGTTGGTTGCCAAAATGAAATTCCAGCCCTCACTGGCTTATGAAAGAGACTCCGAGAGCCTGAGTCATTCTTTTCCAGAAGTAATTCTAAACATAATCCAAAACAATAATGCTGGATTTGAGAACCATGCCAGGGATTTATTTACTTAGCAAAACTAAAGGTAATCGGAAGGATGCCTTAAAACTCCTCAGAGGAAATTTGCTACATAAAACCAAAAATACCCACCACAACAATAGCAATGGTGACCACTGGCGGGTCCTGACTGGGGTATTCAGTGAGCGATTGCGCATACACTGAATTTTTGGTGTCATAGCTCTCAAGCAATACGTAGCGTGGTTTGTCACGAGTGCCCTGATGAGGACAGTGATGCTCGGAGAGGTCAGCCTGCAGTTAGTAAGAGGCAAGTGAGAACTTCCCGGGCGGCACACTCGTAAAGAACCCCACCGCCAGTGCAGGAGATGTGAGTTCAGTCCCTGGGGTGGGAAGATCCCCTGCAGAAGGAAAGGGCAGCCCACTCCAGTGTTCTTGCCTGGGAATTCCCCTGGACAGAGGAGCCTGGCGAGCTCCACGGGGTGGCGCAGAGTTGGATACTTCTTAACAGCTAAGCGTGAGTTAGAACTCAGACAAGCCCCCTCGCCCCCGCTGACTCCTTTATTCTCAAGCCTTTCTGTAGCCCCTGGGGGCTCCCTCCATCACCCCCTGCAGCCATCTGGGCCCCTCGCCTTCTGCCTCAGGGACTGAGCTTGCTGTCGCTTTAGCCTGAAACCCTTGGTTCCAGCAGTTCTGTCCTTCATTGGGGCTCTCTAGCCACCCCACCCAGAGGTGCCCCTCTGCCCCTCCACCCGGTGACCCTCAACCCCTGCCTGCCTTACTTGCTTTTATTGCTTTTATTTCCCTCTGCCACTGCAGTGGGATTTTATGTGAAAGTCCTCTTTTCACCTGCCTTCCTTGTGTAAGACCTACAAAGGCCTTGCCTCCATGGCCAAGCCCAGTGCTTGGTGTCCCCTAGCTTCTCCGTGAATGTTAACTGAGGGAAGAATGGATGAAAGGGTGCCTGACCCCCGGGTGGTCCTGCCCAGGACTCTGCTCATGGCTGGAGTCGTAAGAGACGAGCATGGGTGAAACCGGTGCAGACTTGATTCTCCCTTGCCCCGCAGGTGGTGTGTGCGTGCTCAGTCACCTTAGTCGTGTCCGACTCTCTGTGACCCTGTGGACTGTAGCCCGCCAGGCTCCTCTGTCCATGGGGTTCTCCTGCAGGAATAACTGGAGTGGGTTGTCATGCCCTCCTCCAGGGGATCTTGCCCACTCAGGGATTGAGCCGAGTCTCCTGCATCCCGTGCATTGCAGGTGGATTGCTTACCACCAGGCCACCAGGGAAGCCCTGTTTCCCTGGTAGGGTAACCTGAATCTCGACATCTATAGGATATTAGTCCTTCCGTGATCTTGTATTTGCTGGGTTGCTTCAGCTTCCATCCTTCTGGACCACTCAGTGGGACGTACTAACAGGGCCCTGGGGACACCTGGGGCATCATTCTCCTGCTCCATATAGTGCAGCGGTTATACAGTTTCCCTCCAGAATTAAGACCAGTCCTTCTAGCTGACAATTCTCCTCTGGCATCTGGGTCAGGGGCCAGAAGAGGTCAAGGGGACCGTCTCCACTGCCAGTTTGAAAGTGAAAGTGTTAGTCACTTAGTCGTGTCGGACTCTTTGTGACCCCCAAGGACTGTAGCCTGCCAGGCTCTCCTGTCCATGGGATTCTCCAGGCAAGAACACTGGAGTGGGTTGCCATTTCCTTCTCCAGCGGATCTTCCTACCCAGGGATTGAACCCACATCTCCTATGTCTTCTGCCTTGGCAGGTGAGTTCTTTACCACTAACGCCGCCTGGGAGTTCACCTCTGTGAGGTTTGATGGCAAATGAGGTCAAATCCCCTCCGTGGCACGATTCCCATCCCCAGCCCTTAGTCTGCACCAGACCACCTCCAGTGGACTTCCATTTCCACCACCTTCCAAGCAAGAAAGTTCAGAGTGCAAAACATCCAATTTGGGCTCATGGACTGGGTTTCTCTTCAGGATGGTCACTGTATAGCTTTCAGGAAACTTTATGAAGCTAGTTGGAAGCAGTGAGGTATGAACGGGCTCATCCATCCCTGATCCTGAAGCGCACATAAGGCCTTTATAGGGGACAGTGGAGTGAGTCTCACGTGTGCCTCATGGGGAGGACAAAGCTGCTTCTGATGTTTCCAGAAAGGAAGCGGATATTTATGCCGAAGGCATGCATTTGGTTTGGTCATGGCAACTAAGCTACACTCCTGAGAACCATCACTTATTGTTGTGACGTAGAACTGGAGGCATTTCCAGTTGAGTGGGAAAAAAGTATGGGAAGGCGAATGTCCAAGAAGCCCAACCTGGACACGTGGTACCTAAAGGGTTTGGGAGCACATGTGTGCCTGGGGAGGGTGGGTCGGGCAGGGGTGCTGTTGGCTTGGACCTGGCTGGGGCAGAACGGGATGAGGTGAAACCCAGAGGATGTCTGCCCAAGCCCACCTCACCCTTTGCCTTTCTCCTTGAGAATGTGATTTCCTCAGTTTACGTGAAACAAAGCCTTCAGTTCTCTAAGATGAGAGACTCGCTCTGAGGAAAGGCTTACATTGAAGGTACTTATCTGAGATCCACATGGAATCACAGACCCAGGAGCTAAGCCTAGTGCTGTGACATCCTTTCATCTGATGGGATCCTATTTCTGTCATGCCAGCAGGAGGCTTTGATGTTGTCAGTATCATTTTTAGTAGGGCCAGACTTGCTTCCTATGTTAAATAAACTGTTTAGAAAACAAGAGAGCCATTTTCATGGGAAAGAGGCAAAGAAGCAATTTAATCAAGTCAGGACATCCACCCTTTGTGATTTGCGCAGTTGTTCAGTCGTGAAGTCATGTCCAACTCCCTGCGACCACGCTTGTGATTTGTGCAGTTGTTTAGTTGCTAAGTTATGTCCAGCTCTTTGCAACCCCGTAGACCACGGCCTGCCAGGCTTCCCTGTCCTTCACCATCTCCTGGAGTTTGCTCATATTTATATCCATTGAGTCAGTGATTCTATCTAACTATCTCATCCTATGTCACCCCCTTCTCCTCCTGCCTTCAATCTTTCCCAGAATCAGGGTCTTTTCCAACAAGTTGGCTCTTTGCATCAGGTGGCCAAAGTATTGGAGCTTCAGCTTCAGCATCAGTCCTTCCAATAAATATTCAGAGTTGATTTTCTTTAGGATGGACTGGTTTGTTCTTCTTGTAGTCCAAGGGACTCTCAAGAGTCTTCTCCAGTACCACAGTTCGAAAGCATCAATCGTTTGGTGCTCAGTCTTCTTTATGGTCCAGCTCTCACATCCATACCTGACTACTGGAAAAGCCATAGCCTTGACTGGATGGACCTTCATTGGCCAAGTGCTGTCTCTGTGTAGTAGGTGCTTATTAACTGCCAGCCGGTCGGCTGGAAGCCTGGTTGCACAGATTGGCTCATTCAAGCTTTTGTGTAAAGGCTGTTTCATCCCCTGAAGGAAGCCCTCTTTCAGCTGTCCCCCCCTTTGGTTGCTTCACGCCGAGGCGAGGGCAGTTATTCAGTTAATCAGGTCTGTAAGAGAGCTCACTGTGGCCGCTTTTGCAAGTTGTGAGTCTTGCAGTTATTGGTCAAGCTTCAGGTATGTGTGCTCACACACAGACACACAGATGAACACACAGACACACGGCTATATTGCACAATCCAGAAAATCCCCCAGTGTAAAGACAGCAGGACCTGGGTGCGGCTGTATCAGCTGCCCCCTCCATGCCTTCAGCCCCAGCTCTGCGATCCAGGCCCCTCACTAGGACACCTTTTGGGTGTAGAGAGCTCTGCATACTTAGGTAGAATTCTCCAAACCTGGTTACAACTGGTTCCTACTATTTAAACACATTGATTGGCACTTCTAAATGCAAATCAGAAAGGCAGCCCCACCCCCCAAATCCATTATTTATTCCTAAGCACTCGCACTATCAACCAACCACATACTGACATTCATGTCCTAGACCTGAAAATGGTCCTGAGAAACACTGACCAAGAAGATCGATCAGTGTGTAGACAGGAGAAGACACAAAAAGACATGATCTTTTGGACTCCTGGCCTGGACTCCTCACTTCTAAACGTCCCTGGTTTTGAGACCCACTGTCTCAAACTCAGGCATCCCAGCTGGTGCTGGTGGTGAAGAACCCATCTGCCAATGCAGGTTAGACGTAAGGGACCTGCGTTCGATCCCTGGGTTGGGAAGATCCCTTGGTTGGGAAGATCCCTTGGAGGAAGGCATGGCAACCCACTCTAGTATTCTTGTCTGGAGAATCCCAAGGATAGAGGAGCCTGGCGGGCTGTGTCTATAAGGTTGCACAGAGTCAGACATGACTGAAGCAACTCAGCACACATGTGCATGCATGCGCACGCGCACACACACACGTCTAACTCAGGAGCTTTATAAAAACTCGTCAGATATCCCTAATGAATAAAAATACTCACATGAATATATTTACACTGTTTCCTTCTTTCAGAATGGATTTAAGAAAAAGACCACACAAATATAAATAAAAGAAAAAGAATTTGTTTTCAAAGTAAATGGATAGAGAACGTGGGCTGAAGTAAGAACTTAACAGGCAGTGAAACCAGGTGTGAGGTTTGTATGTTGATGTATATATTTGGAGAAGGAACTGGCAACCCACTCCAGTATTCTTGCCTGGAGAATCCCATGGGCAGAAGAGCCTGGGGGGCTTAAGTGCATGGGGTTGCAAAGAGTCGGACACGATTGAAGCGACTTAGCACATATGTATATGTTAACGCAAACTTTATATCCTGCACAGTTGCAAACAGTGGGTGTTATTTGGGTCCAAGGTGTCAGCAGGCTGTGTGAAGGCGATGCCTTAATCAGTACATGCCTCAGTGTTCTCAGGATTAAGAGAAAACATGTGGGGAAGATGGTCCAGCTCTTAATTTTGAGTCTAGAGAAAAATGTGTCCCTTGGTTTGTCATTGGAAGGTAACAGGGAGGTCAGATGAAAGCACTCAGTCAGTAAGGCCAGCAGACATCGTTGGAAGCCCAGGCTCCCACCTGGCATCCTGGAAACACCACTGGCTATGCCTCTCCTTCTCAAGCTGTAGATATTAGACAATACATCACACGTGCTCTTTCTACTATCTGTATATAACTGTCACCTGTATCATCTATCTTTCCACTGTCTGTCCATAAATCTGTTGTCTATCTACCTCTCATTTCTCATCTGTCTATCTGTCATCTGTATCTATCTTTCCAGCTCCCTATTTATCTACCTGCCTCTCATTTATCTATCACCTATCACTCTGTCATTGGTATCTGTCTGTCTTTCCATCTGTCTGTCTTTCCATCTGTCTGTTTATCCATCATCTGTCTTATGTGGTGTGAAGAGCTGGATATCTAGGTCTGCATCTCACAGGGTTGGGCTGTTTCTTGTGTTCATGGTTGCAGGTCAAAGTATCATTCAGTGATGTCACTCTTAATAAGATGAGCCCCAACAGGGGACCCAGTTCAATGGCTCTTGTTGGCTCAGCTTAATTTGGAGGTTGACTGGGAGATGTTTCTCCAAGTATGATCAAAACCACCTGCATCGGGGTCACCTGGAAGACTTAGGATGTAAAAGTGCCCACCTCCAAATTTTCTGAATCCAGGTATGCAGTGGAGAATTCTACTTTGTTAGCACATTTTTGGGGGGTGATTTTCATGCATTATAGGGTTTGAGGGACTATAGACTAGACAGAAGATAATAAATTTTGAGCTTCCCAGGTGGCGTAGTGGTAAAGAATCCACCTGCCAATGCAAGAGACACAGGTTCAATCCCTGGTTTGGGGAGATCCCCTGGAATATGAAATGGCAATCCACTCCAGTACTCATCCCTGGAGCATTCCATGGACAGAGGAGCCTGGTGGGCTATAGTCCACGGGATCACAAAGAGTTGGATATGACTGAGTATGCATACACACAAATAATTTCACTTTAATACACTTTCATTTTTTTGAAATAAACATATCATTTGGGCAAGGGAGTTGGCAAAATAAAGAATGGTCCTAAAGCTTTTCCCTTCAGATGTGTTTTGGGAGCTGTGGTTGGCTGGTGTCATTGGTTGACACAATAAATTCTGTAAAGGTCTTGTGTCAAGGTGTTCACTGGGAAATCCAGGGCCACTCAAGGCACAAAGTGCGATGTGAGAGCTGAGGAAGCAGCCCTGCAGCCCTCTGTTCATTGGTGACAGCCCTGAGCTCCATTCAGACCAATCAGATCAAATGTGGTACTTGCCTGCGTTTTATTGTGCTCCCATCAACAGCATAGGCAGCTCAGGGACAGCCCAGGAGTCTGACTCCTGGGTGTTTTCAGTTCTGCTGCACCGAGGCTGTGACCACAGATGGATGTTCAGAAGCAATGGGTCTTTCTCGCACAGTGAAACTAGTATGTTTTGGGGAACATAGGTTTTGTGCTGTCTGATGAAGCCTCAGCATCAGCCATACTGTCCTTCCATGCTGGGTAGCCTCCCGCGGTCATGTTTAGGTCTTGACGGTGTCCTTGGTGATGTGCCAAGCAAGAGGGCTGGCAAAGAGGAAGGCATGGTCTTTACCCACTTTTCTTCAAAGTTGCAAAATGCAACAGAACCTCTGGTTTCAGCAGCTTACATCATTTTGAGAAGATTTCTTCCTTTTTTTTTTGGTTTGTTTGTTTTTAGTCTCCAAAATGGGTGCTGAAGCATGAGGCTTTTCAAACACTTCTGTTTTAATTGTCTAAACATTTACCTTGAGCACGAATGCTCATGGGGGTCAGAAGTCTTAGAGGGAAATAGTTGCCACATTTGTCTTTGTTTCCCCCGTTTGCTTTTTAGATTTCATTTTTAATTGGAGTATAATTGCATAACATTACTGTGTCAGCTTCTGTTCTACAACAGTATGAATCAGCTGTATGTATACATATATTCCCCTCCCTCCTGAGCCCCCCCTCACCCCATCCCACCCCATCCCACACCTGTAGGTCATCACAGAGCACCAAGCTGAGCTATTCACCTTTTAACAAAGTTCACTCTCTGTAGTCATTCATTTATTCATTCACTGAGCACTTGGGATATTCCAGTCACCAAGAATAAAAGCTTTTAGGAGATTTAAAGCCCCCAGTCCTTGGTCCCCAGACACACGTGGCCGGAGCTTCTCCTGTCGTGTCGTGCTCAGGCCCTCCTTGCCGGGTGACTTCCACTCAGCATGTGAGGTATCCACCGAGTCCTTGTTACTCTTCTACTAGTCACAGAGGAAATGACCGAAGCCTGTGAGAAGCAGATAAGACCCGGCCGCATGAGGTTAAGTCATTCGTGGCAGGGAGAGCATGATTAAGTGCTCAGATGAGTGATCCAGACACGTGTTTCCAAATAGCTGGGGAACAAGATGACCGTAAGCATGACCGTGAGGAACAGCTTCCTTTGTCCCCTTGTGATGCGCTTTCTGAAGCCCTGCCACCTCCACCGTTTCCCTCCACCCTGGCCTTTCCCCCAGTCGTGTCTTTCTACGCCTGTGCTGCGTTGTCTCGTCCTCTCCCAGGCAGTTCCCTCCAATGGAATGTCCTTCTGCTCCCCTGCTAACAAGTCCTTCTCGCTTATCAAGGCACCTTTGAAATCCACCCTAAGAAACCACCCTGGATCTTCAGGCACCTTCACTGCTTCTCCGACGACGTCTTAGCAATCCCTTCATCACACTTTACGTGGTTTCGTACTATAGTCTAGAATGCACGTGTATACTAGATATAGTGTTTAATTCCATGAAGGATTCGAGATGCCTTGCAGACTAAACTACTGATCATCACGTGAGCCAAACTACTGATCAGTTAGAAATCAGGCATCGATACTAAGGCAGTTGGGCTTCTCAGGTGGCTCAGTTTGGTAGAGAATCGACCTGCCAGTGTGGAAGACTTGGGTTCAGTCCCTGGGTCGGGAGGATCTCCTGGAGGAGGAAGGGAATGGTGACCCACTCCAGTATTTTGGCCTGGAGAATCCCATGACAGTGGAGCCTGGCAGGCTACAGTCCATGGAGTTGCAAAAGAGCTGGGCACGACTTTGCAACTCAACAGCCACGACTAAGGCAATTATGAATATTAATGGAAAACCAAGGTCACATGAAGGAACAATGTAGCTCTTTGGGCCACAAGCTTGGCCAAGATGCTGTGGCTTAGTTTCTATAATAGCATTGAGCTTCCTGGTGGCCAACATAAAAAGATCCATAAGGGAAATAGTGTCTTTTTTCAGAAATAAATTTCACAGGGAAGGGAATGTTTTTCCTGGTGCAGAATCCTAAAAAGCAGAATCTCTGGACATTATACTTGGGCTTAACCCAGACGTGAGCACCTTCCTTGTGGCATCCTCTGTGGACAGAGGGAGTTATGTTAGCAAACAGCTCGGTGCAGATGGAAGGCATATGCCCAGTGTGAGTCTTTGCTGGTCTGGCTTCTTAGAAAATCAGGATTTTGATTTCTCAAAGTGGCAGAAAGTTCCTATGGCTTGCACAAGGCCTTTTCTAAAGATGACATCTCCAAGCTCAGGTTGAAAGTAGATGAAAACAAGCAATGGGAGAAAATACTCTCCAAGTCCAAATGGCCAATGTTTTATTACAGTGTACTAAGCCATGAAATTGAAAGATGCTTATTGGAAGAAAACCTATGACAAACCTAGGCAGTGTATTAAAAAGCAGAGACATCACTTTGCCAACAAAGTCTGTATAGTCAAAGCTATGGTTTTTCCGGTAGTCATGTACAGGTGTGAGAGCTGGACCATAAGGAAGGCTAAGTGCTGAAGAATTGATTATTTCAAAACGCGGTGTTGGAAGAGACTCTTGAGAGTCCCTTGGACTGCAAGGAGATTCCACCAGTCAATCCTAAAAGAAATCAAGCCTGAATAGTCATTGGAAGGACTGATGCTGAAGCTGAAGCTCCAATACTTTGACCACCTGATGCAAAGAGCTGACTCATTGGAAAACACCCTGATGTTGGGAAAGATTGAAGGCAGGAGGGGAAAGGGACGACAGAGGACAAGATGCTTGGATGACATCACTGACTCAATGGGCACGAGTTTGAACAAACTTCGGGAAATAGTGAAGGACAGGGAAGCCTGGTGTGCTACAGTCCATGGGGTCAGACACAACTTAGCAACTGAACAACAACAACAATCTGTTTAAAGGTGGTTATTTATAAGCCTGTGTGTTCTATCAGACTGAGAGCATCATGAGTTGGTGATAATGTCTTTTGCATTCTTTACCACCAGACAAAGCAGCAAACTCGTGGCTTATGTGCAGAAGTCAGTAATCGTGCATCAGTCGAGTCACTGGGAATCCACCTTTAGTTAGTTGAAATCAGAGGATCACAAGGGATGCATTTGCAAGATTCTTGCTGATCTTCATTCAACTCTTCATTAGTCAGGGTTCTTCAAAGAAACAGGACCAGTCTCTCTCTCTTTCTCTCTCTTACCCTCTCCCAGTCTTTACTCAATCTCACAATTCAAACGTCGGGATCTTTTGGAAGCACCCTTGCAGATTAGCCCAGAAATAATGTTTAATGAAATATCTAGACATCCCACAATCCAGTAAGTGAACACATACTCTTAACTATCATTGAAAGTGAAAGTCGCTCGCTCAGTCGTGTCCATCTCTCTGTGACCCTGTGGACTATAGAGTCCATATAAGTCTCCAGGCCAGAAAACAGGAGTGGGTAGCCTTTCCCTTCTCCAGGGGATCTTCCCAACCCAGGGATCGAACCCAGGTCTCCTGCATTGTGGGCAGATTCTTTACCAGTGGAGCCACCAGGGAAGACCAAGAATACTGAGGCAGGTAGCCTATCCCTTCTCCAATGGATTTTCCTGACCCAGGAATCAAACCAGGGTCTCCTGCGTTCCAGGTGGATTCCTTACCAGCTGAGCCACAAGGACGTCCTGTCCTTAAACTCTTTTAAAATGTGTGTATGTATCTGTTTCTGGCTGTGCTGGGTCTTCAGTGTTGCATGTTGGCTTTCTCGAGTTGCTGCAAGCAGGGGCTACTTACAGTTTCGTAAGTTGCTTCTCATCGGAGTGGCCTCTCTTGCTGCAGAGCGCAGGCTCGAGGCACCCGTGCCTCAGCAGTTGTGGCCCTTGGGCTCAGTCACTGTGGCGCCTGGGCTTAGCTGCCCTGCGGTCTCTGGACTATTCCAAGACTAGGGATCACACCCGTCTCCTGCACTGGCAGGCAGATTCTTTAGCCCGGAGCCGTGAAGGCAGTCCCATAAAACTCTTAAACGTGAGAAAATTGGGCCCTGGGGAAGTGAAATAACTTTCCCGAGGGTACATGTACAGATGGGTGAGACCAGAGCCAATCCTCAGGCCTGTACTCAGGGATTAAGTATCTGATGATGAAGCAGTTCGTTTTAAAAATTAAAGTATTATGGGGCCCTCCCTGGTGGCTCAGACAGTGAAGAATCTGCCTTCCATACGGGAGATCCAGGTTCAATGCCAGAGTCGGGCAGATTCTCTAGACAAGGAAATGGCAACCCGCTCCAGTCCTCTTGCCTGGGAAATCCCATGGACAGAGGAGCCTGGTGGGCTACAGCCCATGGGGTTGCAAAGAGTCAGACATGACGAGTGGCTAATGCTTTGACTTTTTCCTAGTCCGTTTGCAATTCTGTTAGTTCAGGCAGAGAGCATAGTGGCGTAGCATTTCTACAGGTTGTGCTCCGTGATTAGATTATTATGAGAGAATGAGTATTCTTCCCGATGATACACAGTATGTCCTTGTTGCTTATCTACTTACATACACTAGTTTGTGTGTGCTAATCCCACAGCGCTAATTTGTCCCCCCTTCCCTCTCCCATTTGGTAACCACACATTTGTTTTCAATAAACTACACGTTTCTCCGTTTTACTTTGTCATGCCTCCAAACGCTCCCAGAGATCTCTCCCATTATGTCTGCATTATGGAATGTGTTTCTATAAGCTTCTGGTTACAATTTTTTATGCTAAGTCAAGCAACTGAACAACCCAACCAACTAAAACTTAAATCCTAAGGTCCCAGTTAATACATGTTTAAACTGTGAGCTGAATTCAGGCAACTGTCATTGGGTTCTATGTGGCTGAAATAATAAAAACAGAGAGGATGACCGTCTGCTAAGGGCATACTGTTGTCAGCTGCTTGGCTGTGTTCTTTGTTGAAAATGTATTATCTCATTTAATGGTGAAGATGACAGGAAAGATGGTAAAGGACAGGGAAGCCTGACGTGCCGCAGTCCATGGGGTTGCTAAAAGTTGGACATGACTGAGAAGCTGAACAAGAACAATCCCATCTAAATTCCACAAAAATCCTATGGTGTAGAAACTATTTATTATTCTCACTTTATAGATAAAGAAACTAAAACTACGGAAGTAAGATGGTTGCCCAAGATGTCCCAGCCGGTGATGTGGAAAGCCAGAATTCTGACCCAGTTCTGTCTGAATCCAGAGTCTGAGCTCTTATTCGTACACAATTAACACATAATCAGAAGTGTCTAGGAAGAACACAAGAAAGTAGAATGATGGAAGAAATTTGTTAAATTGTTGTAGCTTCTGAAATGGCCTTTTCAAAGATGTAAGCAGTAAGTCATGGAGTAAAGCATATGTTCAAGAGATGTGCTCAGCTCTTAACCTTTACACTTCCATGATAATGATTTATCTGTTTTTTTTTTTTTAAACCAAGAGAAGAATCTAATTAAAAATAGCTTTGATTTAACAAAAATAGCTGGGTGGATGTTCGTAAATGTAGAAAGAAATTTAAGATAGGTGATGCTCCTTTGGGCTTCCAGGTGGTGCTAGTGGTAAAGAATCTGCCTGCCAGTGCTGGAGACGTGAGTTCGATCCCTAGGTTGGGAAGATCCCCAGAAGAAGGAAATGGCAACCCATTCCAGGTTTCTTGCCTGGAAAATCCCATGGACAGAGGAGCCTCGAGAGCTGTAGTCCATGGGGTTGCAAAGAGTTGGACATGACTGAGCAACTGAGCGTGCACACATGATGTTCGTTTGATTCATCCTGTACTTAAGATACCCATGGGATACCTACACGGCAGTTCAGTGTGTCCTGTAGAGCATAGGGTTAAAGTCCTTTATCAAGGATCATACATTTCATACATTTGAGTTCTAAACTATGCCTTTTCTAGCTCTGAAAAGCCATTTAATCTTGCTGAGCCTTAGTTTCTGTGCCATCAAAATAAAGATGGTAGTATGGATTAAATAAGATGCATGTGTGAAGTATATAAACAGTGCTTGGGATATGGTAATGCTTCCAAAAATTGCAGCTCTTTTCATATTTCTTCAGGCATTTGGGAGACATCCCTACACTCAAAAGATAAGCATTTATTATGGATTGAATTGTCCCCCTACCAAAGGAAAAAAAAAAAGATACATTGACATCCTAGCTTCCAGTGCCTTGGAATGTGACCTGCTTTGGAAATAGAGTATTTTCAGATTTGATCAAGTTAGGATGAGGTCACAAGGGTGGGCCTGATAGAGTGACTGGTGCCCATATCTGAAGGGGGCATCTGGACCCCGACATACACAGAGGGAAGGTGAAGTGAGGATGCAGGGAGAAGCCGATGGAAGGATGGGCGTAGAGATTAGAAGGGTGCAGCTGTAAGGAACCCTGAGGAATGCCACCCACCCCAGAAGATGGGGCGGGAAAGTAAGGATTCTGTTCAGAGTCCCAGAGTGAGCTTAGCCCTCCTGACAGCTAGATTTCAGACTTCTAGCCCCCAGAACTATGAGGAAACACATTCCTATTGTTTCAAGCCAGTTGGTGTGTGGTTCTCTTTGCAGTACCCCTTGAAAACCAATACAGCACGCATGCTGTAGCTGCAACACGAGAGTCTAGATGACCAGGGGATATATATGGAGCGAGGAGAGTGGAGGACAAAACTCTGGGGATACCAATATTTAAAGGGGAGCAAAGACAGACAGCCCAAGCAGGGAGAGACTTTTAAGTGGAACAGGTCACTCCATTTCTAAAACATGATGAGCGTATGTGGTGTTGTCATGGAGTACTAACTAAGAGGAGGAAACAGGAAAAAAAAAGAAAAACAAAATCTCCATGCTAGATAACCCACTTAGGAAGAGCTGAGAATGACTATCCCAGTGAAATATTTTGGCATGTCTGAATGTCAAAGATATCTTTAGAGCCCAACAAAAATAATGTAGTCATGTATTTTTTGAATAAAATATATGATGGAATTATTGATTCTCAGTTGAAAGTAGGCACACCTTTTTTTTTTTTTAACAGTTCTTTGTGCTCAAAAACATGATGAGCGTATGTGGTGTTGTCATGGAGTACTAACTAAGAGGAGGAAACAGGAAAAAAAAAGAAAAACAAAATCTCCATGCTAGATAACCCACTTAGGAAGAGCTGAGAATGACTATCCCAGTGAAATATTTTGGCATGTCTGAATGTCAAAGATATCTTTAGAGCCCAACAAAAATAATGTAGTCATGTATTTTTTGAATAAAATATATGATGGAATTATTGATTCTCAGTTGAAAGTAGGCACACCTTTTTTTTTTTTTAACAGTTCTTTGTGCTCTTCCCTAGGGTATTGAGCAATCCATATATACAGTTAATTTTTGACAATTGATTATTAATCCATGAATGAAATGGAGCATAGTGTGAGCTAGGTTGATGGCTGCAGTGAAAAGGGAAAAGTTTGAAGGTAGATGGATAAAATTTATGCAGAGAAGACTCTTGGTTCTAGTAAACCGTTGAACTTAAAAGGGCCTCTTGCAGAGTCCCTGGAAATGATGCATAAAATCTAACAGCCTTTTGAATGCACAGCTGAACTAGGAAGAAAGTCAGCAAGTTCCTTATGGGCTAAAGACAAAGCAGAAACTGAACAGGGCAGCCTACTCGTCCCATTCATCTCATGTTATCTTAGGTGCTGTGGATGGGGGTGGGGTTCTGATGTCTATAATACAGATATTTGGGTTTTAAAGATTAATTAGGGGCAGGAGATGACATCTTGGACTTGCAAAAGCAGGAGTTGTACCTCCTAACTCATGCATACAGCTGTGTGTTCCAACAGTCCCCAGTCTGAGAAATTAACCATTGAAAAGTGGTTATGGGCTAGAAATAAAGACAAAACCTTGCTGGAGAAGCTCGCCTTCAATTCAAGCTTGACAGAATTCCTACAGATAAAGACCTACAGAAAGTGATGATGCAAACCCAAATTATGAAAACGGGAAGAAGTCTTGAGACCAAGATTCAGCAGAAAGAACAGACAACATGATTAAACCCTCGGTAATGTTAAGTAATTAAAGTGTAAAATAGAGAATATAAAGTAAGTAGATTTAAAAAGTGACTAGATACCTAATGGGCTTCACTGGTGGCTCAGAGGTAGAGAATCTGCCTGCCAATGCAAGAGATGCAGGAGACAAGGATTCGATCCCCAGGTTGGGAAGATTCCTCTGGAGAAGGAAATGGCAACCGCTCTAGTATTCTTGCCTGGGGAATCCCATAAACAGAGGAGCCTGGCAGGCTGCAGACCATGAAGTCACATGAGTTGGACACGGCTTAATTTCTAAACAACAGATACATAAAAGAAGGAATACGCCAAGAGAGGAAAAATAGTATGGAAAAGAATGGATAATATTGAAGAAGGAAAAATAGAATTCCTAGAAACACACGAGAGTATTCAAAATTCAGATCAAAAAATATCAAAAACTCAGTAGATGGATTAAACAGTTGATATGGAAAGACTGAGAAGTGAATTAAAGATTGTTTTCAGAGTGTCGCACAGTGGCAAAAAAGGGGAAGTCTAAGAAAAAAAGTCAACAGTTGGGAGGGACTCAGGGTAGACCTATTAGAAGTTGTGGAAAGAGGGAATAAAGAGAATGGATGAGATGCAATATTGAAGAGAGAAACAGCTAAGAGTTTCCCAAATCAATGAATAAAACCATTCTCCAAATACAGGAAACACTGTCTAGAGAAGGATAAGGAAGAATTCATCTTCTCTAATCACGTCGCCGTGAGACTGCGGAACACCACAGACAAAGGACTTTAGAGGCGGGGACTTGCGCAATGGCCCAGTGGCTGGGGCCGGGCTCTGAGGCTCCGGGTTCCATCCCTGGTCAAGGATCTGAGATGCCACAAGCCACTGGATGTGACCAAAAAAACAAGACCACTTAGCAAACTCACTAATTACCCCCCTATAAAAAGAAAGAAGACAGACTATCAGAAAATAATGACAGTTATAAGGACAGCAAACCTCTCAGTAGCCAAACAGGGCACAGAGGACAATAGAAGGAAATTTCCAGGAACTGGGAGAAACTGACACAACTCTAGTAGATCTATTCTGGTCTCTTAACATCCTTTTTCCTGCCACAGACTCTAATAATGTTGATTAAAAATATTGACTGACATTATTATCTAGGCATAGTGATGAATGACTAGTGTTAAAGGTTCCTAAATACCTTACGTTCTCTGGGCAAAGCACATTTGGGGATTAAATTTTTATTTTGTATAAAGATTGAAAAGTGAAGAAATTGGAGTAGAACGTTAAACACCCAACCCGTAGAGAAACAAACAAACAAAAAGGAGCAAAGAAAAATAGATGAACTCAATGAGATATTTGAAAAGATTAACAAAGAACAGATACGGCAATCAGAGAAAGAGTGAAGTGTTAGAAATCAGATATACCAGTAACAATAAATGTACGTAGATCGAACTTGTCATTAAAGACAGAGAATGATAAAATGGATTTTTAAAAAGTACTCCAGAGTTATGTACTATTTACAGAAACATCTGACACAGACAAGGAAGGCCAGTAGAGATGGGAAAAGATATACTAGCCAAATCGCAGCCAAAATAAAGCTGACAAGAATGGAAACAAAGCACTACTGGAGAAACCTGATAGTTACCACATAATAAAAAGTGTTTACATTTATGAAGAATGTATGATGATAAAGCTGAATGTACCTAATAACATAGCCTCAAAACACATAAAGAACTACACAGAGAAATAGACCAGTTCACTTTAGTGAGAGATTTTAATTTGCCTTTCTTGGCTTTTGATAGATCAATGACATGGAAATTATGTGTGAATTACTAATTTTGATCTAGTGGCTATTTATAGAAACCTGTACTCAACAATTAGAAGCCTTCTTTGTAAGCACTCAAAGGGCATTTGAGAAACTGACCATGCCATAGGAGTAACAACCATTATTTTAAAAATTAATATCATATAGACCTCATTCACTGACAAAAGTACAATAAAACTAGAAATCAGTAATTATTAAAACAGTGACTGAACTGCATTCATCGTTTGGAAATGAAAAGATTCAGAAGTAACCTTGACTGTAGGCTCTTTACTTAAGCTCAAATTTCAATTTCTTGAAGCTCAAGTTTGAGCCAGTTCTCTTTTTCAGGCTTCTTTATAAATGTAAAATTTGTTCTGATGAGGCGGCAAAATACTAAATCTTATTTTTGCAGGCTTCTGAGTGTCTAGAACAGCAGACTGGCAGCCTCGCCAGGGTCTGGTTTTATAAACAAAGACCTCATAGGCTTGTGATATGACTTAGAAGTGCAATTTATTTTTGTTGGTATTTTTTCATGACCATGAGTGATTTTTCTTTCTGGAAGCCAGTATTTTACATTGATACTGTTCAAGAAAAATGACACTCAGGACTTATCACCAAGTTGGTTCATTCTCAGGTGGGGCAAGTGTCTCAGAAACAGGATGCTTGCCTATATGAGGTATTTTGTTTCACGAAGGCACGGTATGTCTTCAGCAATGCAGTATCCTTTTGCTTAATTTAAATATCTACTTAATATTTTCCTGGCAGCAGTGGAATTCTACTAAGTCAGAATCCAGTTTCAGGGAAATGTAAAAAAAAATTTCAACCCTAATCCTACTCACTGCTTGTCATCCCCTCACCTCTCACCACTCCCACCTAAACAGTGCAAATCTGCTTTGCTTTTATTTATTGTTTTAATCTCTGTTTACTGAAATAACATTTGTAAAACTTTTGGATATTAACTGTGTCATCTAAAATACAAATAAGAGGCTGCAGAGAGAGAGATGACTTTCTTTTTTAACCCTATACCACAGGGATTTACCATTTTGATGTCCACGCGTTGTGGAGACTAGACATAGATGTTTTCAAAACAATTGAACTGGAGGGCTGAAAACAAAACAACTTATCTCTAGCGCTTGTGATTCCTCTGCCAGAAGCACCTCCGAAAGCTTCTTAAAATGAAGTGATAAATGAGACTTTTGTGTTGAAAGGAAAAGGCTTCCCCTGTGATAATAGACTGTTTATTTCAACTTAGCAGAGTTTGCAATGAAGAATCCAGTGTGTGGATGCGTTATTGCTCTGTAATGTGTTATTGTTGGCAAAGTGCTTCCACATACATTATCTCACTAACTTTTCTCTTCCCCTAACATTTCACTTAATTACCCACAGAAAAAAAGAAAATTCTAGAGAGGTTGACTTTTGCATCTAAGGAATGGTTGAATCACAACCCAAATATGAGTGTTCTGGCTCCTGATAAAACCTTTTTTTTATTTGATCACCAGATTTGCTATGCTGGATGTGAGTTAAGACATTCATTGATTCTTCAGATATTTTCAATGACTCTGAAATTCCTAAATCATAAAGTCCAACCTTCTTAGCAAGATGTTCAAGGTTCTCTTTGAAAGAAAGAGAAAGTGAAGTTTCTCAGCCGTGTCCAACTCTTTGCAACCCCATGGACTGTAGCCCACCAAGCTCCTCTGCCCCTGGGATTTTCTAGGCAAGAATACTGGAGTGGGTTGCCATTCCCTTCTCCGTCTGTCATCGTACCACGGTCAAAATCCTTTTTGTTCGTGCAGGCTCAAGCCAAACCCTTCTGGTGAAACTCCACCCCGCCTTTCTTTTGTCCCCTGATTGGGATGAATTGCTGCTTCTCTGTACTTCCACATCCTGCTGGGATAACACAGATTTCATTCCATTTTGTGGGTCATCTTCATGGCTACCTCCCTTGGTAGATTGTCAGCATCTTCGTCTTGGCCACCTCTGAATCCCTGCAGCACTTGTGTATATCGTAAATGCTTAGTTAAATTCAGCTTAGTCTAAGGACTAAGACTGTTGGTCTTAAGACTAAAGTCCTATTGGTCTGTGGAATGTACACACTGTTTTATAAATACCTACCGACAGTTGAATAGTAGTAAAGAAGGGAAAAGAAGATGTGGTCATGTATGCAATGGAATACTACTCAGCCACGAACAGGGCAAAATAATGCCATTTGTAGCAACAGAAGTTCAACTAGAGAATTATTACACTGAGTGAAGTCAGAAGGATAAACATCGTATGATAGCACTTATATGTGGAATCTGAGATATGACTCAAGTGAACCGATCTAGGAAACAGAATCGGGGCATAGAGAACAGACTGGCGGTGCCATGGGGAGGAGGACAGGTTAGGGATGGACCAGGGGCTTGGGATTGGCAGATGCAAACTGGTCTATACAGAGTGGGTAAGCAGCAAGCTCCTACTCTATAGCACAGGGAACTAGATTCAATATCCTGGGATAAACCATAATGGAAAAGAATATTTGTATGTATAACTGAATCACTGTGCAGAAATTAACACAACCTTGTAAGTCGACCATACTCCAATTAAGAAAATAATGCCATTAAAAAAAAAAAAAGAAACCCCAGGCTCAATCACGAGGTTAGGAGACAGGTTCTGAGCTGCACCACTCCCAGGGGGCCAGAGAGTGTGCGATCCACCCCTGAACAGAGGTAGAGGTGACCCTGGGTTGGGACTCATCCTGTGACCCCTCCCCTTTCTCCTTCATACACATAGTGGGGGATCGAGGAAAGAGGGAAGACCTGTTCAATCTTGTGGGACCTTGTGAGCTCCCTTCTATGCTGGCAGGGTGGGGCGGAAATAAGAAAACTTGGCTGATCCATCATGGGCCATGGAGGAGACCTAGAAGCCTCTCTCCTGGGTGCTCTGTGGAGCTGAAGGGTGGGCTGAGACCCCACACACTGACTTGAACCCTAAAAAATACCCTTTTACAAGAATGGCATCCATGCCTGGCCCAGGGAGCTTGGGGAAGCCCAGCGTGGGCCCTGCCACTGGGCCAGGGACAGCGCCTCCTGTCTTGTCCTTACTTCCCTGCCCAGGGAGTCACTGTCAGCTCCTAAACCCCCAGAGTGTGGAGGACAGATACCCAAAGGAGGTGGTGAGTGTAGGCGAGGGTGCGGGAAGGTGCGTCTTCAACCAGCGGGTGGTGTGTGGGCACAGCCGGGGTGTGGGTTCAGGACATGACAGCTGGGTGTGTGGGGACGGACGGTCCAGGCGGAGGAAAAGCTGGGAATGATGCTCAGGAAAACCATGGGGCGCAGGAGCCTGGGGCCACGTGCTTCAGACTGAAGAGTCTGGACGTGACCCTTGCAAACCGCTCTCTACAGAACGCCCGTAGAGGCGGTCTAGAAGAAGGCGCCCCAGAGACAGACTGGAAAGGAGCGTCCCCGTTCACTCTGTCAAGCGGCCATATTTTCATATTCTGTTTTTCATATTCTTTGCTTCTAAATGTAGAGGGCAGAGGGGTGGAGGTCAAATTCCAAAAGGATACAGGAGTAACCTGACTTGGTGTCGTTTTGTTCTTTTCTGATGAAACAACTCCCATGAATGATCTGGATAAAAAACGTAGAATTAAAATTTTATGAAAATGTCATAAAAACATTTTAGCAAATGTAAATGTGCAGTCCTTTGTAGGACCTTGTTTTGATTTTGAAACACAGAGAATATATATATATATATATAATATTTTATAAATAACTGTTTAACCAAAGCATCACATGTTCATTGTAGAAAAAAAGAGAAGATAAAGTTGAGTGAAGAGAGAAAAAAAACCTAAATCTCCATTGCCTTTTGCTCACACAATAATTGCCATATCAATGCCTATCTCTTGAAAATTCTTTCCAAGGATATATTTGTATTTCTTTGAAGAATATAATTATATGACCATAATGTTTTCAAAAATTTTAATCTATTTTAAACATTTTTTATGTCAGTAACTACATTTAGCAGTGTAATTTTTAGTCTCTAAATATCACAAAAATGTTCCTAAATGTACAGCAAACTAATTTTTTTTTTTGGGGGGACATTTAGGGTGTTTCCAATGTTTGGCTATTATAAACAACACTACAAAGAACATCCTTGAAAATAAATCATTGCGCACTTCCTCTATGATTTCCTAAGGATAAATTTCTAGAAGTGGAATTTTTAGTTCAGAGAATACACATAGTTTTTAAAAGGCATCTGAAAAGTACTGCCTAATTGATGATTGGGAAGGCTGTAGGGATTTATGCTCATGCCAACAGGACAAGAGAAGGGCCGTTTGACCAATCCGAAGCAAGAATTTAGCGGTAATAGTGCAGATCAAAGAGAAATTCGCCTCTGGGGTCTTGCACGAGATTCCCTTAAAGGAAAATTGAAAGAGCCATCACAGCCTTGAGCTTAGCAAGGGAAACCAATTAACAGGCACGCCAAGGGGTTCTGGAGAGAAATTGGCCTCGGCTATCTTCCTAAGGTGTCACTTGGCCATGGTAAGGTGAAGCCAGCAACTTTTAGGAAGATATTTATGTATCATTTTCAGAATATGTTTCCACCATTAAGAGAAGAAAATGCCTTCCCAGAATGAACTGACTTATAGCAAGTAGTTACACCAAAGCATAGTCTGTCCATGGGTTCTATACCCAGTGGTGGAATTTACAGGAAATGACTTGGGGACCCTGTGGAAGGGAGGACCTTCTTTCTAAGAGGGCTATTTCACTGTCCCCTGCATAGAACTAAGGAAAGAGACTTGAATTCAGGGCATCCTGAGACCAATATATGATTTGTTCCTATATGATGAGGAGTCATGACATACCATGAGAAAAAGAGAGGGAAAAAAAAAAAAACTTTCTATGGAAACAGTCTGAAGTTTTGAATGTTTTGTTCGTGAAAGCAGAATTCTGACCTCATGGCAGAGAGCCATCTGAACTTCAATGACTTGGATGGAGTTAACATTCAGTTTTCACAGGCTAACAAAATGTTTCCATGTGGTTGGATTACAAAGGCGTAGGCGTACCTTTCTGTCAACGCTGCCATTTGAGCTTTTGTAGATATTCTATGCTTTGTAGCAGAACCAGAGATCTTAGTTAGGCATGGGTCCTGTGACCATGGATTCTGCATGGAGGTACTCACCTAGGCCAGCACTTCCGCAGACTTCGTGTGGACACGGATCAGCTGAGAATCCTATGAAAATACAGACTCAGATTCAGCAGGCCTGCCTGGCACCTGGGGATTCTGCGTTTCTAATTAGGTCCCAGGGAATGCAGAGGCTTCCAGGTCCTGTGATCACACTCTTAAGGAGTAAAACCCGGGAGGAGATGGTCTGAACCACATTAGAATTACCTGGACAGCTTTTAACAACTGATACCCAGGTTGCCCTCCTGCAGATTTCATTCAGCATCTCTGTGAGTGAGAGCAGGCATTTATAGTATTTTGGTGGTTTTTTTTTTTTTCCATCTCCCCATGACTCATGTGGAGCCCAGGCTATGGACCAATGCAGATTCCTTCACATGAGGGCGAGGAGGAGGATGCAGAGGTCTTCACTGATGAGTAAATTGGGTATATTCATGGGGAGAGGTGTGCAAGAGCTGCTTAAATGATGAACTGTACCTCCATGGATGGACTTGAACACATCCTGAAAATACAGTGCTGAGTGCCAAAAGCAAATTGGTGGGTGAAGTCACTCAGTCGTGTCCGACTCTTTGCGACCCCGTGGACTGTAATCTACTAGGCTTCTCTGTCCATGGGATTCTTCAGGCAAGAACACTGGGTGGATTGCCATTTCCTTCTCCAGGGGATCTTCCCGACCCAGGGATTGAACCCAGGTCTCCCGCATTGGAGGCAGACACTTTAACCTCTGAGCCACCAGGGAAGCCCAAAAGCAAATTGGATGTTGTTTATATTAAGTTGAAAGGCACACAACAATATGTATAGTGGATATAGCAAGAGTATTCAGGTATGTACAGGGGCGATGGATGTAACATTTCAGGATAGTGGTTTCTCCTGGGGTGTCCAGGAAGGCAATGGGCTGGGGACGAATTCTGTTGGAGTCAAAATGATTCCTTTCTACTAAGAAAGATGTGAAACCGTAGGGAAGAAACAAAAGAAGGGAGGGAGGGGGAGACAGAGGAGAGTGAGAAAGAAAAGGAAAGAAGGAGGGAAGGCGGAAGGAAGGAAGGAGAATTCTGGCGGCACGTGACTGGCTGTTTCTCGCCATTGCTGTTGTTTCTGGAATACAGAGTGTATTCCAACAGCACATCGATGCCCATGCTTCAGTTCAGTTCAGTCGCTTGGTTGTGTCTGACTCTTTGCAGCCCCATGAACCACAGCACGCCAGGCCTCCCTGTCCATCACCAACTCCTGGAGTTCACTCAGACTCGCGACCATTGAGTCAGTGATGCCATCCAGCCATCTCATCCTCTGTCATCCCCTTCTCCTCCTGCCCCCAATCCCTCCCAGCATCAGAGTCTCTTCCAATGAGTCAACTCTTCGCATAAGGTGCCCAAAGTACTGGAGTTTCAGCTTTAGAGTCATTCCTCCCAAAGAAATCCCAGGGCTGATCTCCTTCAGAATGGACTGGTTGGATCCCCTTGCAGTCCAAGGGACTCTCAAGAGTCTTCTCCAACACCACAGTTCAAAAGCATCAATTCTTCAGCGCTCAGCCTTCACAGTCCAACTCTCACATCCATACATGACCACAGGAAAAACCATAGCCTTGACTAGATGGACCTTTGTTGGCAAAGTAATGTCTCTGCTTTTCAATATGCTATCTAGGCTGGTCATAACTTTTCTTGCAAGAAGTAAGCGTCTTTTAATTTCATGGCTGTAATCACCATCTGCAGTGATTTTGGAGCCCCCAAAATAAAGTCTGACACTGTTTCCACTGTTTCCTCATCTATTTCCCATGAAGCAAATGGGATTCCAGAACTATTAAGCTAGAAAGTGATAAAAGGGTGGTCTATTCCCACAGCAGATGTTTCCACTCATGATTATCTGAGCCTGCCCTCTCCCAGCCTGTCCAGAGACCCCCAGACCTAGGTTTTCATTCCACATGGGAAACAGACACAGAGGAGAGAAGCAGTCTCCGGGGGTCACAGCATTGAGAGACACAGGGATTAGAAGATCTCTGGCCTTACGTTCTTGGTCCCAGTGTCTCCTGGTGCTTAGGGACCCCAGGGAGGAGTTGCATCTCCCAGCAAGGCATACTGGGTACCCTCCACCCAGGCTGTTTGTGTGGGGTGCTCTCAACTTACGTTTCCGTTGAGGGGGTCGCCTGCCCCTTCTCCCCAGGGCCCTGCCCTCCTAGTCGTACGGGGGTCGCCTTCTGTACGTGGCGGCCGAGCGTGATGACGCTGCCTGCATCCTGTGGGTGTTTGTGCCTCGGCCGTGGAATGTGAACACCCCCAGCCAGCTTGCCTCCTGCAGATGTGAGTGAGTTGCCACACCAGCTTCTCTGCAGGAAAAGCTTGTGACTGATGCCTTTCGCCTAGAAAGACTTGCTTCCTGGGAGGTGCTAGGATGTTGACCTTCATGTCATTTCCAATTCTGTGGTCAACATTTTCCAGTATTTCATACAAATATTGTATTTTTTTTTTAATATGTAATTAACATCTTCCTGATATATGCTGTTCTTTTTTTCATATAAAGACACCAATATTTTTTTAAGGAAAGTTTTCATTGATTCTTATTCATTTTTTCTCATTGTTTTTTTTTAATTGATTTTTATTTTTTAGTTTGTTTTGCTTTACAATACTGTATTCGTTTTGCTATACATTGACATGAATCAGCCACGAGTGTACATGAACTCCCAATCCCGACCCCCACCTCCCCCGTCCCGCCCCACACCTTCTCTCTGGATTATCCCCGTGCATCAGTCCCAAGCATCCTGCATCCTGCATTTTTTTTTAATTTATTTTTTCTAAATTTTATTTATTTTATGGCTGTGCCGTGCAGCATGTGGGATCAGGTATTAAACCCAGGCTCCCTGCATTAGAAGCGGAGAGTCTAACCACTGGACTGCCAGGGAAGTCGCTCCCATTTTTTTTTTAAATTGAAGTTTGGTTGATTTTCAATGTTAGGTTAGTTTCAATGTAGAGCAAAGTGATTCAGTTATTCTTTATTCAGATGAATAAATGAATAAGTAAAATAAAAAGAAATGAATAAGAAGAAACCTTATCCCTCCAGGAAACTTCAGGTTAATTGAGCAACAAAGAAGCAAGTGGTATGACTAATCCTAAACTTCCAGGATAATTCCCTTTAAACTTTTTCAATACCTGGTCTTAGCATTGACATCAGTGTTGTTTTTGATTGACCAGCATCTGTTCCATCCCTTTGGAGCAATTCCTTGATGTTTCCTGGAGCCCCTCTCTCTGTTGTGAGTCCACAGGGTTCAGTCTGACTTAACTCTCAGGCTTCCTGGGTGGACGTGTAATTCAGACCTGATGAATCGGCACAGCCCACCTCCTTGACCCTAGTGATTGGTTCAGGAATGGCCATGTGATTCAAGTTGGTCCAGTGATTCTCAACCCTAAAGAGTTTTCGTGAACTGTGGAGAAGAGGCTCAGAAGCTCTTTACGGAAGTTGGTTAGCTCTTTAGGATGGAAAACTCAAACCAACAGGGCCCAACGTATCAAAGGAACCAGTCAGAGGATGAAGCCAGTACAGAGGAAAGAGAGGCAAATGATGGAGAGACTTGAGTCTCATGACAGTGTTTGTGCTCCTGGACCAAACCATGCCTGAAGCTAGTATATCCCCTGGACTTTGCAGTTATGTGAATCAATAAATACCCTTATTTGCATAAAAAGAGTTTTCGTGAACTGTGGAGAAGAGGCTCAGAAGCTCTTTACGGAAGTTGGTTAGCTCTTTAGGATGGAAAACTCAAACCAACAGGGCCCAACGTATCAAAGGAACCAGTCAGAGGATGAAGCCAGTACAGAGGAAAGAGAGGCAAATGATGGAGAGACTTGAGTCTCGTGACAGTGTTTGTGCTCCTGGACCAAACCATGCCTGAAGCTAGTATATCCCCTGGACTTTGCAGTTATGTGAATCAATAAATACCCTTATTTGCATAAAAAAAAAAAAAAAAAACTTACCTTAAAAACAGTAGTGTCTGAGCATAAGTCAGTTGTTCTTTGGATGTTCTCCTTGGACTGGTCCCTGAGCCTGGCTTGAAAATTCTGGAAGAGTGGCAGGTGATGCTCTGGAAAGCTGTGGCTAGTGGGAGATCCCACCTGGGATATGGTTTGCCTCAGGAGTTTGTCTTCAGGCGTTGATTAAATATTCTTCCATCCCCTTTCAGATCCCACGCTATGGAGTACAGACCATGTCCGGCAGTGGCTGGAGTGGGCAGTCAAAGAATATGGGCTTCCGGACGTTGACATCTTATTATTCCAGAATATCGACGGGAAGGAGCTGTGCAAGATGACCAAAGATGACTTCCAGAGGCTCACCCCGAGCTACAACGCTGACATCCTTCTGTCGCACCTCCACTACCTCAGAGAGAGTAAGGCGGTCCCTGCTCCCCACCAAGAGCACTGTCTGAGGTCCTTCTTAACCTCAGATGCAGAGGATTCAGCCCTAACCCGATTCCCATTAGGATCTGAGAGAATGCTCAGAAGGTGATGACTTAGCCAGATGCGGAGTGAAAGTGATTCTTTTATAAGAAGCAGCAAAGTCACCCCTAGTGTTCAGTTTCTCCTTCAGGGTTCCCCTGGCCGAGAAGATCACATATCAGAGGGAGAGCTTTACCCGGTCACACGTTATTTCATCTCCGTGAGGTCCAAACAGGAGAAACATTACCGTAGGGCTCCTACTTGATGGGAAGTATGGCGTTTATCTTCCCAAGAGCCAAACCAAACTCCCTTGCCTGCTGGAACACAAAATGAGGAGTGTTTTTGCCTGGTATCTTGAGATGTGGCTTAGCCTGCCAGAATGGGAATAACATCTTGGCAGTGAGAGGCATGAATCTACAGAGTCTGCTGCATGCTTTAATATGTCAAAGGTCAGGCATGATCAGAAGGAGCTAGTTGAGATAGTGCAACAGTGGGTGGTGTGAACTCTTTGGTGTAAATGCTTTGCCTGGCATCCCTGGATTCAATATAGGCCCCCACCTAGGTTTTAACATGCTAACTGGTAGCAGAGCCATGGAGAGATTTCCAAGCAGCCCATGATATTTAGAGTGGGGAGTGTTGGGGGCGGAGGGAGGGGCAGATATTTTCTTTCTTCTTCTTCTTTTTTTTTTTTTTAATTTTTCAAGGAAGGTAATCTCTCTCTTTTTTTCATTTGGATGTTGCCTTTTTGTTTTGTTTTGTAGCACCTCTTCCACATTTGACTTCAGATGATGTTGATAAAGCCTTACAAAACTCTCCACGGTTAATGCATGCTAGAAACACAGGTAATGCTGGCCCCGCCCCTTGCCCCCAGGACAAGCGTAGGCTTTTGTTTACAGATCACATGCTTTCCAGGTGGAATAGGGACAGGCAGTGCATCAGAAAGGCAGACTGCAGAGGTGGATGGTGGAGGGGTCCTTGGTAGATCAGGGCTCTGTGTTGGTGCTACCGCAGCCTCTTTGGTCTCTGAGGACTCCCCTGCTTTCCTTGCCAGTCAGAGGATCTCTGTCAGCCAGGAGATGTGCAGGATTAGCTTCTAGCCGTAGCCTCAGCTCACTTTGCTGGGTTCCTGTCTGCTGCTGTGAGTGCTCCAATGTGCCCTGTGCTGACTGTAGAAACTAAAAGCATGTCCTGTATAAAGGGGCCCTTCGCAACCTCCTTTTTCTCCTTTGAAAATCAAAGGCTGAGAACTCAACACTTTTAATTTTTTTTTTTTTTTAATTCTTAAAGGAATATTTACTAGGACAAGCAGGGATTATACTTTTCCCTTTTTGGTAAAGTTTTAGGCCATTTGACTTGACTTGTATCTTCTTGCACAGACCTTGTACGTTTGCAAAAGGCAGTAGGAGGGAC
Organism: Aepyceros melampus; assembly: GCA_006408695.1. Lineage (NCBI taxonomy): Eukaryota > Metazoa > Chordata > Mammalia > Artiodactyla > Bovidae > Aepyceros > Aepyceros melampus. The sequence continues at coordinate 71,381 of SJXQ01009498.1, read as the reverse complement.
TGTTGGTTGCCTCTGGGGAGCTTTTGTTGCAAGGGAGGCTATGTTATGATTTTGGAAGATTTAAAATTAGTGACTAATCAAATACCTATTATTCCATGTCTTAGCTATTGATTCTACATCTCATTAATATTTATTTATCTTTCTTGGCCTGAGCCTGATAGAGTTTAACATGATGCTTCTTCCTGGCTAACCCTTCTCCCTCCCCTCCCAGTAAAGGCTGAGAGTAGAGGCTGGGCTTTCTGTGGATGAATATGGTCCTGGCGGCATCCCTTTTCTCCATTGTGATGGAGATACTGTGTAAGCCTGACCACAGGCTGCTAACCCACTGTATCATTTTCCTGGGACCCTCTGCCACCCCCAGGCTAGGGAGAAAGCCATCAAGTGTTGGAAAGACCAAGTAACCCCTCATAAGCAAGCCAGCCAATTCACGGACAACCCACACAGAGAAATGCAGCTGTTTCCCAAATATTTGCCGTGTTATTTTTAAACATATAATATGAGTGAGTCCAAGCTTGAGTATAGCAGGGATTGCTAGTTGATCTCTTGAGCTGGCACTCAATGTTCAGAACATTATGTTTTTATTCTGAAGTTTAAAAATTGCTTTGAATTGATCATACACTTTTCTGATGTAGGTTACACAATAAGCTTTTTAATAACCTCGTGGCCAGAAATAACAAGCACCTTAGACAAAGTAATTCCCCTCCCTTAGGAAATGCTTTGAAAAGACACACACTTTCAGATAACTTCCTAGTCATTTAAAAATTCTTCTTAGCAGGGTATGAAAGTGTCAAGGAAGCTCTGATTTCATTATTTTTGTCCTTGCTAAACATAGAAGCAATCGAAAAGCAGGGTAGCACATTCCAAATGGACTGAGCTGGAAAAAAGGGAATTTTGTCCGTTAACAAGTTGAGCATTGATTGAGAGAGAGAAAGGGAAGACAGGCATGTGAACAGAGATGTGAATTCATTTTTAATTAGATCCATATATTCTTTGGCAAAACAGTTATAATTCTTTGGTACTACTTTCCAAGGCCTCTGTAAAAATGCTTTATGGATTTTTATACAACTTGAAAAATGAAAACACACAGCATAGAGTTGTTCTAATAAAGGTAGCTTGTGGAAAAATGGAGAAACACAGGAAGGGGCTTCAGGAGGAAGCTGAATAATACAAACCCAGGACCCTATATGCCAAGAGGAGCATCCCTTCCAGCTTCAGCAAAGGTTTCTGACCCGCATCCTTGTCCCTGCTCCCCAGATCAGATGTGGCTGGTTCCAGGAGGCCGCCTGCCTTGGTTGTCAGGGGGAAAGTAGGCTAGGCACTGTTGCTGAGACGGACAACCACGGCAGAAGACCTTCACGTGTTTTGTCTTTCCTTTTGTCTGCAGGGGGTGCAGCTTTTATTTTCCCAAATACTTCAGTATATCCCGAAGCTACGCAAAGAATTACAACTAGGCCAGGTACGAAAACACCCCTGTGTCATCTGGTTTTTTTTTTTTTTTTTGAAAGACATCCCAGGATGTCCCGTGAGATGCGTGACCTACGTCACGTGACACAGCTGATCTTGGATGGGAGCCCTAAACAGTCTGACTGCCTCTGTGGATTTGGAGCCTAGAATCAGTCAGACCTTTCCGCTCAGAGATCACAGGGACAGTCCCTCCCTGAAACTGCAGGCTGAAAAGCAGGTCAGCCTGTTCACCAGCTGCTCTCAGACACAGACGGGCCGAGAAGTCATTCCCAACGCCTGTCTGATTTCAAGTTTACAGAAAAATGTAGTATCATCCATCCATCCTAATTGCATAACCCGGAACCAGTGGCATCCCTCTAACACAAGTGGCCAGTTCCTAGCTGTCAAGAAAGCCAGCCTTTCAGAGCAGAAGCGTGTAGTCGATCATATATACACCTGAATCTTTATGTCTTTCCCGATGACTTAATTAGCTTATTAATTTATGTGTCATTCATGAGAAAAAAAAATATCAGTAGTTATCAAGGGCCAATTCATGTCAGATGCTGGGATCTAAAGATCAGCCAGACTTCAGGGAGCCCCCGTCTTCAGAAAGCTGACCTGGCCATTCCCCAGGTGCCCACCCACCCTCCTGAGTGCCAGCCACGGGGTGCAGTGGGGAACGAGCCCACAGCACACAGCATAAAGCTCTAGATGTTTCCGTAAAGCCACCTAGAGCCAGAACAGACTCACACGCATAATATTTAACTTTACAAGTGAAGTGCCTGGAGCTGGAGGGGCAGAAATGGATGTTTAATCTAAAGCACTGATCTTGCAGTAGAAGCACCACCTCTGAAAATAGCGGCTGTGGGAGCAGGAAGGGAGAAGAATTCCTCCCTCCAGGAAAGGGATGGGCCATGTGCGCTGCATGCAAGGGCCGTGTACCAGAGGAGGATGAAGTGTTGCCAGGTAGAGAAGCGCAGCGGGGTGGCCTTGGGCAAGCATGGTCCCATCACCTAAGCCCTCCCTGGGATGTACAACCCCACCAGCTGGATGACATGAGCCAGCCTCGTAGCTGAGGAATCATGACTCAGGGCTGTGGGATGGTTTCTGCCTGTTCATACGTGGATGCAGGACTCCCATCTTCCTTCCTAAACCCAAGCTGTCACTCTTCAGCTTCTAGCATCTGTCCAGGCCGCCCAAGTCCCAGTGTGACCTGGTCCCAGGCACCAAGCTTGAGGTTTGCTGTTTGTCCCCATCAAAAAAGATGGGGGACCAGTGAGCTGACTGGCGCAGGGAAAGATGCTTCTCCGGGTGAGGACCTCTCTGGTACTGTGACTGAGCTGGTGATTTTCTGTCCTCTGACCTCATAAAGTTTTCTCCCCTGTCCCTCCTGAAAAGCACAGCAGAAAAGCTCAGCCAACGTGCTTTGTTATCTGTGACGCAGACCACGAAATCGTGGACAAGACTCAGGGTCTGCAGGGATCTAGACTGGCTCCAAAGGAACCCACCGCCTGTGCTGGAAAAGGAGCATGAGTGCCCGTGTCGTGCTAGGTCTAGGCGTGCCTGAGCTGACTGCCAGTGAACGCGTCTTTGGGAGGTCGCGGGAAGCATAGGAAAATCATACTGATGTTGTAAGTGTTTTAAAGAAGTTCCCACGCATACTCACAGGAGCAGAAGCTGCCTGTAAACCTTTGCCCAGGGGCTGCTCATTTGTTTGTCTGAAGAGATTTCGTGGATGTGTCTGAGTCTCCCAAGCTGGGGATTGTAAGCTGGTGTTGGGATCATGGGGGCGTGTGAGTTGGTTTACTGTGATGGTCAGGACTACATGTTGCTTCACAGACGGAACAGTAGGTCTTTTGACTTCCCTGGGGGTCTGCTGGTCAGACTCTGCGCTTCCAGTGCAGGGGGCAAAGGTCTGATCCCTGACTGGGGAGCCAAGACCCCACAGCCGCTTGACTCAAAAAGAAAAAGCAGTGGGCCCTAGAGTTTCTTTTTACCCTATTTGAGGATGTGGTGGATTTGGAAGAGGTCCTTTTCTTAATATTATAAAGTTTTATTCATATTTTTATATCCTCTTTTTAAATTTGTTTCTAATGGGAGGATAATCACTTTGCAGTAACGTGTCAGTTTCTGCCATGCATCAGCATGAATCAGCCACGGGTGTACATGCGTCCCCTCCCTCCTGAAGCTCCGTCCCCCTGCCCAGCCCATCCCGCCCCTCTAGTTGTCGCAGAGCCCGGGTTCTGGCTGCCTGCGTCATGCAGCGAATCCCCACCAGCTGCCTGGGTTACACGTGGTGATGCGTCTGCTTCAGCGCTGCTGTCTCAGTCCGTCCCGCCCTCTCCTTCCCCCATCTGTGTCCACACGTCCCTTCTCTGTGTCTGAGTCTCCACTGCTGCCCTGCACGCAGGCTCATCAGCACCCTGGAGCGTCCAGGTGTGAGAGAGGAGAGTGGCAGGGAGGACCATGGCGGGACACCCCAGGGAGACGCAAGGGTGGCCGACACTCCTTCACCTGGCGAAACCCTGATCACACACTTGCCTTCCGTCTGTCCTCCGAGCGTGACTCGGAAGAGACTCAAATTTGTACCAAAAACCTGTTTGGAGGATTGCCACTGTGATTCTGAAAGGAGATGTAAATATTGGTGTCTGAGATATCTACGAGGAATTTAAATCAGAGCGAACAAGCCAGAGAGCTGTTTGCTGTCAGGCAGACTGAGAGATTTGAACCTGGGGAGAGTAGACCTGTTCGTACCCTTGGGGTGGACCCGAGGTCAGCCTCACAGGGATGACTTTGCAGTGGTGCAGTTGGAGAAGTTCTCGATGGCTTGGGAGGGGGTGGGGAGGGGCCGATGGGTGGTGCAGGGGTCCCTGGGAGAGGGGGTCCCTGGGAATCTGACCATGTGCCTGTGGTCAGTGGGTTTCTTTCAGAAGAGGTGGTTGCTGACTCTTTCCTGGGGAGAGGTCCTTGGGATAGAGGCCTGAATTCCCATTGCCCTGCGCCCTTGCCTTCCAGCGTCTGTCCGTGTCTCTGATCTCACAGCCGTGGAGACAGAGGACTCCTGCCTCCCATCCATCTGTCCTGCCGCGTCCAATGCCCGGGTGCTCCCTCCCACCTGCTTCCTTTCCTTCCTTCTCCAGCATCCAGCACTGGGCGGCCTGCCCCACCCTCCCTTTCCTCTTGTCACGGTCCGTCTCCCTGAATCGATCCTGTATTCCAGGGCTCCTTTGCGGCCTGCCCTGTCCAGTGGCTGCGTCCTTTCAGTGCCCCCCACAATCAGCTGGGACCACCCGGTGACCTTGCAAGAGAATGCACGATGGACGGCATACTCCTTTGTTCCTGCCTCAGCCCCTTCCCTCCCGTGCTCGTTCCTATTTATTTGTTTCCAAACCATCCTGATTCAGAATGCACCCTCTTGCATGATCCCTGTGTTGAATTAGCATGTAGATGAGTCTCTCCACTCCTCTTAGAAAATGCTAGCACACAGGCAGATCCGTTTACACTCTTTTTTTGTGATCGCATTTCGTGATATCACATGCGTTTCTCCGAGAGTCAGTTATTATTACCAGAAGTCCTTTCCTCATCTTCCCCAGAGGCACCCTTCTCCTTTTTTGCTGAGTGCATGCCTTTTGGGGACGATGGGCCCTTGAGGCCTCAAAGGGCATAGAGACAAGTCTGACTCGGGGAAAGTTGCAGGCTTGGTTTTTGACCTCGCGATGGAAGCCCTGCCTGATATCTTTGGAGCAGTGTATGGGAAAGCTCTGGTGTGAGCCCAGGACGACCTGTAACCCTGCCCTCTCCTCCATCACCATGGCAACCCGTACACCATGATACACATCTAGGATGCTGTTGAAAGAGACTGGAGTCTTGGGTCTGCAAGTGCAGCCCTGGCTTTGGCTTTTCAGCTGGTGCTCTTCAAGCGTTTCTTGGAATCTGCAATGATTCCTCCTTCAGGGTTTGCAGCGCAGTGCCAGGCAGCATCTCCAGTCACGCAAGACCACACAGCTAATGCCCTGTCTCCTCAGCTAAGCCTGCATCACAGCACATGGCTGAAAATGCATGCTTGCCTTTGCCCTGACTCTGCTATAACCACAGACCTGCAAACCTGGTTGAGAAGGGAAGGCAAAATGCAGCCTCGCCACCAGATCTCCATGCCTTTGCAGAGGAGTTTAGAAGACTGTAGGGAGAGCTGAAGGAGAATGGGAGAGGGTAATTTCATCACGGTAGTAGGCTTTACTCTAAAAACCCCATGCATTAAGTGGGAGTTTAGTGATTGGTTTGGGGCCATAGCTCTTGGTCTTTGTGTCTTTGCCGTAAGCATCCAAGCTCATTGAGAACTGGCAGAATCCATCCTTTCACATCCAGCACAGCTGGAGGTCACAGGACCTCCAGAGTTGCTTCATACATGTGGCATGGGTCCTGCAGAGGGAGGGTGATCCCTCTCACGATCCAAGTTCTGGTCCTTTAAAGTGGCAGGTGGACTTGAAGAGGGCTAGCGGGGCTGTTCAGTGATCCTGATGAAAAGAGAGCATAAAACTTGGTGAACCTAACCTTGCAAGAAGGATAGCAAGGATGCTGTCTTACATCATTGGTGTCTAGAGGAGGGAGCAACGGTGGGGAGGAGTCTCATTCAGAATTAGGAACTGATCTTGTTGCTGTTCAGTCGCTAAGTCATGCCTGACTCTGCAACCCCATGGACTGCTGCACGCCAGGCTCCTCTGTCCTCCACTATCTCCTGGAGTTTGCTCAAATACATGTCCATTGAGTCAGTGATGCCATCCAACCATCTCATCCTATGCTGCCCCCTTCTCCTTTGGCTTTCAATCTTTCCCAGCATCAGAGTCTTTTCCAATGAGTCAGCCCTTTGCATCAGGTGGCTAAAGTATTGGGGCTTCAGCTTCAGCTTCATCATCAATGCTTCCAACGAATGTTCAAGGTTGATTTCCTTTAGCATTGACTGGTTTGATCTCCTTGCAGTCCAAGGGACTCTTCAGAGTCTGCTTCAGCACCACATTATCTTAACTCCCAGGACATAAGCAAAGGTGCTGGGGTGAAGGAGCCAGCAATAGTCACACTCCTTCTTTGTAGTTTCATGGTTTTTGGTCTAAATCACCGCAGAGAACATATGTCTTTGGTACCTTCAGCTGCTTCTGGAATGGTTCTTATAAAACTCAGTTTTAAAACACAGTCTGTTAAAGAAATAAAAAGAGCAGAACCCATGCCAGAACGCAGCCTTCCCTGGCACAGACCTTCTGCCAAGTTTATGAGTTAATGGCCTTGAAGATCAAAGTGGAAGAGAAATGAAGGGTGGGTTGAAATGACCACCAAAAGTGACATGTAAACTGTGTTCTTACTCGAAGTCTTATGATCTGCTAATCCATCAGGGGCAAATAGCAAATGTACATGGTGTCATAATTTTTCAAGCAGCCAAGGAGCAGAACTGCTCAAAACTGACTCTGCTTCGAGGTGGTGTAGCTGCTGGCGAGGTCGCTGAAATGGTCGTCTCTCATCTCAGCGAGGCTTGGTTCAGCATTCCTCAATGTCACATCCCCCAGGAGGGGGCTCGGGGCCCACACGACACATGATCAGTAGCTGATAAGACAGCCCCGGGGCAGAATTTCATGAACAAAAACAAAACTCCACTTATCTTCCATGGCAATATGCTCATGAGCACATTAATCATGGTTCATGTAAACATCTCAAGTTCTTGGCTAAGAATCAGGCTTGGAGTTGTTCGGTCCTGACTGATTTTCGAGGCAGGATAGGACACGGTTGTGCACTCTGAGAAGGACTTCATGAAGACAGAGTTTCAAAATATTTCTCTATTCATGGCTTGGTGCTTAATTTCTTCCAGGTACATTTCACGGGCAGTCTTACGTTTAAGATAGTAGCAGACTCAGCGACTGACACTGGCTACTGATTCCATTTGCATTCTCCTATTTCAGGCAAAAGCATTCAATCTAGAACTTGGTCCTCCCATTTATTGGCATTCGCAGACTCGGATGGCATTTCTGAAATAATTATCTGTAGGAACAAGGTTTGTAGAAAAGAAAAAAGGAAATTGTCTAGAACAGGCTTTCTCAAACTTCAGCATACAGCCAAGTCAAGTGAGACCTTGTTTTGAAATTGATTTAGAATGTCATGATATTTTCTGGTGTACAGAGAAAAGTGATTCAGTTACATATATATGTGTATGCTGCTGCTGCTAAGTCGCTTCAGTCGTGTCCGACTGTGCGACCCCAGAGACGGCAGGCCACCACACTCCCCCGTCCCTGGGATTCTCCAGGCAAGAACACTGGAGTGGGTTGCCATTTCCTTCTCCAATGCATGAAAGTGAAAAGTGGAAGTGAAATCGCTCAGTCGTGTCTGACTTCTAGTGACCCCATGGACTGCAGCCTACCAGGCTCCTCCGTCCATGGGATTTGCCAGGCAAGAGTACTGGAGTGGGGTGCCATTGCTACACATATATTCTTTTTCTGATTCTTTTCTCCTATAGGTTTTTACGAAATATTGAGTATAGTTCCCTGTGCTATAGTAGGTCCTTGTTGGTCCTCTGTTTTATTTTTAGTAATGTGTATATGTTAATCTCCTAATTTATTCCTCCCCTACCTTAAGAAACCATAAGCTTGTTTTCTTTGTCTGTGGGTCTGTTTCTATTTTGTATATAAGCTCCTTTGTATCATTTTTTTTAAGATTCCACATGTAAGTGATAGCATATATTTGTCTTTCTCCATCTGCTGCTAAGTCACTTCAGTCGTGTCCAACTCTGTGCAACCCCATAGACAGCAGCCCACCAGGCTCCTCTGTTCCTGGGATTCTCTGTCCGGCTTACTTAGATCGAGTGATAATCCTTAGGTCCATCTGTGTTACTGAAATGGCATAATTTAATTCTTTTTTATGGCTGAGTAATACTCCATTATGTGGTTTCCCGGGTGGCTCAGTGGTACAGAATCCACTTGCCAATGCAGGAGACGCAGGTTTGATCCCTGGGTCAGAAAGATCCCCTGGAGAAGAAAATGGAAACCCACTCCAGTATTCTTGCTGGGGAAATCCCATGACAGAGGAGCCTGGCGGGCTGTGGTCCACAGGATTGCAAGAGAGTCAGACCCGACTTAGCAACAACAGCATCAATATTCCATTGCACACGTGCGCCACATCTTCTTTATCCGTTTGTCAGTCAGTGGACATTTAGGCTGCTTCCGTGTCTTGGCTATTGTGAGCAGTGCTGCTATGAACAGTGGGGTGCACGTATCTTTTTAAATTATGTTTTTCTCCCGACATATCCCCAGGAGTGGGATTGCAGGGTCATATCTGGTAAAATGCAGATTCTAATTGAGTAGATCTAGAGTGAGATTCTGCATTTATAGCAAGCTCCCAGAGGTTACCAGTACTGCTGGTCTGTGGAGAAACGAGGCCCTGGAACATATTTCTGGATTCTCTTGCTTTTTCACTCTGTAGATAGAAGCCCTGTTGTCGGTGTGACTGTCTGCTCCTGTAGTGGGCTAAGATTCTGTTACAATTGCCCTCCTAGATTTTTCTGAGACAGTTCTCGAATTGAAACTTTGGCTAACCATTTTCTAGACCAAATGCAACTCGATGAGAATCCGTGTGCAAATGCCCCCAGCGACGTAAGTTGAAATTTAGTGGTAAATTGACAACAGCTGCAGATTTAACTCCCCTGTGTAATCCCAACATCAGAAAAATGAGAATCCAAGGGACTGGGTGGGAAACGCTTCCAGTCCCAAAATACAAAAATGCCAGTGGAAAGGGAGTGGTGTGGCACAGCAGCAGAGAAAGTGATCAGACTCAACCAAAGCTCTGGAGAGTAGGATTTCACAGACCACACCAGTCGAGATGGTCGTAGCCAAACAGACCAAATAAATTAGGGCAATTCTGTGTTGGATTTCACGTTGCATTTCATTGCTTGTCTCTCTGGGATAGGAAAATGGAAAGAGACATGTCTTTTGCAACATAGTCAAGCTTTTTGAAGACGGACCCACCAAATGGCCGATTTTGAACCAAGTTTAAAATCTCTCCAAATGAGAGTTTATAGCCATCTCCAGGTGTCTGGCGGCAGGACCCTGCTCCAGGACCTGGGTACAGCTTTCAGCTGGCCCAGTGACGCATGGCATTGAACCGAGACCTCCCAATCCAAGAAGACGTAGATGTGAAATGGCTCTGTCATAGCTTTGCATAGGCACCATCAGTAAGAGCATGCATAATAACGTTTCTGGAATATATTTTAAAGGAAACTTGAAACGACTTAGAGGCATAATCATAACAGAGCTTGCACTGAGGGTGCCGAAATATAATTATTCACTTTGCGTATGCAAAGTGCGATGAAGGCTTATGGGACAAGTGACAATACATTATAAATACAAAAAAAATCATTGGCGTATACTTCAGTTCTATGACCACTGCTAATATGTTGCGGGGGCAGTACTGTTTCAGTCTTACCAGTGACTTCATGTGATTCCTTTTAGGGAAATTCATTTGGAGCAGGAGAAAAAGTAGACATTTGCACAGAAAAAGAGCTAGTCCCTTAAGACTGATTTAATAAAAGTGGATGAGGGGTAGCTGAGAGAGGCAGGTGGCAAATAAAGAAGGCGGTACTCTTTTCCAAGGAAGAAGAAGAAGGAACACGAATGCCGTTTGTTGGATTTAGGGTCAGGCCTCGAGCAGGTATCAGCTCATTCATCCATAGCGCAGGCTGTGTTTCAGACAGGTCATGCACACGATAACGGGCAATGGACTTCAGTCAGCTCAAGCTGGAAGCAAAACAGATAGATGGTGGGAAACTCGATACGCTCTTGACTACGATTGTAGTGAATCATCTTAGGGGAGTCCACCAGCTCCGAGAGAATCTGTCCATGGGAGTTTTCAGATTAATGGGTCCAAATGGGTTAGATTGAGTAAAGATAGTTATCTTTTGTAAATAAAACATAAATCTCATGGAACCCAGGTTGACTGTTTCTTTGGATCACTGGGTCTTCTCACTTATTCTAATAAACACAAACTTTAAAACGCATACAAAATAGCTATTATCAAGCCACATCCTTGACCTCTCAGTCATTTTATTTCCCTCTACAGATTTACCTTACAACCACCCAGGAGATCCGCCTGGACCAGCCATGGCCACCCCGCCCCCCAGTCGAAAGGTACGGTGTTGGTTCCTGCTGCCTTGAACCCTCTCATCACCAGGCACTGGGGAACTCCTGATGGAGTAAATGGTCATTTCTTTAGCCAGTTTGTGCTTTTTCAACATACAACGTGTGTGTCCCTTTGGCCCCAAAGTGCAACTGACCTTTAAATGCAATGACTCATGTTCTCTGGGGGTTAGACGTATTTCTCTAACAGAAAGAAGTGAACAGTCTGATGGATTTCCACAGGAACAAATACATGTCTCGTGGGATGCTTTGAGTACGGATTAAACGCCAGGTCATTTGCCAGGCTTGGCCATGTTTAAAGTATTCCTTGCTTTACTTTATTTTCCTAGTAATTTCCCTTTATCTATTTATTTTAGAGGGCGATTCATTTTCATTTGTTTTGTAAACCATCTCAATTTTTCTTTTTAGTTTTGGAAAAAATGGGGCACAAATAAATTTTTTAATATAAATTTATTTATTTTAATTGGAGGATAATTACTTTACAATATTGTATTGGTTTTGCCACACATCAACATGAATCCGCCACAGGTATACATGTGTTCCCATCCTGAACCCCCCTCCCTCCTCCCTCCCCGTACCATCCCTCTGGGTTGTCTCAGTGCACCAGCCCGAAGCATCCAGTATTGTGCATCGAACCTGGACTGACCAAATACATTTTTAAAATAAGTTAGAGGGCCTTTGTTTTGCTACTATGTTTGCATTTGATTTTGTTAAAAAGGAAAAATTTCCCCTACCCTAAGATGCTTCTTATCCTGAGTAGGACTCTTGTGTTCATAATTAAGATAATTGGTGGAATGATGAACAGCAGCACCAAAATCTGGTAGTCAAACACAAGTTATGGCTAATTGTCTCTTTCATTTTTGGATTTTCAGCTGCTCAGCCGTCTCCTTCCACAGTGCCCAAAACTGAAGACCAGCGTCCTCAACTAGGTATGTTTCAGGGAGCCTCTTGATGGTATAAAAGAAGAAATGGGTCTGGCAGCATCTTTCTAAAAGGTGTCACTTTCTAAATGAAATTAATATTCCTTTGTCTTCTTTAGGACTGTTCCGTATGTAAAATGGGCACCAAACTACCAGTCTACTCAGTTGGAAATGACTGAGTTTTTGCTAAACCGTTTACAAAATCTATGCAGTAAATACGGAAAATACATTCCATCTGCACCCAGCTTCTTTGGGTCCTGGGAATTATTTGACTTTTACCTTCCAGGCCACATACAACAACATCAGCCCAGAAATGCAGTGGAATGTTTCTGCTGCCAGCGTGCTGAGTGATGCAGCCAGTATTATCCTGGGGACTGTGGGGGACTGGGGACATTTGCCCTATTTATGTTCTGGGATGGAGAGAGGCCTGGACTGGATGTCAGGAACCCCAGACCAAATCTGAGCTCAGCCACCAGCTAAGAGATCTTTACGTCAAAGCCTGTCTCAGATCCGTGTGACACCGTCTCTAATACAGGAAGTCGTGCTGGGGGACTTTGGTATGAGAGGCATTGTCAGCTCTAAAAGCTGAAAACACCAGCAGGTCAGCATCATATAACAGCATCTTGCAGTTATATCCCACCTGCTCCCAATCATGTCTTTTGTTTTTTGCTGCAGATCCTTACCAGATTCTTGGACCCACAAGTAGCCGCCTTGCGAATCCAGGTGAGACCCTGCTGATGGTTTTGCTCTTACAAAGTTATCTTTTGGGCAGGAGCGATTTTGAACATTCAACCTGTATAGGCAAAGAAATCTCTTCCACTGAACAAATTTAAGTTGTAGGTCTCACTGGATTACTTGCCTAAATGGCAAATAAAAGGGTTGGGTTATAAACTTTTGAGATTTAGCTTCAGCGAAGAGCATCCTTACCCAATCCAAGTTGTTTCACCTTCCTAGGGCTGCTCTGACCAAGTACTACAAGCTGGGGCCTTAGACATCAGACATTTATCGTCTCCTGGTTCTAGAGGCATGCGTGTGTGCTAAGTCCTTTTAGTTATGTCGACTCTTTGCGACCCGCCAGGCTCCTCTGTTCGTGGGGATTCTCCAGGCAAGAATACTGGGGTGGGTTGCCATGCCCTCCTCCAGGGGATCTTCTCAACCCAGGGATTGAACCCAAGTCTCATATGTCTCCACATTGGCAGGCAGATTCTTTACTACTAGCGCCACCTGGGAAGTACTAGAGGCCTGAAGTCCAAAATCAAGTTGTCAGGGTTCTTTCCCTCTGTGGGCCGTGGAGAAGAATCTGTTCAAGACCTCTCCTTGGCTTGCAGATGGCCACCTTTGCCTGCCTCTCCTTACTTCTGTATGTTATCTCTGTGCCCCAACTCCCATTTCTGCCAGGACCCTAGTCAAACTGGGTTAGAGCCCATGCAAATGACATTTCTCTAACTTGATGACCCCTCTAAGGGTCCTGTTCCCAATGATGTCACAGTCCAAGGTACTGAGCAAACCGTACGCATGGATTAGCGGGGAGGAGGACCACACTTCAGCCCATCACACAGCAGATAACATAATATCTTTAAAAAAAGAAGAACCTAATGACAACTGTAAGACTTCAGACTTAGGCTCGTGGTCAGTGAATGGCCTGTGTCTGAACTCAGGTACCAGAAGAAAGTGGAGATCTTTAATCGCCCATGTTAGCCTGTCCCTTGCCAAGGACTGGCACCTGGCACCATGCCTCGGTGACAGCCAGATTGTTTGATTTGTTTGTGTTCGGGTCAGAACCAGCTGTGCTGGCAACTACTTCAGAAATGCACAGCATATGTTGCATATTCTCAACAGCAATTTCAGATGCCAAGGTGTCACAGGCATGTTGGAAATCCCAGCTGGAATGTGTATTTCCTAAACGTGGAGGCCAAAACGGGGTTAGAAACGGGAAAATGTAGATTCTGTGTATATCCCCACAAGGGAATCTATACTTTGGAGAACATAAAATATCATTATTGGGAGTTCTGTGTCTTTGACGCTGACGTTTAGTTAATGGTAACTAGTGCAGTAAACATTTTTTAAACAGCAGAGAATCAACAAGTCTGTTTTGTTTATTGCATTAAATCCAGGCATAGACCAGATGCTCAAAAATTATTTGCCAAATAAGTGAATGCAAGGAATAACAAGATGCTCTCCTTGACTCGCGAGGAGCTCCCGCGGACACGGGCTTCCTCGGTGCCCGCCAGGTGGCTGCGTCTCCTGGGGCTGCCTTATGCCTGTGCTCAGCTTCCATTTGCAGCTGCCTCCGTTGCTGTTCAGTTGCACAGTCCTGTCTGACTCTGCGGCCCTGTGGACTGCAGCACACCAGGCTTCCTTGTTCTTCACTGTCTCCCGGAGTTCACTGAAATTGATGTCCATTGAGCTGATGATGCCATCCAACCATCTCATCCTCTGTCGTCCCCTTCTCCTCCTGCCTTCAATCTTTCCCAGCATCAGGGTCTTTTCCAGTGAATCAACTCTTTGCATCAGGTGGCCAAAGGATTGAAGCTTCAGCTTCAGCATCAGTCCTTCCAATGGGTATTCAGGATTGATTGCCTTTAGGATGGACTGGTTGGATCTCCTTGAAGTCCAAGGGACTCTCAAGAGTCTTCTCCAACACCACAGTTCAAAAGCATCACTTCTTTGGCACTTAGCCTTCTTTATGGTCCAGCTCTCACATCCATACTTGACTACTGGAAAAACCGTAGTTTTGACTACATGGACCTTTGTCAGCAGAATGATGTCCCTGCTTTTCAATACACTGTCTAGGTTTATCATATCTTTTCTTCCAAGAAGAAAGCATCTTTTAATTTCGTAGCTTCAGTCACCATCTGCAGTGATTTTGGAGCCCAAGAAAAGAAATTCCACTGTTTCCATTTTTTCCCCATCTGTTTGCCATGAAATGATGATGGACTGGATGCCGTGATCTTAGCTTTTTGAGTGTTGTGTTTTAAGCCAGCTATTTCACTCTTCTCTTCCACCTTCATCCATAACCAGTCACATAAAAACCATTACTGTGTTTTGAGATGATGATTATCAGTCAGGCTTCAGGAAGACTAATCTGGCAGGAGCGTTCAAAGAGATTAGAAAGGGGGAAAGGGCAGAAGCTGGAACACTCTGGGAACGTTCATACAGTAATGTGAAATAACAATCCAGTAGCTCCCCTTTCCCCCCAGCCATATCACGCCTGGGCAAATGCTTGTCTCGGAACACCATGGTCTTCCTCCTGCAGAAGAGGAATCAGAGGTCCCGATGAATGAGCTAACTTCTCTTGGGTCATGTAGCCCACCAGAAGAGAGGCCAGATTTGAACCCCAACTCTCTGCCTCCAAAACCTGCTTTAATATTTTCCGGCCCCTCCACTGCCACTGAGCGAGCATGGAAGAAGGAGCTCTTGGAGAATGAGGACCCAGAGAATGGAAAGGAAGGATTGCCATTCAAACAGCTGCTTCGGTGCTTGGGATGGGGCTGCAGTCAAGGATAGAGGGCAGGAACCTCTCCAGCAGCAGTAAGCAAAACCAGACCAGCCCTTTCACCCACCCAGATGGGTTAAGTGAAATATATTTAGGTCTGTGCCCATGGTGTCACAGATAAAGGTGGCGCTTGGTTGGTGACTTGGGGCCAAAGAGAGCTGTGGCCCCTTAACAGAGGGCTTAGTGCCTGGGGATGCCCACAGTGGGCAGAGGGACTTGTAGGCAGATCAGGGAGCACTCACTGGCCTGGGAAAACGGAAGCTGTCTTGGTCCCTAATAGCAGCGCTGGTGTCGTGAGCCAAGGCTGCACTTATTCCACTAAGACAGTGTCCGCTGGGTCCAGGGAAAGTGGCAACATCCAACTTTTTTAAAAGATTTTTTTTAATGTGGGCCATTGTAAAGTCTTTTTTGAATTTGTTACAGTACTGCTTCTATTTTGTTTTGGGGTGGCTTTTTTTGGCCTCAAGGCATGTGGAGTCTTAGCTCCCTGGCCAGGGATTGAACCTGCAGTCTCCCTACATTAGAAGGCTAAATCTTAACCACCAGACTGCTAGGGAAATCCCGACATCCAACTTCTGACTTGAAGATAAAGACTTCTCTTACTTAGTTTATAATGAATTGGGCTTCGTGGTGGCTTAGATGATAAGGAATCAGCCTGCAATGCAGGTGACTTGCAGGAAACCCAGGTTGGATCGCTGGGTGGGGAAGATCCCATGGAGAAGGGAATGGCAACCCACTCCAATATTCTTGCCTAGGAAATCCCATGGGCAGAGGAGCCTGGCGGGCTTCAGTCCATGGGGTCACAAAGAGTCGCACAAGAATGAGGGACTAACACTTTCACTTTCTCCGTCTCTCCTTAGGCTGGGTGTCAGTTACATTCATGGGGCCTCCCCCTCCTAAAACAAGAATGTCTTTTATCCTGCTGTTAATGAGAATGTTTCTTCCTGTTTGGTTCTGGTTGCCCGGTCTCTGATAACTAAATCCTTCACCACTTGAGACTGCTGCCTCTGCTCTCCACACAATGCAAACTTTAAAAAACCATTTTAAATGAAAAGATGGCCTCACGTGATGCAAATGCCCAAAATGATGACAGCGACTCCGCATCTCCCTCCCAAATGCGCATTTGGTGTGCCGCGTGGGCCCCATTTCTCCTGCTGAGACGAGTGTGTCCTTGCACTATGAAGTCCTGGGTCAGATATTAGCGACCCTGCCCTTTACATCCCAGCGGAGTGCTGGGTGTTTACCATGGCTCCTGTGATGAACAGCAATTGCCTGTCCAGGAAAGTGCTTCCTCGGGAACAGGAGTTCACCGGCTCCCTTGGGGCTCACAGGGCAGTATTTAATGTTGAGCGTGAAAGTGGAATCTGCTCCAGGCAGGGCCAGAGACCAGTGTCAGGGATGTTTCGGCATTGGATAGGAGGTGGGAGTGACCAGTCTTCTACTGAGACTTACCAACCGCAGGTCCAGGGAGGGGCCAAAGGACCCGAAGGGGCTGTGGAGGTGTGTGTGGAACCCAGGCCTGAAAGCAAGATGGGAGTCCAGGTTCCAACCCTCGCTGACTTCCAGCAAGACTCTGCCTCTTGGGCTCTGGTTCCTCCTCCCTGCCGTGGGCTGTCACATAGTTCTGGGAATCGAAGGATTAAATAAACAATGGAAAGTCTTCAGAATGATGCCTGGTACTAGTCAGCTTCCAGTGAGGCTGGCCAGCCCTGAGAACACCACCCCCCCAGCTTCTGTCCCGCCAGCCTGTGATTTTTTGGGTGGAAGGAGGGTGGTCGGTTTCCTTTGGTATCTCCTGCTTGTAGGCAAGGGAGGTACCTTTCATTAAACCCTGGTTTCCAGCTCAGACAGATGATAAGCCAAGCACTCACGCGCTGAGTTTTTTCTTCATGGTGACCCTGCAAGACGGCATTATAATACTGCCATGTTGATAGTATTGCATCACCCCATTCTGCAGACAGGGACACTGAAGCACAGACCACCGGGCGAGCCACGCCAAGTCCCGTTAAGAGGCAGAGCCAGGATTCAGCTGAGACGGTGCCGATTCCAAAGGGGTGCTTCCAGCCCCCATGCTTCCCTGTCCCCCGACCCACCCCCCACCAGTTCTGCCTGAGCCACCCTGAGCCCTGACAGCGCCTTCCATCTGGGACACACACCTGCCGCCCTGATCTGGACGGGGTGGGGGGTCCAGGCTGTGCACATGGGTTTCTCTGCGCACCTCTAGCTACTGCAGAAAGTCCGAAGGTCGGCCCCTGCGGTGCCTGTTGGGCGCCCCTCTGCTTTATTTACTGCTCTCTCCCTCCATCAGCTGGGGGCTGAGGGTCCTCCTTGGGACGCCCTCCTGCTTGCCCCATGGCTGCTGAGTCACTCCCAGCTGTGCTTTGCTCTGTGGTTTATAAACCGTTTAGATGTTTTACCCTTTTCTGTTGCCCAGTTTGTACTTCTGTGCTACAGTGTTTCTCTTCTTTTCTTTTTAATTTTTTTAAATTGAAGGATAGCTGCTTTGCAGAATTTTGTTGTTTTCTGCCAAACCTCAACATGAATCAGCCATAGGTATACATATATCCCCTCCCTTTTGAACCTCTGTCTTTTCTTTGAATCGGAGACGGTCCTCTCCCAGAATTAAAGGCTTGCCTTTTGTCTTCTTCGAAGCCACGCCACAGGCCCCTTCATCCACTGGGCCTTCCTGTAAGTGGGCAGCTAACAGGCTTGGATTCCCTCTTTCCCCAGTCTTGCCTTTTAGTTAATTACCCTGGACAAACCTAGGACAAAAGTAGCTACTCTTTACTAATGTTTCAAAGGAGGTTATCAGGATAGAGGAGAAAAGAGATATAAAGAGGTTTTTTTTTTTTTCCCCCCCCAAAGAAGGTGATTCTTGAGGTGCAGGTGATGAGGCTGTTGGATGGACAACTGGTCTTAAAAGAGCTTCTGCTTTTACTTGTTAGTTTGCCTGGTGAGATACTCGCTCTTAGACTACCTAAATCTTAGGTATTCGTGTTTTGGGGGTCTCTATTCTATCTTCTAATACACACCTTTAGCACACAGTGTTACTGTTTTGACAGTAAAAGAAGAATTTAATAAATGGCTTTTGAAATTCTATAGCCGTGAATAACTTGTTTAATTTACCATTGACTGTAACTCCTCAGCAAATATTGTGCCCCCTTGAGAATTCAAGCAGAGCAAGAAGTGCTATAGACTGTGAAGGCAGTGGGTGTTGTTATAGCACATTGAACAGTTAATGAGCTTGACATAATGTTGCATTTGATAATGTCTGCTTAAACAATGGGGCTTCCTGGATGTTCAGTGGTAAAGAACTCACCTGCCAATTCAGGAGATGGGGATTCCACCCCTGGTGCAAGAAGATCCCTGGAGAAGGAAATGGCAGCCCACTCTGGTATTCTTGCCTAGGAAATCTCTTGGATAGAGGAGCCTGGAGGGCTGCAGTCCATGAGGTCGCAAAAAGCCAGACATGACTTAGTGACCAAACCACAATAACTTAAACATTAATTGATTTACATGTATGGCTGTTATCTTTCGGTAAGGAAGCAGATGAATTTTGCTTTGCAGATGTCTTATTCCCATATGCCCTTGAAAGGCTCAGACATCAAGCCCCTGTGTCTTAAGGGCTGATGGTAAAATAGTCAAAGGAGACATTCCTCGTCCATCCTTTGAGCCTTCCATTTCTGGCCATGAATTAGGCCCCCGACTTACTAGTTCTTTAGAAACAGGAGAGATGAGAAAACACTTTCCTCTGCCATTTTTCTCTTACACACGTTTATAAAAGAAGTGAGTGAGCGACAGATTCCCAAGAGACAACGCCAAGGTTTGAAGAGATGACAAGTATAATTTTGGCTGTTTAGGAAAATCTGTGTATTTTATACAAAATCTGTGGGATTGCTCTCTCTATGGGAGGAGGTTGACAGTGAATATCTATTTTCAAACAACTCTGTGTGTTTATATTGAAACATATGTTAGATTGTTTAAATCAAAAATCCATGTTTTTCCCTATTCCCAAGTCATACATGAATTTTTTTTTCAAGTAGTAATCCTTTTGTTACAATATATATACTAAAACCATATGGTTTTCTCAAACAGCTCTTTGTATTTTTAAAAATGCATATTAATGAAATGTTGGGGGCAGCAAAAGTTGATTGAGAACAGTTCGAATATGTGGCCCCCAAAAAGCGAAGACTTTACATTGCGATGAACTACAAGCTGTTAATACATTTCAAATGTGTTGCTAGAGTGAAAAAATGCTAATTTTCCAGAACGTATTCAGAAAAGGCTGACCTTTCTCATGATGCTATCGTATGGATAGATTCACAAACATATCCACTGCATACAGCCAATGTGGAAACAAAGATTTATGAGCTGGGCCATTTATCTGGGGAGCTTGTGGACAGGATTTAGAGAAAGCAAATTTATAATTGATTTTTACGTTTCATCAATTCCCTGAAGAGTTGGCAGAGTTCCTTTAATCATTTTATCATATCTGTTGGTATTTACTCATAGTGTAACAAAAGGTCATCTCTTTGGTAACAAGCCCAAGGTGGTATCTGGGAACTGGGGAGGGAAGACCTGCCTCTCACCTGTTTTCAAAACTCCTAAATCCTGCTTAGAGCATCTTGGCTTCTCCTGGTCAGTCAGAGTTGGTATTTGCATGCTTCTCTCTCTAAGGGAGCCATCAGTCACCCTGAAGTATTGGAGTGTAGAGGTAGAATGATGGGCCTGGATGTTTCTCTGAATTTAATAAAACCTAAAAGCCACATCGCTAGACCCCCAGTGGGGTCAAGAGAGCTGTGTGGACACCCAGTCAAATGAGATCTTATTGACTCAGTTGAAGCCTCATTCCGCTCCCAAGAGGACTTGCAATCACTCATGATTGCAGTGTTTTCATCTGAAAACTCTGCTTAACCCAACTGGCGTTGCAACGCAGGGGCAACACATGGATTTCCGTTATGATGCATTTGCCTAAATACTGGAAATGGGTGATCTG
Organism: Aepyceros melampus; assembly: GCA_006408695.1. Lineage (NCBI taxonomy): Eukaryota > Metazoa > Chordata > Mammalia > Artiodactyla > Bovidae > Aepyceros > Aepyceros melampus. The sequence continues at coordinate 51,359 of SJXQ01009498.1, read as the reverse complement.
GTTTGAGACATAGCCAACTTTTTTTTCTAAACTTCCTCATTTTGAGTGGGTTAATTCTGTTCTAGGAAAAGTTTTGACAGAATGGCTTTCTGCGTGCCAGCCCCATGTTATGTTAGAAATAACGGTGTTTACTTCCATTCTCTACTTTTTCCATAAACTTTTCGATGTTCATTTCCTAAATCTGACTTTTATTATTCAGCTTGACCTAGCCAACATAAATGGTACTAAGTCATTATTGCCAGCCACTTAATGGCACTTTCTGTCTCACAAAAGAGGAAAATTAAGACTTTAATTTTCCCAGCCCCAAAACACGAAGTTGACCTGGCTGCTCTTCTAAGGAAGTCAGAAATGAAGGAAACCAACTTGAACTCTGTCCCCTGGGAATTCTTTGCATTCCCGAAAGGACTTGGATCAGCCTCTAGATCTGCCTGGTCATCACCAAGGATCACCATCTTAGGCCAGGTTCCTCAGATGCAGAGCTTGGGCTGAGCATACTTGGGCAAGCGATTCACGAAGGGTGCATTCTCGAGGGAGAGGATGCCGGAGACGGCAGGGGAGAGATTAAGGAAGCTTGTGGCCTTAGCTGGCCTTCCCAGGTGGCACTCGTGGTAAAGAGCACACCTGCCAGTGGAGGAGACATAAGAGATGTGGGTTTGATCCCTGGATCGGGAAGATCCCCTGGAGGAGAGCATGGCAACCCACTCCAGTGTTCTCGCCTGGAGAATCCTCGACAGAGGAGCCTGCGGGCTGCAGTTCATGGGGTCGCAGACAGTCAGACACACTGAGCCGCTGAGTGCGCGTGCATGTGACCTTAGCTGGAAGCTTGCTTCAGTCTGACCCAATCCATGCTAAGTCCCGGGCGCGACCAGCATCACAGAATTGGTCCCTCTTTGAGGCCAGGGGGCTGACCTCTGGATTTCTTTGTCAGTCCATCAGGTCTTGGGCTACCTGGGTCGGGGGGAGGGGTTTGAGGCAGCTCCAGTTTGGCCAAGGGCAGTTCTCTGGAGAAAAGGGGCTGGTGTTGGGGGACAAGAGCAGCCAATGCCCCCAGGCCAGAGAGATGGGCGCACAGCCTGCTAAAGGAGCTCTGCGTGGGGTTTTCCAGGTGGCGCTGGTGGTAAAGAATCCACCTGCCAGTGCAGGAGACACAAGGGATGCTGGTTCGATCCCTGGGTCGGGAAGATCCCCTGGAGAAGGGATGACTACCCACTGCAGTATTCTTGGGCTTTCCTGGTGGCTCAGACGGTCTAAAGAATCTGCCTGCAATGTGGGAGACCTAGGTTCAGAACTCTGGGTGGGGAAGATGCCCTGGAGGAGGAGGGCATGGCAACCCCACTCCAGTATTCTTCGCTGGAGAACCCCATGGACAGAGGGACCCTGGCGGGCTGCAGTCCCTGGGGCCGCAGAGAGTCGGGCACGGCTGTGCACAGCGGTGTTCTCACAGATGTTCCCTTTCCTTTCCCCACCTCCTCAGGGAGCGGGCAGATCCAGCTCTGGCAGTTCCTGCTGGAGCTTCTGTCTGACAGCTCGAATTCCAACTGCATCACCTGGGAGGGCACCAACGGGGAGTTCAAGATGACTGACCCAGATGAGGTGGCGCGGCGCTGGGGGGAGCGGAAGAGCAAGCCCAACATGAACTATGACAAGCTCAGCCGGGCCCTCCGCTACTACTACGACAAGAACATCATGACTAAAGTCCACGGGAAGCGCTATGCCTACAAGTTCGACTTCCACGGGATCGCCCAGGCCCTGCAGCCCCATCCCCGGAGTCCTCTCTGTACAAGTACCCCTCGGACCTCCCCTGCATGGGCCCCTATCACGCCCACCCGCAGAAGATGAGCTTTGTGGCCCCCCACCCTCCGGCCCTCCCTGTGACGTCATCCGGCTTTTTCACCGCCCCGAATCCGTACTGGAATTCACCCACGGCGGGGATCTACCCCAGCGCTAGGCTCCCAGCCAGCCATATGCCTTCGCATCTGGGCACTTACTACTAAAGCCCCCGGGAGAGGTCTTTCCCAGCACCTGTGTAGACACCCATCCATTGCTACAAACTCTTATCCGAGACCATGAATCAGAAGTGCCTCAAGGGAAATGCGAAAGCTCAACTGGGGCAGGGGGACAGATCCAGAGACTGAGTGGGAGGGACTTACGAAACCATGACTACAGAGACAAAGAGGATGCTACCGGCATACGCAGACAGGTCACCTGTGGACCGACCTTGTAAAAGACGTTGCAAGTAGAAGTGTGACGTCATAAGGACAAAGTGCCAAAGAAAACGTTCTGAAGACGTGTATAAACCTTTAGAGTAGTCTTTGGAAATCCTGCTAGTGCGTTAAGCGGGGATTAAACTCAAGCAATAGATACCACACAGTCTGGACCTGACATGCCATTTCTAACGTCATTGGAAGGAAAACTACCTGTATTTAAAAAGAGAAACGTATCAAACACAGAAAAGAGAGGAGAGGGAGATGGGCCATCGATAGACACTGTTGACGGAACTCATCGGCTTCTGCTGTCTTGGGTGAAACCAGATTCTTGCCATTGGATGTGAAGAACAACCCGAGGCTTCCAACTCCTTGACGCCAAGACAGGAACTCTGTGTCACAGGGTGGGACTGAGCATGTGTGTGCAGAGAGGGCACGTGGGTGTGGATGGAGGAGGCGGGAGAGGAAGAAACAGGGGAAGGAGGAGGGAAGGACTGGGAAGGGAGCTTCTCGAGCCGTGAAGACTGGACTTGGGACGGTGTCGGTTCTTCGGAGAGCTGAGTCGTGGAGATGCGAGGCTTCTGCGGTCAGTGTTGTACCAAATCCAGTGTTAGGAGGACGGACACAGCATGATGGGGGCGGGGCACGGGCAGTTGGAGAAAGCAGAAACAAAATCACGCATCTCTTTTTGTCTTGTTTTGTTTGTTTGTTTATCAAAAGAAAAACCATAACTGGAATTGTCTGATATTTAAAAAGAAACATTCAGGACCTCATCCTTAGGCGGGGGGCTCTGCTCTCCACGGGGTCAGGTAAGCGCAAGCCTTCTTGGCTACCCCAGTCTGAGATTGCCTGGGTGTCGGGGCGAGGCGGCCTCCAGTTTTCCTTTTGAGTCGCGAACGCTGTGCGTTTGTCAGAATGAAGTATGCAAGTCAGTGGTTTGTTTTTTTGTTTTTGTTTTTCCCTTTTTATATAATAATTATATAACTTATGCATTTATACACTACGAGTTGATCTCGGCCAGCCAAAGATACACAACACAAGAGACAATCAATGATCTAATGTGGCCTTGAACTTTAACTCTGTATGCTTAATGTTTACAATATGAAGTTACTAGTTCTTAGAATGCAGAATGTATGTAATAAAATAAGCTTGGCCTAGCATGGCAAATCAGATTTACACAGGAGTCTGCCTTTGCACTTTTTTATTTTAAAATGACTCAGATTGTTTAATAGAAACTTGTGCTGCGTGGGGGTGGGTTTGGTGTTAGAGGTTTCCTTTGTCCGAGAACTTGTGCGAGGGAGTGCCAAGGACTTAACACATTTGGCACCTGAATGGTATGGGCCTCTCTGGGGCCTTTCTTGCCAGCTTGCCCCGGCTAGGGCAGGAGGACCCAAGGTTTAGCCTGGGAGCCTCCAGACTCAGGCCCAGAGTGGAAAGAGGCCTCTGAAGCTGGGATGGGCATTGATAGATTCCAGATCCCCATCCAGTGACAAATCACCCTTCCTTCCTGCGTTAAAGCGTCTATTGCACGGTGAACACACGCTTGTTCCCAGCGCAAACTGTGTTATTGTTGGTAAATAAAGCATCACAGATAGCGGCAGTGTTCCCTTGAACGAGACCAGGGATGGCTTCTAAATTCACCATCTGGCTTCTCTGTCAGAGGCTCTCACTGGGTAGCCTGTGGCCTGACCTTCCCACACCAGGATAACCTGGGTACCCTGGTCTGGGATTTTTACCAGTCCTGAGCCTGACGTGTGATCAGATACTGTTATGTCTCTGATGTGAAGTCCATCACTCCTGACGTCTTTTCTGTCCTGAGGATGGAGCCTCAGCCAGGGTGAAGGTGGTTAGGTGAAGCCTTAGCCGAGGGGAAGGAGAGCCGGGATACAGGGCCATGTGAGAGGGAGCAAGCCTCAGCAGCTCCCCAGCCTGAGTTGGTTTTTGAATTGGCCCATCTCCGAGCTGTCTGGGGGCTTATTTTGCACTCTGTAATCCTTTTGCGATGATTAAATGACGTTGCCAAACCTCTGTGCTCTGAATATTTTGGCAGTGGTCTCTAAAGCTGGTAGGATCCAATTACCAAAGCTGCAGACACTCGGCATTACTTGAATTAAAAGAAATCCAACTATCCATCAATTACGGCAGCTTGGGAAAGGCCTGCAAAGTGCCTGCGCCTCCTTGGGGAAGATAAATAAGTAAAAGCATAAAAGCTGGCAGCCGGGGGTGACCCACACAGTTTTAATGGAAAAGATCACTCATTTTTATTTTGGAATGCAAAGTTGAAGCACACCTACGTTCTGCATATAAATAGCCATTTACTCCGATAATCACTCAGTTCCCCTCTTTCAGGATTGTGTCATGAGCAAAACAATAAAAACAAGGCAGGCTTCTCATATTCAATTTTAACAGATGTTCTCAGTTATGGTTCCCCCACCTCCCTCTCCCACCCCCCGCATCCAAATTATTAGCAAACTTTATGACCAGCATGAGCAACTGGGATCATTTTAGATAACATGATAATGCTGAGTTCTCCCAAATAATTCCTCAATGATACCCTAAAATAACATTCACTCTCTGCTCCTGTAGAACTGAAATCCAAAGCAGTCTCCAGTTGGCATTCACGATGCATCAAGAGCGTTTTCCCTCTGCTGCCCCCATCTCTCGATTTGCTCTGAGGTCCAAGTACGATTCCTGCAGAATTTCCCTTCTGTTGGCAAGAGATGGGACCCTTGCTTCCTGTTTTAAATGTCAGTCTTTTGAGATTTGTGTATGATGGAATCTCTGCGGATTCCCAAATCTCAGTCAAGACTTCATTTTTGTTCCCAGTTGGATGTCCTTGCTGTGTGTCAGAAGGGTTCATGATGAAGCGATTTGTCGGGACTGGTACAGGTAGAGCACTTTCTGCTCCTTCAGAGCTCCTCAGCACTGTGGCAGCTTCTGCTACCTGGGTCCAAGGGTCTGGAGTGGCATCCCATGGATGGATGATGCTGCAGGGACTAACACCCGGGACGCGGGTGGTGATTGCAGATACGGAAAGCATGGAGGTCCCACGGACCACTGCATTGACCTTTAACCTATGTTTAAAAGAAGCAGCACCATTTTTACCTGTCTTCCACCATGCCACCCAAATACAGTTTCTGAGATGACTACTCGGAGAGTGAAAAGGGCTTTGGATGACTCAAAGGTATATCACATTTCCATTCCTCCTTTTTATCTTAACCTGGGTTTGAAAAATACTGGTGAAGTGTTTTCATGTCAAATGGGGAAATGGTTGGCTATAGAAATCAAGTATTAAAAATAACTAGAAGGTCTTCATCTTAGCATAGAGCAGCGGTGCTCTAAGTGGGCTCCCAGGGGGCTGCAGGAGCCTCACCTGGAACCTGTTAAAAAAGCAGATTTTCAGGTCCCACTTCAAACAAGCTGGACAGGAAACTCTGGTGGTGAGGCTCAGCCATCAGGTCTCACACACCTTACAGGTGATTTGGAAGCATGTTGAAGTTTGGGAGTCACTGCAACAGAAGAAGATAATCTGTCTGTGTGGGATCGTCAGTGTGAAATCTCAATGCCATAAATGGTTGGTTTGTTTTTTTTTTCCTGTGGCACATGAAAAGCAGCCATCAGGGAAACCAGTTTACTCTGGAAGTGTCACCAGAGTTATGCTGCCTCTGAGCAACTCTCCTCCCTACTGTTAACTCACTCAAGTGTATTAGTTATCTCCTGCTGAGTAACAAATTACCACAAACTCAGCAGCTGGAAACAACACACATGAAAAATCTTCACAGTTTCTACGGGTCAGGCATGCAAGCATAGCCTAGCTAGGTCCTCCACTCAGGGTCTAAGCAGGTTGAAATCAAGGAGTCAGCCAGGACTGTGATCTTTGGGGATGGGGTCCTTTTCCAAGCTCACTGGTTGCTAGCAGAATTTGGTTCCTTGTGGTTGTAGTCTCGTTTCCTTACTGGCCATCACCAGGGACCACACTTAAAGTTTTAGAGACCACTTGAGGTGCTTGCCACATGGCCCTCTCCGCAAGGCAGTTGCTTCTTCAAGGCCAGCAGGAGAACCTCTCTCACTTCAAAGCTCTCTGGCTTTTAAGTGCTCATCTTGACTAGATCAGGCCCACCCAGGAGAATTTCCGTTTTTATTAACTCGAAGTCTACTGATTAGGGGTCTTAGTTATATCTGCAAAACTCCTTTTGCCATAGATGTAACCTAATCAAGGGAGTGATAACTGATCATGTTCACAGGTCCTGTTCACAGTAGGGTGGATTCTACAAGGCATGTATACCAGGAGTTGGGAATCTTAGGAGCTGTCTTAGAATTCTGCTTAAAACCATAGACATTCTGCCTATTTTCTAGCATTTTCTAAAATCCTTTGGCCAATCACACCTCTCAAAAACACTCATTGCTCAAAAGGCTAGCCCCCTCTCAGCAGCACTATGTGCCAGAAGCAGCTTCTCCCACTGGCAATACAGACTTCTTGGAATAAGTCTGTAGATCTTAATCTGGCCAGTCTGAAAACACTTATGTTGAAAATGCAGGGGCATATGCTAACTTCTTCATAGTATTTACATATTCTTTTGATTCTATTGAAAAAGCAGCCCAATACCATCCTGTATGGAAACCACTGTGCAAACTCTCCTAACTTATAATTTTTATCTTAATTTTATAAATGAAATGGCTTCATCTGTTTACTTATAAAAGATTTTAACAAATTTTTTTTAAAGCAGGTCTAATATTAATTGATTATCATTTGTGTCAGATCTTGTTGAATTAAAAGACTTACATGCAGGAAGCATGTTAACTATAAGAACTTTATGGAAAAAGAGATAGGAGTTTTTCAGGACTCATGGATAGATACACATAGCATGTTGCCCGAATAAAATACTACAAAAATGGTAGGTAGGATTTCATTAGGAGAGGACTTCATAAAACGGCTTTGAGGTTTATACAAGGTCATGACTGGTTGAGCACAAAGAGTACTGATTAAAAGATCAATACCCATCTGGAGGATAGGTCATGGGGACAGGCTCCAGGCCTCTGCCCTTGACCTTGTTCATACCTTACTAAGGCGAAGATACAGGAGGCACACCAAGGACAACTCCAAATGCCATCGATGGGCCCAAAGGAAAACAGGTCGCCTGACAATTTCAGGATTCAAAGAGCTGACTGAAGGGATCGGCTAAGTTTAACAGATTTCATGTGCATGTATGCTCAATCATCTCCAACTCTTAGCGACCCCATGAACTGTGGCCCACCAGGCTCCTCTGTCCATGGGATTTTCCAGGCAAGAGTACTGGAGCAGGTTGCCATTTCCTCCTCCAGGGCGTCTTCCTGACCCAGGGATTAAGTCTCCTGCATTGGCAGGCAGATTCTTTACCACTGGGCCACCAGGGAAGCCCTTAATAGACTTACTGGAGCTTAATGATATTAGGAGCTGCATCATTCAAAACACCTGAGAGTCAGACTGAACAGAAACACATGTGAAAAGCCTGCGGGTTTTGAAGATGATGACAATGATGTGTGGAATATACAATGTTTAATGAGCTAAGCGGCAGGGGCAAACACTGCACTGAGCGCTTTAAAGTCATTGTCTCATTACCCCTTCCGGTTGTCCTCATGATAACAGTTAAAAAATCCTGACACTTAGATGAAGCAATTTATCCAGCTTACCCAAGGTAAGAGCGTGAGCTGAGCTTGTCCCAGCACTGACTCCAAAAACCTCTATTAATGATAAGTAAGTAAGTAAGTTGCTTTTTTTCAGAAAGATTGTGACAGATAGCTTATTTATACTGTTCTGAACTGATTTCAACATCAATTCTGGATATAATCTTTCAGAAGTACATGAGCCAGCTAGAGCTAGCCTAATAGAGATTAGGGGGACAAGGGAACCCAAGATTACGGCACGGAAGAATAGCTGAAGGGCCCGTCCAGTGTTGCTGCTGGAAGTAGGACCTCGTTCACTGTCAATCCAGCACCCAGCACGGTGAATGCAGCACTCAGCCGTCAGGAAGTGTCCTCAGCTCTGAGGATGAATGTGTGCGTGCATGTTAAGTCGCTTCAGTCGTGTCTGACTCTTTGGGACCCCATGGACTGTAGCCTGCCAGGCTCCTCTGTCCATGGAATTGTCTCATCAAGAATACTGCAATAGGCTGCCATTTCCTTCTCCAGGCAATCTTCCCAACCTGGGAATCGAACCCATGTCCCTTGGGGCTCCTGAATTGGCAAGCAGATTCCTTACCCCTGAGCCACCTAGGAAACCTGTGAGTATGAATGAACATTCAGAAAGATAACTGTGTGGACTACAAGTGGACTCAGTATGGCTGATCATTGGCCAGACTCAGTGAAGAACTCTTTAGCAGAGGCACTCTGTATGGAATGGCCAATCCTTTGCTGAGCAGTTGCTGGATGTTGGGTGCTCAGGTATAGACCATGTGATTATTCACCAGACTACTTAGCTATGTAGGTCTTTTTCCAGTTCTTTGCAATCTGGGTTTTACACAATGATGAAATGTCATACATAGGTACCTAGAAGATCAGGCAAAAGGATCTGAATTGCACAGATGGCTTGAAAGCTTCACTTTTGGTCAGTATCACTCAGTCCCAAGGGTAGGAGCTCATTTTGGGGTTAAATATGTAGGTGCTAGAATCCCCCCAGATTTGCTGTTCCCTGTCTTTAATCTCCAGCTTGACTTGAGCCCACTTTGCTTGAGGTTAAATGCATCATGTCTGTTCCACACTGGTGGGTTCTGGGGACTGGGAAGAGGCAGCTGGCTGACGGGGGACCACTGAAGGTCCCGCCACATTTTCTCACTTAAGCAACACTCTTCCATAAAGGCATGCATCGCGGAGGTTGTTGGTCACAGCCTGCTCAGCATTAGTCATGGCTCAGCTGAAAGGGTATAGGGAAGCCCCAGTGAGCCTCACCCCTACCCAGCTCCAGACTAAACCATTTCCACCTCCCAGCAGGCATCAGAGGCTGGGAGAAGGCTGGCTTTCCACTTCAGATGCTAAGGAGGGATGGGAGCAGAGGTTAAACATGAAAGAAAGGTATGAGAAGATTGAGGGCATGAGGAAAAGGGGGCAGCAGAGGATGAGATGGTTGGATGGCATCATCGACTCAATGGACATGAGTTTGAGCAAGCTCCAGGAGATGGTGAAGGATGGAAGCCTGGCGTGCTGCAGTCCATGGGGTTGCAGAATCAGACTCAACTGAGTAACTGAACAACAAGCACAATGTAAGAAAGAGTTTGGGCCAGAAGTTATGAAGCCATTTGGTAAGGTCTCTTGTTTAGAAGGCCAGGATATTCCAACAAGTTGGCAGAAAGTGAGCAGAGAACAAAGCAACCTGCCTTCTTCACAAAAGGTGATACCCAGGGAAAGAACAATCTGAATCATTTTCCAGCAGGGTAAGCCCCACCTCTTCTTGTGGGAGAGACTGGAAGGGTTGGGGAGAGAGCAAGACTACCTTTGGGGAAGGCCCTCACATGGAAATGTGTAGTGGGGAATAATGGTTCCTCCCCAATAATAGGACTTGTCTCAAATTGGTCAATACAATAATTCTCCTTACAAGAAATCCTTGCTCTCATCATATTTCTTAACCTGAGATTTTGCATCCAACTATGTTCCTTCTAGTCACAATTATATGGCATGTTTTGAAATGGGATTATGCAAAGGTCATTGGGTTTCAAACCCACACTGTCTGGTCCATGCTCAGTATAGCAGCCTTATTCCAATTAGAAGGAAACACTAACAGACGTTCTGTATCATTCACTCAGTGAAGACTGGACACTTGTTAAGGTCATTTTATCCAAGTTCACATTGCTGTTTAAGCGGCAGGGACAGGATTTGAATCAGAGTCGAACTCCAAAGTTTCTATGTCTAGCCACTATGCTGTTCTACCTCTTGGAGAAAGCTGAATTAAGAGTAAGACCATAGGATGGGTAAGTAAATTATTACTCATATGATGGCAGGAATATGGGTGAGGCAGGAAGAAAGTAGTAGGAGGGGAAGACAGTTGGAAAAACGCTGAACTGTATGTTAGTGTGCGACGCCCAGTTCTGTGTGTAGGGGGGTGGTCAGCAAGAGACTGGACTACAGTGATTACCGGAGGCAAACACGTAGAGTCATTTGTTTAAAAATCTTCATTTATAGGCCAATTGGGAAAACCTCAGCACATTTAAAGGATTACAATGACACAGTCCCTTCTCTGACCCAATGCAACGCTAGAACTCAAAAGCAAAGCAAAAAAATTGTATTCAAGAAACATACTAGCATTTTCAAATAAAGAAGTTATGATTGAAGCTACAACATTTCTGCAAGGAGATCAAACCAGTAAATCCTAAAGGAAATCAGTCCTAAATATTCATTGGAAGGACTGATGCTGAAGCTGAAATTCCAGTCCTTTGGCCACCTGATGTGAACTGACTCATTGGAAAAGACCCTGATGCTGGGAAAGATTGAAGGCAGGAGGAGAAGGGGATGACAGAGGATGAGATGGTTGGATGGTATCACCAACTTGATGGACATGAGTTTGAACAAGCTCCAGGAGTTGGTGATGGACAGGGAAGCCTGATGTGCTGCAGTCCATGGGCTTGCAAAAAGTTGGACACAACTGAGTGATTGAACTGAACTGACTGACAACATATTTATGACTTAGCAAAATAAGGAGCCTGGCAAGCTACAGTCCAAAGTGTTGCAAAGAGTCAGACAATACTGACCGACTGATCACACACACACAGGAAATAATAATACATACCAAATTTGTGACATGTAGTTAGAACAGAGAGCAAAGTTTATGGTCTTAAATGTTTATATTGAAATAGAAAAATGAATAGAAGTTAGTGAAGTAAGCGTTATTTTTTATTAAAAAATTGTACAAGAACAGCAAAACAAACAAAGAAGCAAAGGTGAAAGTGGGACATTATAAACATGAAAGCAGAAATTAGTGAGTGGAAAAGTGGATTTAAAATATAAAGAATTAACAATAGAAGTTGGTTCTTTGAAAATATTAATAAGATTGACAAATCCCTAGTAAAATTGGTAATAAGGAGAGAGGAGCCACAAAAAGTAATATTAAGAATGAAAACAGGGATAAAACTATGATTGTAGAGAATTTTTTTTAATTAGAAGTTATTCCAAACCAATTTATGCTGATTCATTTGAAAATTAGATTAAGTTGAGAAATACTTGTGCAATATAAAACTGATCACATATGACTCAAGAAGAAATAGAAAGCTCAAATAGTCTACAATCATTAAAGAAATTGAATAAGTAGTTAAAAAAAAAAAACCTTCCCACAAAGTCAGATGGCTAACGGCTTCGTTAGTGAAAGTGAAAGTTTCTCAGTGCTGTCTGACTCTTTGTGACCCCAGGGACTATACAGTCCATGGAATTCTCCAGACCAGAATCCTGGAGCGGGTAGCCTTTCCCTTCTCCAGGGACTTTTCCCAACCCAGGGATCAAACCCAGGTCACTCGCATTGCAGGCGGATTCTTCACCAGGTGAGCCACAAGGGAAGCCCAACCAACCTCGTCGGTGAGGTCAACCAGATATTCAAGATACGAACAGTCCCACAGCTACCCAAAGTACTGTGGAGAACGGGCTTCCCAGGTGGCGCAAGTGGTAAAGAACCCACCTGCCAATGCAGGAGACATAGAGACGTGGGCTGGATTGCTGGGTCGCGAAGATCCCCTGGAGGAGGGAATGACAACCCACTCCAGTATTCTTGCCTGGGGAATCCCACGGTCGGAAGAGCCTGGCAGACTACAGTCCATGGGTTCGAAAGAGCTGGACACGACTGAGGCGACTTAGCACTCACACAAGCACTGTGGAGAACAGAAAAAGAAGAAACGGTCCCCAGTACGACCTGTAATGGTAACTTAACAAATTGCACGAAATAGCAAAAGCTAACAAAGGTAGCACAAAAAGGACAATTACGCTTATGAATGTGAGATGCAAATATATTAAACAAGATATTAGCTCATAGAGTTTAGCCATGTACAAGAAAGCACTTATATTATAACCAGGTTGGACTTATCAAAATAATGCAAAGTTGGGTTAATATTGGAAAATCAATTAGTGTAACTCCTACATGAGCATACTATAGAAGCAAACCATGATCATCTCATAGACACAAAATTTGTTTAGTATAATAAAATTGGTATATATTATTAACTATTAGCAAATTAAGAATAGAAAGCATATCTATTAAAGTCTATTTTGTAAAAACATACAGCAAATGTCAGACTGAAAGGTTTAAAGTTGACTTTTCTTGATGTCAAAAATAAGATAAAGATGCCTACAATTGCCATTTATATTCAACATAATTTTGGGTTCTCACCAGAACACTAAGGCAAGAAAAAAAAAGTTATAATACTGGAAAGGAAAAAAACAAGTATTTCATTCATCACAAAAAATATGGCTGTTTTATGTAGAAAATCCAAATTAATTCTAAAGGTTAATTGTTTGACTTTATGAAAGTCTTAGCAAAAGTGTTGAAATAAAAAGTCCATGGCAGTCTACATACTAACAATTACACTTAGAAAAATAAACCTTAAAATATTATTTACAATAACATGAAATATGACATATCTTAGAATAAATCTACTAAAGATATGCAAAATCTCTATAAGAAAGTAATAATGCTTCATTCAGTTCAGTTCAATCGCTCAGTCATGTCCAACTCTTTGCGACCAATGCTTCATTGAGAGATAGCAAAGATCTAAATAAAAAGATGAATCATATTCATGGAGTTGATTCAGTATTATAAAGATGACTGTTAATTGGAAAATCTGGAAATTCACGCACTCCCTATAAAAAACTCCCCAATTTTTTTCCTTTTAATTGTACAAGCTGATTTTAGAATTTATGTAGAAAGCCCGATTAACCAAGATACTCTTAGAAAAACAGTCCAGTTTTGTGGTTTTCATCCTTCCAGATACTAAATCTGATGAAGTATAGTAATTAAAAACCACAGTGTAAGATGGCTCAAAAAGAGACAAATAGATCAATGGAATAGAAGTCCATCAACAAATTCAACATATATGAATATCTGATATAATCATAAATGATACTGAAGATCAGTGCAGAAAGAATAGACTTTTTAATAAATGAAGCTAAAACAATCGGAAATCTATATTTGGAAAAATATGATAGAGTGTTATATAATACCACACAAAAATCAATGAAATGTGGTTAAGGACTAACTAAGATTTAAAATGCAAAAGTATAAAGACTTTCAGAGATCCTCCAGAAAAATATCTTCATGATCTTGAGGTACAAAACAATTTTTAAATGCAACAACAACAACAAAAAACTACAAGAGCCAAAGAAATGTTGATAAAGTTTGTTGTATTAAGAACTTTTCGTAATAGACATCATTAAAGAAAGTGAAAAGACAAACTACACTCTGGAAGAAGACATCTGTAAGCCACATCACCTGCAAATTATTAGTATCTAGATTGTATAGCAATTGTAAATCAATAAGAAAAACGCAAAGAATAGGCTTCCCTGGTGGCTCAGACGGTAAAAGCAATAGAATAATATGTAAAAACATTGAATAGCTCACTTCTTAAGAGTGGAAATTTGAAGAACAATAAATGTATGGACAGTGATCAAGCGCGTGGTAATCAAGGACATGCAAATTAAAACCAAAATGATACCCATTTTATACCCACCACACTGGCCAGCATTAAACAGTCCACTCAGGAACATGATGGTTATGACATAAAACAAAGGGAGCTCTCATGCACTATTGGCAGGAGCAGTTCAGTTCAGTTCAGTCGCTCAGTGGTGTCCGACTCTTTGCGACCCCATGAATCGCAGCACGCCAGGCCTCCCTGTCCATCACCAACTCCCGGAGTTCACTCAGACTCACCTCCATTGAGTCCACGATGCCATCCAGCCATCTCATCCTCTGTCGTCCCCTTCTCCTCCTGCCCCCAATCCCTCCCAGCATCAGGGTCTTTTCCAATGAGTCAACTCTTCGCATAAGGTGGCCAAAGTACTGGAGCTTCAGTTTTAGCATCATTCCTTCCAAAGAAATCCCAGGGTTGATCTCCTTCAGAATGGACTGGTTGGATCTCCTTGCAGTCCAAGGGACTCTCAACAGTCTTCTCCAACACCACAGTTCAAAAGCATCAATTCTTCTGCGCTCAGCCTTCTTCACAGTCCAACTCTCACATCCATACATGACCACAGGAAAAACCATAGCCTTGACTAGATGGACCTTTGTTGGCAAAGTAATGTCTCTGCTTTTGAATATGCTATCTAGGTTGGTCATAACTTTTCTTCCAAGGAGTAAGCGCCTTTTAATTTCATGGCTGCAGTCACCATCTGCAGTGATTTTGGAGCCCAAAAAAACAAAGTCTGACACTGTTTCTACTGTTTCCCCATCTATTTCCCATGAAGTGATGGGGCCAGATGCCATGATCTTCGTTTTCTGAATGTTGAGCTTTAAGCCAACTTTTCCACTCTCCTCTTTCACTTTCAACAAGAGGCTTTTTAGCTCCTCCTCACTTTCTGCCATAAGGGTGGTGTCATCTGCATATCTGAGATTATTGATATTTCTCCCAGCAATCTTGATTCCAGCTTGTGTTTCTTCCAGTCCAGCATTTCTCATGATGTACTCTGCATATAAGTTAAATAAGCAGGGTGACAATATACAGCCTTGACGTACTCCTTTTCCTATTTGGAACCAGTCTGTTGTTTCATGTCCAGTTCTAACTGTTGCTTCCTGACCTGCATACAGATTTCTCAAGAGGCAGGTCAGGTGGTCTGGTATTCCCATCTCTTTCAGAATTTTCCACAGTTTCTTGTGATTTCCACACAGTCAAAGGCTTTGGCATAGTCAATCAAGCAGAAATAGATGTTTTTCTGGAACTCTCTTGCTTTTTTGATGATCCAGCGGATGTTGGCAATTTGATCTCTGGTTCCTCTGCCTTTTCTAAAACCAGCTTGAACATCAGGGAGTTCACGGTTCATGTATTGCTGAAGCCTGGCTTGGAGAATTTTGATCATTACTTTACTAACGTGAGATGAGTGCAATTGTGCAATGGTTTGAGCATTCTTTGGCATTGCCTTTCTTTGGAATTGGAATGAAAACCGACCTTTTCCAGTCCTGTGGCCACTGCTGAGTTTTCCACATTTGCTGGCATATTGAGTGCAGCACTTTCACAGCATCATCTTTCAGGATCTGAAGCAGCTCAACTGGAATTCCATCACCTCTACTAGCTTTGTTCGTAGTGATGCTTTCTAAGGCCCACTTGACTTCACATTCCAAGATGTCTGGCTCTAGATTAATGATCACATCATTGTGATTATCTGAGTCGTGAAGATCTTTTTTGTACAGTTCTTCTGTGTATTCTTGCCCCCTCTTCTTAATATCTTCTGCTTCTGTTAGGTCCAGACCATTTCTGTCCCGAGATTGGTACAATTTCATTGGAAAACTGTTTGGCATTCTTTGGCATTCACGGTAGAACAGATAAATTGTATACCCAAAACCCTGCTAGGGAAATTCCAAAGGAAACCGGGAGCCCTCCACAAGTCCCCTGGGATACGTGAACCACAGTGTCCCTACAAATATGCTTGTAATAATAACAACTGGAAACAACCCAGGAATCCATCCACGTTAGAGCAGATAAGCCAATTTTAGTACATCCACGTCATGGAAATACAGACGACTATGAATGAAACTCATAAATTTAATATTGAGCCAAAGAAATAAATATCAGGGAAACATATACAATGTGGTTTCATTTATTTAGATTTCAAAAGCAGGCAAAGACAAACGATATATTGTTCAGAGGTCATGCAAAAGTCTTCCAAAGTAGGAACAAAAGCAAGGGGCTGATTATTTCAGAGCCAAGAGAGTGATTACCTCTCAATGGGGAGAAGAGAGATGGGGTCAAGGAGAGACGCCTAGGTGTTTTAAGGACATGCTCTTTTTTTCCATCGTGGGAGCTATTTCTTTTCCTGCTCTGTATGTTCATGTCACATACTCTTCTGTACCTATGATGTACCTTCCAACGCAAATGTCTTTTAAGGGCTATGGATAGAAACACATAGGAAGCCACGGTTCCTCGCCCGCCAGCAGCATTGCAAAATGCGCTGCCCTCCGACTGCTCCCTGTAGAGGATGCCGTGTTTCCTCTTCCGGGAGGGCTGAAGGTTCACTTTTGGTCCAGCGGGTTTCGGTATTCCCCAGGTTTGACTTCCTCTGCCAAAGGCTCTCTGTTGGTTAGTTATTGTTGAATGTCTCTGCATCCTTCTGCCTGTCACACACATGAGTCTCCTGTGGGCCCTCTCCTTTCAAGAGATAGCATTTAATTCCCCACCCTCTGAGTGTAGGCTGAACTCAGTGAATCAACAGAAAGTTGCCTAGAGGTGACAGTGTGTGATTTCTGAGATTAGGTGCTAAAAGGCCTGGTGACCTTCTCCTTGTCTCTCCCTGGAATAACTCAATCCAGGGAAAGCCAGCTGTGTGCCAGGAAGACACTCAGATGACCCAATGGTAGGGCCGTGGGGTGAGGAATTAAGAATTCCCACCCATAGCCAATCCTCCAGCCTCAATCAAGCCATCAGATGAGCTCATTCCCGGTCAACATTTTGCCTCAAATCTCACGAGAGACCCTGTCTCAGAACCACCCAGCTAAGCCCCTTCTGAATTTCTGACTCCCAGAAACTGTGCAGTAAAAATCTGTGTTGTTCTAAGCCACTATGTTTCAGGGAAATTGATTATACTGCAATAGGTAACGAATACAACTTGTGGCTCAGATGGTAAAGAGCCTGCCTGCAACGCAGGAGACCTGAATTCGATCTCTGTGTCAGGAAGATCCCCTGGAGAAGGGCATGGCAATCCACTCCAGCATTCTTGCCTGGAGAATCCCATGGACAGAGGAGCCTGGTGGGCTACAGTCCAATGGGGTCGCAAAGAGTCAGACACGACTGAGTGACTAACACTTTGACTTTCTCAACTTTGCTGCCTATGGATTCTGTCTGACCTACCATATCACCTTAGATTGTGAGAATGGCTGAGCTGATTTAGTCCAAGCTGACCTCAGATCTAGTGACCCCTCTGCTTCTGAAATATCTTTGGCTGATTCTTCTGTCATTACATTGACAAATTATGGGTCCCCTCGTAGGCTTTCTGGATTAAAGAATATCACTTAAAGAAATACTTTCTCCACAGATATAAAAGGGATATTTATTGTTGTTCAGTTGCTCAGTCATGTCCGACTCTTTGTGACCCCATGGACGGCAGCATGCCAGGCTCCCCTGTCCTTCACTATCTCCCTGAGTTTGCTCAAACTTCTGTCCATTGAGTTGGTGATGCCATCCAACCATCTCATCCTCTGTCGCCCCTTTCTCCTTTATCCTTCTTTTGTATGGCCCAACCCTCCCATCTGTGCATTACTATTGGAAAAACCATAGCTTAGCACCTAGAAACTTAGAAGTCTGGGTTTTGCGGTTGTAGTTGAAATAGTGTGGGTTTCCAGCTCCCTGGGCATACAGAGAGTCCTACTGTTTCCTGGCTGTTTGAACTTGGTTATAGAATTTAGTGTCTCAGAGGTTGTCTTTCCTTCTCTGTTAGTTAAATAAAAGTCACTTATAATTAAGTTTGACTATAGGAGAAGAAAAACAATGGTTTAACCAAAGGACAAATTTGTGTCTCTTCCATGTCAAACTCCAAAGGTGGGAAGACAGTCTGGGGCTGGTGTGGCATCCATGGTATCAGGAAATTCAGCATCCTTGTCTCATGTTGTTCCACTCTGTGTGTTTATTCTGGTCAAAGGGAGATGCTCTAACTCCAGAATGTTCATTGAAAAGCAGCATTGGACTTGGGCTATGAATTAGTCAGGATTCTGCCAGAAAACAGAATTAGAATGTACTAATGGCCCTTGAGTCAAAGCAAGTCACACAACCAAGTGCAATGTCAACAGGGTGGGGGAGTTTACTCTGCAAGGGGGAGGCAGGTAAGGCCAGAAAGGACACTCCCAGGACAGTAAAGGGACAGTAACACAATCTACCATCTCTCCAAACCCATCTCCCTATTTCTAGTCTCCCCAGTTCAGTTCAGTTCAGTTCAGTCACTCAGTCGTGTCCGACTCTTTGCGACCCTATAAATTGCAGCACGCCAGGCCTCCCTGTCCATCACCAACTCCCAGAGTCCACCCAAACTGATGTCCATCGAGTCGGTGATGCCATCCAGCCATCTCATCCTCTGTTGTCCCCTTCTCCTCCTGCCCCCAATCCCTCCCAGCATCAGAGTCTTTTCCAATGAGTCGACTCTTCGCATAAGGTGGCCAAAGTACTGGAGTTTCAGCTTTAGCATCATTCCTTCGAAAGAAATCCCAGGGTTGATCTCCCTCAGAATGGACTGGTTGGATCTCCTTGCAGTCCAAGGGACTCTCAAGAGTCTTCTCCAACACCACAGTTCAAAAGCATCAATTCTTCTGCGCTCAGCCTTCTTCACAGTCCAACTCTCACAAAACTCCAAAGGTGGGAAGACAGTCTGGGGCTGGTGTGGCATCCATGGTATCAGGAAATTCAGCATCCTTGTCTCATGTTGTTCCACTCTGTGTGTTTATTCTGGTCAAAGGGAGATGCTCTAACTCCAGAATGTTCATTGAAAAGCAGCATTGGACTTGGGCTATGAATTAGTCAGGATTCTGCCAGAAAACAGAATTAGAATGTACTAATGGCCCTTGAGTCAAAGCAAGTCACACAACCAAGTGCAATGTCAACAGGGTGGGGGAGTTTACTCTGCAAGGGGGAGGCAGGTAAGGCCAGAAAGGACACTCCCAGGACAGTAAAGGGACAGTAACACAATCTACCATCTCTCCAAACCCATCTCCCTATTTCTAGTCTCCCCAGTTCAGTTCAGTTCAGTTCAGTCACTCAGTCGTGTCCGACTCTTTGCGACCCTATAAATTGCAGCACGCCAGGCCTCCCTGTCCATCACCAACTCCCAGAGTCCACCCAAACTGATGTCCATCGAGTCGGTGATGCCATCCAGCCATCTCATCCTCTGTTGTCCCCTTCTCCTCCTGCCCCCAATCCCTCCCAGCATCAGAGTCTTTTCCAATGAGTCGACTCTTCGCATAAGGTGGCCAAAGTACTGGAGTTTCAGCTTTAGCATCATTCCTTCGAAGAAATCCCAGGGTTGATCTCCCTCAGAATGGACTGGTTGGATCTCCTTGCAGTCCAAGGGACTCTCAAGAGTCTTCTCCAACACCACAGTTCAAAAGCATCAATTCTTCTGCGCTCAGCCTTCTTCACAGTCCAACTCTCACACCTATACATGACCACAGGAAAAACCATAGCCTTGACTAGATGGACCTTTGTTGGCAAAGTAATGTCTCTGCTTTTGAATATGCTATCTAGGTTGGTCATAACTTTTCTTCCAAGGAGTAAGCGTCTTTTAATTTCATGGCTGCAGTCACCATCTGAAGTGATTTTGGAGCCCAAAAAAATAAAGTCTGATACTGTTTCCACTGTTTCCCCATCTATTTCCCATGAAGTGACGGGACCAGATGCCATGATCTTTGTTTTCTGAATGTTGAGCTTTAAGCCAATTTTTTCACTCTCCTCTTTCACTTTCGTCAAGAGGCTTTTTAGTTTCTCTTCACTTTTCTGCCATAAGGGTGGTGTCATTTGCATATCTGAGGTTATTGATATTTCTTGATTCCAGCTTGTGCTTCTTCCAGCCTCTCTGCAATTTCATTCTTATCTCAGTGGCTAGAAAAGTCCTTTAAAACCTTCATCCAATCACATCGCTCTTCTGTTCAAATCTCCCAATGCTGCCTGGTCCTCTTGGAGTAAGAGTGAAAACCAGCCTTCTCATAGTGACCAGCAAGGCCCTGGAGAACCTGACCAGCAGCCTGCAATCGCTTCTGAGACTTCCTCACCCACCACCCCCTCATTCACACCACTCCAGGGAAACTGACCACCCTGCCAATCCTCAGAACCCACCCTTGCCTCAGGGCCTTTGAACATGCTCTTCTCTCTGCCTGAGTATCTTCAAAGCTCCAGTCCCTTGCTTCCTCAGGGCTCTCCTCAAATACCAACCCCTTCAGGTGCATCCTGCTAAAACCTGCACCCGCCTCCCACCCATGACCCCTGATCCCACAACCTGCCTCGTTGCTCCATCCATTGCACACGCCACCTTCACGCGTTTACTTGTTTCCATGTTCACCGTGCCTCCCTCGCCCCAAGGGAAGCGCATCCAGGGAAGAGACCCTCCTGCTTGCAATTCCCACCTGATGGGAGGCCCATAGCAAATTTTATGCATTCCCCCCTCCCTTGATTTCTTCTCTTGTTTAATTCATTTTATCTTGACTTTTGCATAAGTAAACACAGTCTCATGTTTGGCATTTGAAACTACCAAATAGTACACAATATTTCTCACTCTGGTCTCCTCCTTCTCAGCCTCCCTTCAACATATAACGACTATTGTTCAATTGTGTCTCTTTCTACAGTTTTAAAAATGCATATATAAGACAACATGAATAGAAACACCTACCTTCTTCCCTTTTGATGGGAATGACGGCAGGGTATGTTCCCTGCTCACTGCTGTGTAACTTGCTTTTTTTCACTTAAAAATGCACCCCGGAGACTTTCCACATCCTTTCAGAGAAAAGCTCCTGGTTCGTTTCTCATAGCTGCGTGGTGGTTTCTGTTGCTTGGATGTGCCATTTATATTTGACTTGTTCCCGGTTGAAGGAATTATGGCTGTTTTCAACCTGTTTCATGCAAATAAACAGTGAGTGAGCAATCACAGACACACAGAGGAGAATTGACAGAAGCCAGAGGTGGTCAATGGACTCATTTAAAAGGAATAGCTTTAAAAATACCTAGAGGAGCAAGTTCTACCCTCGATGCAAATGAAATCAACTCAGAGCATCTAAAAATGAGTTATCGCGAGAACTAACTTCTGGAAATTCATTTCACTCATCTGCTGTTGGGATCAGGGGTTGGTCCTTTAAAAAGGTTTTTCCTTTGTAATTTCATTGAAGTATGATTACTTTACAATGTTGTGTTAATTTCTGATGTATAGCAAGAGGACTCAGTTATAAATACATATGTTGGAATATACATGTGTGCATAGATTCTATAAGAATATCAGTCAGTTCAGTTCAGTCGCGCAGTCGTGTCCGACTCTTTGCGACCCCATGAATCGCAGCACGCCAGGCCNTCAATCTAATCACACTAGGACCACACCCTTGTCTGACTCAATGAAACCAAGCCATGCCTGCAGGGCAACCCAAGATGGGAGGGTCATGGTGGAGAGGTCTGACAGAATGTGGTCCACTGAAGAAGGGAATGGCAAGCCACTTCAGTATTCTTGCCTTGAGAACCCCATGAACAGTATAAGAATATAAAAAGGTTTTTTTAGGTGCATCTAACGGGCAGCCAGGGGTGGGAACCAGAGCGTGAGTGGGGAGTGCTTAGAAAGGACAATAATATTTTTGGAGGTGTTTTTCGGGGACAGAAGCGAGGCTGAAGAGAGAGGAGGAGTTTAGGACGGCTGCCCACCGCCTGGGACTTCAGCAAGGTAAGTGAGTAAAGCTTGATCGCGTGGTTTATTTTAGTAATTTCAGCTGTGTTGTGCTTTCTGTGGCTCTGCCTCGCCACCTCCCTTCTAATGACAATCAGTAAAGACCCACACGTGAATTTTCAAAGAACATGGATTCGACTCCGGGTCTTTAAGATTGATCACCGTGCAGTTCCACTCTAAAAGGAGAAGCCACTCTTCTTCAAGTAAACAGCTCCTGTTGACTCATCCGTCTCCATCCCGAGGCTCACGCTGTCAGAATCTTCCCTTTGTGGTTGAGGAAGCTGTGGCTCAGAGAGGTTAAGTGGTTCTGCCCAAGGTCACACAGCTCAGAAGCCCCGAGACTCACACCCCGGGCTGGAGAGCCGAGGTTTCCTGCCGGGAGAGAGCCTGGTTTCCTCCCCTGCAGCTGCCAAGACATTTGGCTCTTTCTAAGCCTGTTTGTTTGTTTTCCTTCCTCGTCTCTAAATCCTCTTTCCCTGGCAGCTTGGAACTTAACTTTGCATCGGCTCCCGCAGGGCAGCCCGTGTGTCTCCTGGAGGCAGCTCATCACTGACTTTCTCTTTTTCTCCCCAGGGAAGGTGCTGGCAGCCCCTGAGTTGTGTTATCAGCTCCTGATTCACCAACCCTGCCCAGGAAAGTCTCCACCACCTGGTGTGCCCACAGCCCCGGATAGAAGGCGGGTGGTGGGTGACCTGAGCCCCCGGCGGTCAGTCACCCAGCGACCAGGGCATGCAGAGGGTAAACCATCACTGCCTGGCCCCACCCCAGGATTCCTGGCTTGTTCCATTGTTCCCTGGGAGGCCCAGACCTGCATTCTTATCTGGGCTTGGCAGAAAGTGAGACTTACACACACACACACACACACACACACACGCAGGACCTTGATTAGGCGGCTTTGGCCACCAGGGGTCACGGGGTGGACGTGCCTCCGAGGAGCGCACACACACATACACACACACGCGCGCACACACACATACACACACACGCGCGCACACACACACACACACACACACGCAGGACCTTGATTAGGCGGCTTTGGCCACCAGGGGTCACGGGTGGACGTGCCTCCGAGGAGCGGGATCCGAGGAGGCGGCGTGCTGCAGGCGGGCGGGGCTGCAGAGACGTGGGGCCCTGAAGCGGTGGGCACGCTCCCCCTCTTGACTGGAGGGGCCCCAAAGGAGACCCAGTGTTAGAAGTATTTCTGGAACACGCCGTGTGGTCCCCACGCCTGGGGAACCCGGGGCCACGAGGGCCTCTGGCGGGCAGGCTGGGCGGGTCAGCGACAGCGCCGAGGGCTCCCGTGCGTCCACGAGGTGGCGCTCGGTGACCGGGAACGCGAGACCGGCTCTGCCCCGCGCTCGCCTTCTGCGCTTCCGCCCGGTGTCCGCAAGCCTCGCTTGTCTCTCGAGAAGTTAGAAGGGAGCTGCGAGGTCGCCGCCAGCGTGCCTCCAGCCGGTTCTCCCCTGCGAGCCTAGGAAGCACTCGGGGAGAGATCTCGAGACTGAATCAAGTCAGCACTTACTTCTTTTAAAAGTCCTCGTGTGCGTGTGTGCGTGTGTGTGTGTGTGTGTGTTCTGTGGGCTGCACACTCAGCGCTTCCCGCGTCCGCTCAGCTCATCAGTGCCTCCTGATGGGGAGAATACCGGAGTCGGCCCCCCAGAGAAGGGCCAGCATTGGAAGGTTCGGGTCAGCAGAGCTACTGAAGACCCTCGGGTGAGGGAACATCAGAGTCCACCTCCCCTGGGGCCTCCCGCAGACTCTGGCCTGGCTTTCAAAACCCGGGCATGGTCCTCTTGGGAGCTTCTGAGCCCCTTCAATCACCCCTGTGCTCCACAGCATCTCAGGGCAAGGGGTCAGCTGCCAAGGAAGAGCCAGCCAGGCCAGGGGTGCGGGGTGAGGGCTGCAGTCCTGTTCTCGAATGAAGACAGAGCAGCCTTCCCCTCCATGAATCTTTGGTAAGAGCGCAGACACACTCCCCTCCGCGCCCCCACTGTAACTGCTTGCAAGTCCTTCACAAAGAGCGAGGTGGTTGTAACTCAGTGACGGACACTGAGCGACTGAACTGCCTGCCTGACTGACACACCCGGGAAGGGAGGCTTGGATGCTTCCTCCGCCCCGTCTGACGTCCTGAAGTTTAAAGATGTGTTTGGTGGTTCATGCGCTAGGGAAAGAGCATCCCTTTGTAGAAAAGCATCATTAAATTCCAAGCCAGGCGCCCTGCCATTCTCACCAATAATCTGTTTTTACGTATTTGTGACCTGAGAGACTCATTTATTATTTCACCTACTTTCCAGATAATGTTCATAAAAACACCCCAGATCTAAGAGGGAGCATGTGTTCACATGTGTTCTATTTTTAAAAAATTTATTTTAAAATGTATTTGGTTTACTTATTTTGGCCATGCAGCACATGGGATCTTAGTTCTCAGATCAGGGATCGAACCCTTGCCCACGTGCAGGGCAAGTGGGGGAATCCTAACCACTGAACCCTCAGCAAAGCCCGCTTGTGTGTGTTCTGAATGAAGAACACAAAAGGCAGACTCAGTCTCTAAAGGGCTCTGAGATGTCCTGCTGTTTTAACTCAGTATCGAGTCGGTCTGGCATTTGCTCATTCCAAAACCAGTTAGCAGAAGAGATGGAGAAGGAAGCCGCCGTGAGCAGAGCGACCGAGGGGCCAGGTGCGCACTCTACACAGGTGTGGGGGGCAGGGCGGGGGCGAGGAGGCCCATGATGGAGCGGTCACTGCCTGGGGCTCAGGTGGGCACACCGGCCTGGGAATCCCCGTGTCTGCGTGCTAACGGCGTCTGGCCCAGACATAATCTGCTTGCACACACGCACTGCAGAAACACTGGCCCAGTGGTGAACTCACATCTCAGTGTGTTAAATACTCACGTATACCCTGAAATCAGGTTGGCAAACGGCCAGCTCCTTACCACCATCAGTCCTAAAGTCGCGCTTCGGGTATTAACTCACTTAATGCTGGAACAGGCATTACGGGTGGTTTCTGCAACCTGCCCCATGTCCCACACGAGGGTCAGAGGCACCGAGAGGGTCAGTAAGTGGCCCGAGGTGACAGGACAGAGAGCTGAGCCGAGGTGGGGTCTAACGCTGCCTGACGCTGGCCGTCCAGCGGCAGAGCCTGGGATGGGAGCTGCGATGCCTCTGCTAAGACGTAAGCAGGAAGGCTCTCTGTGTTGAGAGGATAAACCTAATCCTCTTAGAGAATTCCTTCTTTGAAGGTTTGGACTGATGTATAAATTTAGGAACTAGGATGGCAGCTTGGAGATTCCGGTCAAAAGTCCAGTGAAACGAGAGCAAAAGAAATGTTAGGATGGAAGAGAGGAGAATAAAGGTATGCAAAATTCTTCCTAAGAAGTAGTTAAGAACGTGTCTCTGGGAAAAAGCCCTCGGGTTCTAATTAGAAACCAAAGCTGTGGGAATGAAAAGGACTCGCCAAACGCAGAAGACTCTTGAGAGTCCCTTGGACTGCAAGGAGATCCACCCAGTCCATCCTAAAGGACATCAGTCCTGAGTGTTCATTGGAAGGACTCACGCTGAAGCTGAAGCTCCAATACTTTGGCCACCTGATAAGAACTGACTCATTTGAAAAGACCCTGATGCTGGGAAAGATTGAAGAGAGGAAGAGAAGGGGACGAGAGGATGAGATGGTTGGATGGCATCACCGACTCAATGGACATGAGTTTGAGTAAACTCCGGGAGTTGGTGATGGACAGGGAAGCCTGGTGTGCTACAGTCCATGGGGTCGCAAAGAGTCGGGCACGACTGAGCTGAGCGACATTCGAATGGAACTGAACTGAAACCCACCAGGGACTCGCACCAATCCCGCCCTCGGCCAGCAGATGGCGCGAGTGCTTCGTAAAAGAGATCCAGCGCATCTCATCTCTGCTTTCATGCAAGGCTCCCCCTCCTGTCTGCAGGCTCTTGTTTGTCTTGTTGCTTCAAAACACGGGAGACCTTGCCTGGGATTCCCCACGATGGGAAGCACCTGGCTCTGCTGGTGTTAGCCAGACCACAGTCAAACAGGTCCTAATCAAAGCTTTCTTAGCTTCGTGCAGGACCCTGAGGCCGCGGTGCCGGCCCAGGGCTCCCCTTGTATTGGACGAGAGCTACTCTATGCAGGGATGAAGGCAGGGAATCCAATCCTGGCCGGGAGGGGATGAAGCGTGTGAAAATAGATATCCACTTTTAAAATATTGACAGTATGTACAGTGCTCTCAATAACAGCAAATATTAGTGAGGTGATTTTCATGAAAAAGCCCTGACGCTGGGAAAGATTGAGGGCAGGAGGAGAAGGGGACGACGGAGGATGAGATGGTTGAATGGCATCACCAACTCAACAGACATGAGTCTGGGTGAACTCCGGGAGTTGGTGATGGACAGGGAGGCCTGGCGTGCTGCGGTCCATGGGGTCGCAAAGAGTCGGACACGACTGAGCGACTGAACTGAACTGAGTTTTCAGGGTTGCGCTGTTCAGCTTAAATTTGAAACAGGGCTTGTTTTACACATGTAGTTGAGGTACACGGTTTCTAATTTTTTGTATACATATGTATATATATTTGTGCCTGCTAAGTCGCATTAGTCATGTGACTCTTTGTGACCCTATGGGCTGCAGTCTGCCAGGCTCCTCTGTCCATGGGATTCTCCAGACCAGAATACTAGAATGGGTTGCCATGCTCTCCTCTAGGGGATCTTACTGACCCAGGAATCGAACCCGTGTCTCTTACCTCTCCTGCATTGGCAGGCAAGTTCTTTACCACTAGCACCACCTGGGAAGCATGTATAAATGGCTCAGCAATGAAGAATCTGCCTGCAATGAGGGAGACTCGGGTTCAGTGATCCCTGGGTCGGGAAGATCCCATGGAAGAGGAAATGGCAGTCTATTCCAGTATGCTTCTTTTTTTGTTTTAAATTTTTTATTGGAGGATAACTGCTTTACAATATTGTGCTGGTTTCTGCCATATAGCAACATGAAATCAGCCATAGGTGTACATACGTCCCCTCCCTCTTGAACCTCCCTCCCACCTCCTACCCCATCCCACCCCTCTAGGTTGTCACAGAGCCCCAGTTTGGTCTCCCTGAGTCACACCGCAAATTCCCACCGGCTGTCTTCTTACCTGGGAAATCCCATGGACAGAGGAGCCTGGCAGGCTTCAGTCCATGAGGTCACAAAGAATCAAATGTGACTCAACCACACACACACACATTTAAAAAAAGACAGAGAACCTATTCCTATTGAGAAGCTTCTAGGTAAGCAGTCCCACAAGCTCCTAATCCCCTGGACAATGACCCCACTGAATAGGTTTTTTAAATTTTTAATCCCCAAAGCATAGGCCCGGGGAGCCTCGGGGAGCTGAACTAACTCACCAGGCTGATGAAGCCTGTGCAGGGTGGTGCTGGGATGCCAACCCTGCTTCACTGCCAACTCCCTCCCAACCACCCGTCTCAGAGGATGACCGGAGCGGGTGGTGCCTGCCTGTGCAGAGAGAAGGAAAGATTAATCCCAAGTGCCGCTTTGTTTTCTCAGTATTTGCTTTTCTCTTAAAGGTGGAAGTTAATCCGATTAATTGAGGGTTTCAATTAGCTACGTGCAGACAAGCTCTGGGTTTAAATGTACTTCCTGCTCCAAATGGCTGTGTGATGAATCAGCCATAATCCATGTGGTTTACTATCTCTTACAGGAATGGGGACCAAGGCCTCCCTTGTTAGGAGTGGAAGGCAAATACAAGAGGTCTTTGATTTCAGCATTCTTAAAATCCTCACCGTCTGGTCCTACTCAGTACCAACAAAGCTCATATGAGGAAAAATAAAGGTGTGCCCTGCAGCTGGGCTGATATTAAGAGGCCGGCTCTAATGATGTCACTGACTCAAGGGCCCCTGGAGTCAAAGCCATGGTTTTTTCCAGTAGTTAGTCATGTACGGATGTGAGAGATGAAATCACTCAGTCGTGTCCCACTCTTCGCAAGTCCATGGGCTGTAGTCCATGGAACTCTCCAGGGCCAGAGTACTGGAGTGGGTAGCCTTTCCCTTCTCCAGAGGATCTTCCCAACCAGGAAGCGAACTCAGGTCTCCCACATCATGGGCAGATTCTTTACCAGCTAAGCCACAGGGAAGCCCAACAAATGTGAGTGTTGAACCATAAAGAAGACTGAGTGACGAAGAATTGCTGCTTTTGAACTGTAGTTCTGGTTAAGACTCTTCCCTGGTGGCTCAGATGGAAAGGCATCTGCCTGCAATGTGGGAGATCTGGGTTCAATCCCTGGGTTGGAGAGATGCCCTGGAGAAGGAAATTGCAACCCACTCTAATATTCTTGCCTGGAAAATTCCATGGACTGAGGAGCCTGGTAAGCTACAAGTCCATGGGGTCACAAAGAGTCAGACACAACTGAGTGACTTCACTTCACTTTCTGGTTAAGATGCTTGAGAGTCCCTTGGACTGCAAGGAGACCAAACCAGTCCCTCCTAAAGGAAATCAACCCTGAATATTCATGGGAAGGACTGATGTTGAAGCTGAAACTCCACTACTTTGACCACCTGATGCGAAGAGCTGACTCATTGGAAAAGACCCTGATGCTGGGAAAGATTGAAGGCAGGAGGAGAAGGGGAAGACAGAGGATGGCATCACTGACTCAATGGAGATGAGTTTGAGCAAGCTCCAGGGGTTGGTGATGGACAGGAAATCCTGGCATGCTGCGGTCCACGGGGTCACAAAGAGTTGGACGCAAATTAGTGACTGAGCAACAGCAGATTATTCTAAAACTCTGTCTCCCTTCCTTCCCCTCTCTCTGTTCATTTCTCCCAACCACTCAGTCTCCTCCCTCCCTCCCCTCCTTTCCTTCCTTTTTTCTCTTCTTCCCCTCTCTCTTCTGTCACCTCCCTTCTCTTTCTCTTCTTTATCTTAGGTTGGGGCTGGGGGAGAGGAATGTACAGACAGCAGAGGAGGCAGACAGCAGCTTCTCAACTCTAATATGCACACAGCACAGATACATCACTTTAGGATCTTGTGAAAATACAGACTCCGAGTCCTGGGTTGAGGGTGAGCCCGAGATTGTCCGTTTCCAATAGGATCTCAGCGTGAGTGTGGGTGAACGTGAAGTCACTCAGTTGTGTCCGACTCTGCAACCCCATGGACTATAGCCCACCAGGCTCCTCTGTCCATGGAATTTTTCAGGCAAGAGTAGTGGAGTGGGTTGCCCTTTCTTTCTCCAGGGGCTCTTCCTGACCCAGGGATCGAACCCGGGTCTCCCGCATCGTAGGCAGACGCTTTACGATCTAAGCCACCATGGAAGCTCAGAAGCCTCTGCTGAATGATGCTCTGGACAGCAAGGCATGAGGCGGTGTCACCTTTTGACGAGCTCGTGCCCTGGCCGAGTCTCAGAGCCCTGATGAAGGCCCAGTGAGGGCTGCTGACTGAGGGTGATGGAGCCTGACAAGCGGGGAGCAGCCCCTGGACCATCTCAGTCCAGCTGCTCTGAAGTCTGCAGCTTCTTGCTTGGGCTCCTGGGGTCTTCTGAGTTCAACAGGCTCTCCTTCCGTCCTGGGGAGATGCACTAGGTGGAAAAAGAGAGCCCCAGAAGTTGTGGCCTCTTGGAGGGGGTCACCTCTCTAGAGAGTGGGGAGTGTGTCCCTTTGAGGCTGGACACCAACTCAGCCCCTCTGGGCTTCAGATTCCTCCCAACACTCCAGATGTGAGATGAGGGTTTCACACAGTGCTGTGCAGTGGGAAAGGAACCTCAAATTGCTGTTGTCATCCAGGCGCTCAGTCGTGTCTGACTCTTTGTGACCCCGCGGACTGCAGCACACCAGGCTTCCCTGTCCTTCACCATTTCCCAGAGCCTGCTCAGACTCATGTCCACTGAGTTGATGATGCCATCCAACCATCTCATCCTCTGTCATCCCCTTCTCCTCCCGCCTTCAGTCTTTCTCAGCATCAGGGTCTTTTCCAGTGAGTTGGCTCTTTCCATCAAGTGCCTGAAGGATTAGCTTCAGCTTTAGCATCAGTCCTTCCAGTGAATGTTCAGGGTTGATCTCCTTTAGGATGGACTGGTTTGATCTCCTTGCAGTCCAAGGGACTCTCAAGAGTCTTCTCCAGCACCAAAATTTGAAAGCATCAGTTCTTGGGTGCTCAGCTTTCTTTTTGGTCCAAATCACGTCTGTACATGACTACTGGAAAAACCATCCCTTTGACTGTACAGACCTTTGTTGTGACTTTACAATGTGGTATCTCTGCTTTTTTAATACACTGTCCAGGTTTTTTACAGTTTTCTTTCCAGGGATGGCTGATTGATCTCTTAACACATCACCCAGGTGATTCTGAACTGTGCTCAAGTTTGAGAACCAGCATCACCAAGGTCACCCCTGGCTCTGAAACTCTCTTTTCCCAATCAGTCAAGCTCTCCTCCCTACAGTGACTCCACTGGCTCATGGGAGAGGCTTCTGTACAGAAGGCTGAGATTCCTCCCATCTCTCATCTTCCCTTTGCAGGAACTCATGGCTGGATACATTACATCTCGGTGGCCCTGCTGAAGTGCAGAGCCAGGACTAAGCCCAGGGGTGTGCATCCCTGGTCTAAAGCCCCCCACCCCCCCCCCCACTCAGAGTCACCGCTTCTTTCCCTCTGCCCTTGATGCTCCCCTTGGCTCCTCACCACTTCTCACTGGGACTCCTGCTCTGGCCCGTCTCTCATCCCTGCATTTTTTATCTACCTCTTTAGTCCCTCACACTGACAGCAGACTACAATTTCTCCCCAGATCCTTATTTTTTTTTTTTTCTGCTCCTACTGACACATTTTCTGTGGTTCCCAGCTGCTAAAAAAAAAAAAAAATCCAAATTCCAACCTACTGTGTTTCGTCTTCCACTCATTTGTCACCGTCTTCATCTGCCACTTCATCCGGCATCTTCAGGTGTCGGTGAAGAAGGTCACCTGCCTTATCAGTAAACAAGGAATGTTGAAGCCATCAAGCCATCAGCCAATGAAACCACCCCCAGCTGTGCACCCTGCGGGATTCAGGAGGGCGAAAAAAGGATCCTGGCCCCAGAGAGTTAGGATGGACATCCGAGGAATCACTGCAGTGGGCCCAGACTCTGGCCCCTTCCCACACATAGGAGAGCACTAAATTCTCCACCTTGAGATGATGTCTGGATTTCTTTCATTAACAGCAATCTTTCAGTGTTTGGATGACCTGGTGTTTGTTGTAAAAACTCCTGTATATCCTGGCTTCTCCCAGATGTCTTCAGAAGCAGTCTATCAGAGCCCTCTGAGAGGCCGTCTCCTGGGCTTAAGTTCTTAGCAAGTCGGCCAAATTAAACATTCTCAAGTTTTAGGTTGTAAGTTTTCTTTTTTTCAGTCGACACTGGCAACTTGCATTTTGATCACTCAGTTTTTCTCATTTCTCCCTTCCCTAGTTTGCTCAAACTTGGAAAATCATCCACCTACAGCCTCTTAAAAGCCCTTTCTTTCTCCCTGCCAAAATCCTTCCCATCCTTGTAGGCAGGCAATAGTGACACTCTCCCTCTCTGGAGACATCCCTGAGAAGTAACCATGCCCTCCCTGGCTTCCCATGGTGTTAGGATGTTGCTGTGTCCCTGGAAAGTTCTTTGTATTCACGATGGGGTCAGGATTCTGCAGGTACGGACCCTGTGTTGATAGGCTGAGGGAATGCACGAATTCTTGAACAAATGACCACATATAAATGACTGAGCTGGCATGTGAGTGCCATGATCTAGAAATTTAGGACCTTTCACTGATTACTGAAGATAGTTAGGCAGAATCCTTAACTCCAAATGCAAGGTCAAGTGTAACACGACTCTAGTTTATCTTTCCCTAAATAGTGGGTAATAGACACATGACACCATAAAGGGGAAACACAAAGATACATCAAAGAGAAAGAACTAATTCTGATGGTCAAGCAACCAAAATTGTCTGCTCTAGAATTATTATTACTTACAGGGTTGATTCAGAGCAATGGAAACTGTTCAAATGTAAGCAGATAAAGGTAGGGGCTTCCTGACGAAAGAGAACCAGGGTGGCTTTCTTGGCATAAGAGAAGCCATTATTGGCTTAACCTATTTTATCTCAGCCTGGCCACAGTGCTTGCCTTTGAACAGGTCTCAGAAGTTTATGATCTTAAGGGAACAAAGTAAGCGGAAGAGAGAAAAGGCAGGCAAACAACAGAACAATGAAAAAGCCAAGTCCTAGTTCCTCCTCAAGGCATATGCATAATAGTCTGTCTTTGAGAGTCTTCCTGGGTGGCTCAGTGATAAAGAATCCAATGCAGAAGACACAGGAGATGTGGGTTCAATCTCTGGGTCTGGAAGATCCCCTGGAGGAGGGCATGGCAACCACTCCAGTGTTCTTGCCTGGGAAATCCCACGGACAGAGGAGCTCGGTGGGCTACAGTCCATGGGGTCACAAATAGTTGGACACAACTTAGCGACTCAACTACAACAAGTCTTTCAGTTCTGCACGAACTAAGGCTCCCCCCTGAGTGGAGGATGGTAGAGTGTTTACCCTCCTGACATCAATCAACTATAGCTTGGACTCTGTCAACTTTTGCCCCAATTCAACTTGCATTCTCCTCTGCTCAAACCCTTCATGAATAGGCATGTACCCTGAGCTTCAAACGTCCCCAGTTGTGGAGCTGGGGCACACACTGCTTTGGGAAAGGTCCTTAGTATTCTCCTTAATTGCTGCAAATAACACTAAGTCCTTCCTTCTTCTCATCTCTGGCTTGGTTATGTCTGTTGGCTTGACACCCAGCAAGAGGTTAACCCAGCTTTTGGGTAACATTCATGCATTTATACTGTGGGCTGTAATTGCCTAAAACTATCTTCAAGGTCAAGTCAAACAGTTTAGACTTTGGTTAATGTGTCATAAACTGACATTAAAAGGACATGAAAACGGGTCCTTTGAGGTTCCTGAAGGGGAGACGTCAGAGACCTGAGCTGCGCCTTCTCTGGGAAGTGTGGACCACAAATCACATGAAGTAGATTTTCTTATTCCATTTCACAGTCTAGCCAGGCTCCAGAAATCAGAAGCTTTATGCCCCCACTTAAATGCGTAAACACATGTTCTGGCTACAGAATTTTCCGGGTAACTGACACAGAAGATGCTTTGCTGGGTCCCACCTCCGTCAGCGGCCCATCCCGCTCACGTCCCCAGGTGATTTTCGCCCACTGTCTCGTGTTGCTTCCTGTAGCTACAACCAGGGGCGTGCAGGGCCGTGGAGAGAGTCATTATTTCCATAACTGTCCACGAGCAATTTTCGTACTTAAACCACATCTCTCCGACCCTCCTCTCAGAAAACAACCCAAACCGATGATGTGTTTTCTTAACAAACCTCAGTCGAATATCTTGGCTGGTTTGCCATTTTCTTTCAGTAGATTCCAGGAAACAAGGACGCAGGGGTGCCTTCTGAAGCCCCAGCTTTTGAGATTCCAGACATGACCCTCCCATCCTGGGAAAGGGAACCCAGGGGCCAGGGGCACTTTCTCTTTCTCCTTCCGCTCATCTTCCTCTCCTTTCTTCCTCTTCCTCCGCTTCTGTTTTCTCTTCTTAGTACACACGAAAGTATGAGTTTAGTCTTTTTGCTTGTTTTTCTTTTCTCTTAAGAAAACTATTGTCTTTTATTAAAAAAATAAAGCTGTGCTCACATGAGTTTTTCCTCTCTCTTAGCGTCGATGGCAATAATTGCTGGGAAACTAAACAGTGACAGAATCTCAAGGCATCTTAGCCAAGACACCACATGCTTTCCCTGTGGGTTGCTGGTGCCATGGGTTGCAGAGAAGAAGGCAAGACTTGTCCATAGAAGCCACCCTTTCCAGAAGAAATCCCGTCTCCAAATCAAGCATGACTGTGCTCCACAAATTTTCCTATGCAGAGACCTCTCCCCCTCACCTGGGAAACCTATTTCCTCCAAACATGACTGTGAATTCAAGGTGCAGGGCTTTTGCTGTTCAGCCACTAAGTCATGTCTGACTCTTCGCAACCCCATGGACTGCAGCAGGCCAGGCCTCCCTGTCCATCACCATCTCCTGGAGCTTGCTCTAACTCATGTCCATTGAGTCGGTACATCATCCAACCATCTCATCCTCTGTCGCCCCCTTCTCCTCCACCTTCAGTCTTTCCCAGCATTGGGGTCTTCTCCAATGAGTCAGCTCTTTGCATGAAGTGGCCAAACCATTGGAACTTAGCTGCCCCGTTTCCTGTCCTACCCTTGGGGTGAGGGCTGGTCCGTGTCCTGAGTGGCTATAGAGCGTGTAGCTCAGTGGCCTGTTTCGCAATCACCTCACGAGAGGCTGTGGCACGTGGGACCCACCACCTTCTGAGTCAGGTTGTGTTTTGGGAGGCCTCAGTGAAGAAAGCGCCTAAGTGGAGGCAAGCCATCACTTCTGCCTGTATCTCAAGAAGAGGCTCATAAAGGGTCACAGAGATTACAGGCATTTTATTTGCCTTGAAACCAACATTAGAAAAAGAGAAGGATTTATTACAAAGAGGATTGCTCCACCCATCACTCATGTGTAAAATCCCTACCTTTAGGTTTCCAAGTCTTCAGATAAGCTCCTTTTCCTGTCCCCTCCCTCTTGCTCTCACTAAGCAAACTTCATAGGTGGGGCTTCCTTCTCGTGCCAGGAAACAAACGGCAAACATTGCTGCAGCTGAACAGGAACAAAACGTCTTTGAGATGCTTGAGAAGATGTTTCGGCACTGCCCCTGTAATTCACAACCACGCTCCAGGCAAGACAGGCCTCAGGATGAAAAGAATAAGGATGGGAGTAATTGGGGGGGATTCCTACGGTTCAGGATTCAAGCTCTGTTGCGTGAAAATCCACTGTGACTGCCTCCGGAGATCATAATTGTTACCACTGCTTGGCCGCCGCATGTCAGCTTCCGGTCTCTCTACTTTGTTGTTCAGTCATTCAGCTGTGTCTGACTCTTTGCGACTTCTTGGACTGCAGCATGCTAGGCTTCCTTGTCCTTCACGATCTCCTGGAGCTTGCTCAAACTCACGTCCATTGAGTCAGTGATGCCATCCAACCATCTCATCCTCTGTCCTCCCCTTCTCCTCCTGCCCTCAATCTTTCCCAGCATTAGGGTCTTTTCAAATGAGTCAGCTCTTCCCATTAGGTGGCTGAAATATTGGAGTTTCAGCTTCAACATCAGTCCTTCCAATGAACACCCAGGACTGATTTCCTTTAGGATTGACTGGTTTAATTTCCTTGCCATCCAAGAGACTTTCAAAGGTCTTCTTCAGCACCCAGTTCAAAGGCATTGATTCTCTCTATATATATCTTACATATATTTTCTCATTGCGTTCCCCCAGTAACTGTATCTTACAGATAGAAAACCTGGGCTTTAGAGAGATTAATGAATTGTGCAAAGACATGATCTAAAGCTCATGAATGATGGAACCTAGAACATATGTGGAAGCCCTAAGTCCCCAGAGTGACTGTCTGCAGACGTATGGCCTTTGGAGAGGTGATTAAGGTTGAATGAGACCTAAGGGAAAAGCCCTAATCTGATAGGGCTTGTGTCCTTACCAAAAGAGGAAAAGACAGTAGAGGTGTTCCTCTTTCCATGATGCACACAGAGAAAAGTCCACATGAGAACACATTGAGAAGACAGCCATCCATGAGCCAGAGAGGCCTCACCAGAAACTGACCACAAAGTCACCCTGGTCTTGGGCTGTTGGCTTCCAACACTGTCAGAGAGCAAACATTTATTATTTAAGCCACCTGGTCTTTCGTATTTTGTCATGGCTGGCTGAGAGCTTCCCAGGTGGCACAGTGGTAAAAAATCCACTCGCCGGTGTAGGAGACTCTGGTTCAATCCCTGAGTAGGGAAGATCCACTGGAGTAGAAAATGGAAACCCACTCCAGTTTTCTTGCCTGGAAAATCCCATGGACAGAAGAGCCTGGTGAGTTGCAGTTCAGTCAGTCAGTGAGTCAGTTGTCCCTCAGCTATGTCCTGATCTTTGCGACCCAATGGACTGCAGCACGTCAGACTTCCCTGTCTATCACCAACTCCTGGAGCTTGTTCAAACTCATGTCCATCAAGTCGGTAATGCTATCCAACCATCTCATCCTCTGTCATCCCCTTATCCTCCCACCCTCATCTTTCCCAGCATCAGGGTCTTTTCCAATGAGGCAGCTCTTTACATCAGGTGGCCAAAGTGGAGTTCTAGCTTCAGCATCAGTCCTTTCAATGAATATTCAGGACTGATTTCCTTTCAAATGGACTGATTTGATCTCCTAGTGGTTCAGGGGACTCTCTAGAGTCTTCTCCAACACCACAGTTCAAAAGCATCAATTCTTCAGCACTCAGGTTGGATAGAGGTTTGTGAAACTGTACAGGAGACAGTGATCAAGACCATCCCCAAGAAAAAGAAATGCAAAAAGGCAAAATGGTTGTCTGAGGAGGCCTTATGAATAGCTGAGAAAAGAAGAGACATGAAAGGCAAAGGAGGAAAGAAGAAACATACCCATTTGAATGCGGTTTCAAAGAATGTCAAGGAGAGTTGCAGTTCATCGGTTGCAAAGAGTCAGCCATGACTTAGCATGCACGCATGCATGGCTGGCTAAACAGACTGTTATTACAGCATCTGACTTAAAGTCTATGCTCCTTAAAAGAAATAGTTTTTTAAAAATAAATAAACTTAGTTAAAGGGTTTCCCTGGTGGCTCAGCTGGTAAAGAATCTGCCTGCAATGCGGGAGACCTGGGTTTGGTCCCTGGGTTGGGAAGATCCCCTGGAGAAGGGATCAGGCTGCCCACTCCAGTATTATGGCCTGGAGAACTCCATCCCATGGACTTTAAGAGTCAGACATGACTGCGAGACTTTCACTTTCACCTTTCAAAGCCACACAGATGACAGTCTATGCTCTTTACCATCCCTCATACTTGCCTGTCCTCATGGTAGATGCTTTTTTTCTTTAGAAGACGATTCGGTGCTGATTTCTCGGCCTGAGGAGGGAGGGATGGGAGACTTGCTGGCCTCTGGAAAGAGACTTTTAAAGGAGGTGGTGGCCCTTCCCCCTGTGTGCTCATGAGGTATATTGTGTTAGCAAGTGCATGTGTCAGATGGATCAGAACCAAGTAGAAAGAGCTGCAGTCTCCTGGGAGGACAGAGGAGTGTCTCTTCCAAGAATTTAATACAACCCAGTATGTCACCAAGGCATCTCGGTACTCTCCAAATCCAAGTGGACTCATGCTGCCTGCAGCCTCCTGCCCTGGCCAGGAAACATGTAACCCTAGTTCTCTTCCAGTGCCCACATCTCAGTGAGCGGCACCCCTTTCTTGCTGCTACCAGCCCTGAGGCCATCTCCCCCACATTCAATGACCAATTTGCAGTGGATTCTGCCTTGTCTTTTAATTTCCTACATCTCTTCAGAAATGGATTCATTCCTTCCCAGCTTCACTGCTATCACCTAAATTAGGTTACTGAAATAACCAACCATCTGGTCTACCCCTAGTACAGTATTGTGTAATTGTTAAGTGTACCTTTTTTCAGCTACACAGCTTGGTTTGAATCCTGGTTATTTTTTCTGGGCTTTAGTGTCTTCCTAGTTAAAATGAGGCTCACCAGAGTACCTGTCTTACTGGGTGCCTGTACTTCATTTAAACATGTGCCAGGCACATAGCAACTCAATCAGTATGAGCTGTCATTAAGTGTCTACTCCTTCCTCCCTCCCATCTTTTGTTCCCTCTGCAGCCTGAGTAATCATCTGATTGCTCTACCTAGAGCCCATCATGGCTCCCTATTGCACTTAAGATAAAGACGATGGCCTTTAATCACTGTGGCCCTCACCCGCCTCTGTAACCCTCTCCAACCCCCACTCCCCTGATTCTCCAGGTGTCACCCTCAAGCTTCCAGGCCTTGTGTTCACTGGTCACAAGTGAACACGGGGGCCTCTTTGTACTTGCATTTTCTCAGATTTCGGAATCACTTTCCCTTCCTCGTTATTGACATAACTCCTACTCATCATATATTTCTCAATTCAAGCATCACTTCCATGGGGAGGCCTTCTCTGACAGTTCTTACTTGGCTCAGTTCCCTGTGGGAGGTTTTACTTCTTTGTGGGATATTTTTAGGGATTTTTTTAGTCAGTGTGCATGAACCACCCCCCCCCCCCACCCACATTGGGAGCACTTGGAGACAGGACTGGCATGATGCTTGTTGCGTAGCAGGCACTCAATGTTACCTGCTGTATGAGGGTTTATGAGACATGTTCTGTCTTCCATCACTTCTGGCTCTTAACTCTTCCCTGCAATCTCTCTACCAGTCTGCAGATAGAAGAGTCAAGTAGAAACTCTTCCTTTCAGGCTGCTGTTTTCAAGCTACCACTGGCGCTCCAAGCTTTGGTTGGAGGGGAGAGAAGTGATCAGTAGCAGATGGCATTTTACAGCTTCCTGTTCACATCCATTATCTTCATAGACCCTCATGACAATCAGCATCACTGGTCTCCCCATTTGCCAGTGAGCAAACAGGGCCCCTGGCAGGTTGATTTATCTTAGATCATACAAGTAATGGCTGGCCGAGCTCAGATGAGAAGGAGGCCCTAGGAACCTAACTCCTGTATTCCTTCCACTCTGCCTTGGCATCTTGTCCCAGCAGAAACCCAGACCAGGAAAAGTGATGGCAGTATGAAAGAAGGCACATTGGTCTTTTGTCTTTTCATTCTCACTCTTTGTCTTGAGGAAGTTCATCTGTTCTATTTCCTAGTTGCCACACATTGCGTCCCCGGGGGGAAGACTCTGAAATGGAGTTTAAAGTGTAGGATGTTTATTAACGAGTGCCCTGGAGATTGACACCTGTCAAGGGAGAAGAAACGCATGCTTGGGATGATGGGAGACAGCATCAGTTGATGCTATGGGAACGCTGGGTGTTAAAATGGCCAAACACTAGGCTTCCATATTCCCTCCTCCACCTGTCATTGGTGGTGGGAACCCTGGTCAGGCCTCTTTCCACATCCGAGGCCACCCGAGAAGGGGCTGATGGCCCTCCTGGCAGCGGGGGGCAAAGTGTCCTTCATCAGGAGAAGTGCGGGCAGGCAGCATTGTATCTACCAAGCTCCTCTGGGCCTCCTGCTTTCCTTGCCTAGCTGATGATGGCTCCTCCCTTGCGCCTACCTCTTCCCTGCTTATTGGGTCATGGGGCTTAGTCATTCAGTCATGTCCGACTCTTTGTGACTTCATGGACAGTAGTCCACCAGACTCCTCCATCTATGTGATTTCCCAGGCAAGAATACTAGAGTGCATTGCCATTTCCTCCTCCTGGGGATCCTCCCAATTCAGGGATTGAATCTGTGTCTGCTGCATCTCCTGCCTTGGCAGGTGGATTCTTGACCACCAAGCCACCTACATCACTGAGCAGTCAGGAAAGACTTTTCCCAGATGGGTCCCTAGTGTTATGTAGCCAAACAATCCAGAAGAGCTGTGCATTTGAGGGTGTGGAGTTCTTCACCTGTGATAGCTTTTGGCACTAGAGTGATTGTGGTGCCTAAGTAATTAAAAATCAAAAGCAATGGTCAAAAGAATTGCCTCAGCCTTTTCCACTAGAATCTTTCTTCTTCCAGCCTACAGTTCCTATTCCGTGAAGTCTCATTTTCACACAGCTGAATGACTACATAATGCAAATCCTTGCAAAAGACCCAGCAGTGATAGGAACCACACCCCCAGGGACCTGGCTTCTGTTCTGCACCTTGTCCTTCTCAGAGGGCTTCCCCACCTGCTTGAGCTCTCCTATCAGGGTGGGCTCAGCAGGTAGCAACACCTTCCTGGACCAAAGAGGACGCACAGAGGTCAGCGCCATGCTCAAGGCCATGGTGCCAACTCACCGCAGAGCCGGAGGAAAACTTGGGCTTCTCAACACCGAGGTCTTTTCACTCCTCTGGTTTTTAAGAAGAGGAGAATCACCTTTGATGTGATGGCTTAATTTTGGTGCATATATCTAGATTCTCTTTATGGTCCGATTAGATTACTCAGGCTGTAAAACTCGAGATAATTTGCTTTCTTTTCGGGGTCAGAAGGGGCAAGAATCTATTTTTGCCATATCGCTCCTGTGAACCTCAAGGAAGTATCAGCACCAGCAGAAGTGAGCAAACAGCTCAGTGGATGTTCATTTAATGTACTGTCATTATAATAATAACAATAATTATGATCATGGTCACCGTTGCTATTATTATTATTATTTGCTGCTCTAGAAGATGGGCTCTCGTCTTAACAGGGACTTCCCAGGTGGCTTAGTGGTAAAGAATCTGGATGCCAATGCAGGAGACCCGGGTTCAATCCCTTGGAAAGGAAGATCCCCTGGAGGAGGAAATGACAACCCAACCCAGTACTCTTGCCTGGAAAATTCCAGGGACAGAGAGCCTTGTGGGGCTACAGTTCATGGGGTCACAAGAGTCAGATATACGAGTGACTAAACAGCAATCAACAGCAAGAACAGAAGTCTCAACGGGGTGAAGCGGTAAATTGGCTCTTGTTTTTACTCCGCTCCTCTATGCTTCCCTGGGCTCCCCATCTGAAAGGTTGAGTATATCTCCACACCCAAGTCCATGGTTTTCAGACAGTCAGAGGTTTATGTCAACTGGACTCGAAAAGATTTTCATTTTCTGCAAACAGACGCAGCTCCCATCAGCTGGCAGCCTCTGTGAGTGGGGCTGTTCTCTGAGTCTCAGCGTTCCTGCCAGCAGGCTCCTAATCTCTCCGGTTATCAGGGTTCAGTCTCTTGCTGGGGGACCCACTCAACCACAGTGACCCCGAGACGGACTCAGCACAAACAGGGTGAGTTCAGCTCCCAGGAGAAGTGAGCCGGGGCTGGGCTGAAAACCGGAAGTGGGTATTGTTTCAGAACCGTCACCTGCTCTTCAGCACACTCTGTAGCCCGGAGCTGGCGGGGTTGTGGAGTGTGTGCCGGGTCCAGAACTACGCAGAGGCCAACAGCTTATCAGCACTCACCAGCCAAGTAAACACTTGATTCACTGACTTTTTCCTGGCTTTGCTCTACTTGATAACACAGCAGAGGAAGTGTGCTGGGGAGAGAGGGCCACGGCCGTGTCAGCAGAAATCGCTGCTCTAGCGTCAGGGGTGGTGGGTTTCCAGCTCGCTCCTGGGTTTGCCTGCACAGACAATGCGACAGGGCATTGCTCCCCTGAGTCGATGGCAGCCTTTGCCTCACGTGAAGCTGTTGAGCTTGACTTCATGGAGGCTGAGGACTATTTGATTTTATGAAGTGGGAAAGCCTGAACAAAACGATTGTCTCACAGTCCCAGTTATTGAGGCCATCAGATGAAAGGGACTGCTTCTTTCAACCTCACACCGTCCCTGCCATTCTCAGGAGACCTACTTTTCTCTAGCCTACTGTAAGGCTTTGGGGGCATTTGAAGGGTCAGCATTTCTGAAGAAAATGCAAGACCAAAACTCTATACTTATACATATGATTATGAATATGTTATATTGACAGCCTGGGTGCTTCAGAGACCTTCTTTTTTAAAAAAAAAAATGGGCTATAGCTGCTTTGGGCTTCCAATGGCTCAGTGGGTGAAGAATCTGCCTATAACGCAAGAGTCACTGGAGATGCGGGTTTGATCCCTGGATCGGGAAGATCCCCTGGAGAAGGAAGTGGCAACCCTTTGGGTGAAGCTTTAATTTGGCTTCACCAAATTTGACCCGTCTCAGGGTCACTTTGGTTGGGTGATGTCCACCGGTGCGGGTCCCCCAGCAAGAGACTGAATGCTGATTAAAGGAGAGATTAGGAGACTGCTGGCAGGAAAACCGAGGCTCAGAAAACAGCGTGAGTCACAGAGGCTGCCAGGGTGCCCAGCTGATGGGAGCTGTGTCTACTTGTGGAAAATGAAGATCAGTTTCAAGTCCAGTTGACATAGTCCTCTGACTGTCTGAAAAGCATGGACTGGGGCATGACTATATACTCAGCCTTTCAGATTGGGAGTCAAGGAGAGCTGAGAGGAGTGGAGTAAAAACAAGAGCCAATTTAAAGCTTCCCTAGTTGAGATCCCTTGGAGAAGAAGGTGAAAATCCCATCGTTAGAGGAGCCTGGTGGGTCACACAGAGCTGAATACCACTGAGCGATTAAGTACACACATAGCTGCTTTACAATGTTGTGTTAGTTTCTGCAGAGCCCTCTTAACCTTCAATTATGGTTCTTTCCTACAATCGTTTCAGGAAACTGAGGAGGTTGAAGGGAGAGGAATGAAAAGGAATTTGAGCAGATGGTTACGGAGGTATTTTTGCTCCTTACCAGCTTAGGGGTTCTGGGGCTGAACCTCTCCCCATGTTCCTGTTCACACTTGGAGATCAACTGGTGAAGATACTAGAAAAGCT
Organism: Aepyceros melampus; assembly: GCA_006408695.1. NCBI lineage: Eukaryota > Metazoa > Chordata > Mammalia > Artiodactyla > Bovidae > Aepyceros > Aepyceros melampus. The sequence continues at coordinate 9,245 of SJXQ01009498.1, read as the reverse complement.
CCCACCGTGTACTACAAGTGGATATGACAGAGTGAGTTGGTTAATGAGTAGCATACTCAGAGGCCCAGCTCTTGGTAGTAAAGAGTTAAAGTTTTCTCCTTGGGTGAAGACCTGACACCATTCACTCTTGGAGATATTCTGAGGCTGGCCTGTCAGAACATAGGGGGCAGTTAGATAGAAAAATTTCAGTTCAGTCGCTCAGTCGTGTCCTACTCTTTGAGACCCCATGGACTGCAGTATGCCAGGCCGCCCTGTCTATCACCAACTCCCAAGAGTTTACTCAAACTCATGTCCATTCAGTCAGTATTGCCACCCAACCACCTCATCCTCTGTGGTCCCCTTCTCCTCCTGCCTTCAATCTTTCCCAGCATCAGGGTCTTTTCCAATGAGTCAGTTTTTCGCATCAGGTGGCCAAAAGTATTGGAGTTTCAGCTTTAGCATCAGTCCTTCCAATGAACACCCAGGACTGATTTCCTTTAGGATGGACTGGTTGGATCTCCTTGCAGTCCAAGGGACTCTCCAGAGTCTTCTCCAACACCACAGTTCAAAGGATGAATATAAGTTCATCCTTTCATGAACCTAGTAGAAATAGGTTCACCTAGTGGGGTGTGGGATTTTCTGATCCTTCTGGTCTACCTGACCTTGAAAAGACTCTTCTCTTAGAAGCATTGGAGAGCACAAGTGCCTAGGATGAAAGGTAATATAGGTGAGTTGGATGAAGGTGACCCTTTTATCCTACTGGGGTGGTGATGAAGTCCTGCAAAGAAATCTCTGCAAACTCTGAAAAGTTAGAGCAGAAGGGGTCATCATCAATGACTTTTTGTGTTTGATGGAGTAAAAGTTTGATAAATCCCCTTTCAAATCAGACTGATTATTCATTCCATCAGTATTTGTTTAGGTATCAGCAGTGTGATCTATGCATCAGGGAAAAACAGGGATGTCCTTGCCCTCACTGAATTAAAATGCTATTCCCTGGAACAACATGGCAGAAATTAATTGAAGACATGGCTACCACAGACAATGGTATGCATTTTCCCAGAACTCTATCAGGCTTCATACCTTTTGATATAGAACATGTGAAATCTCAGCATGAAACTTCTCACACTGCACTATTTGTATAACCTCAGGGATCAAGATACATGGATGAAGACTCAACAGAGAAAATGTTCATTTAAGCCTCCTGACTTCTCCAAGGCCGAGACACTTGACTTCGCTGTATCAAGGGAGTGAGAACTCTTGGTCACCTCAGGGAGAGCACAGGCTCTACCAGAGGTGTGTCTGGAGCCACAGCAGTCACTGGAGATGACTTCACGTCTCTGTTTTTGCCTGGGGCTTGTTGTCTTGGCCCTCGGTCTAGGCTCTGCCCACATGTGTCCTCTGGCTCAAGTTCTGGTGATCACACGAGGGACTTTTCTCAGAGGCAAAAACAGGGTTGTTGGTTAGTTAAGAAAGTGGGCTGATGGCCCACAGGCAAGGATGCTGGTTGTGACTCAGAGGCACTAGGAGTGGGCCAGGAAAACCCTCCTTTATAAAAACCGATAGGGCCCTTGGGGAAAGAGGATGGAGACTTGTGGTGGGGAATCTGCAACTCTGGGCAAAAATAGACCTGAAAGGAAAGCGAAGGCGTGAGTGCCAGGAATCAGGTCTGCTGGGAACTGCCAGGGAAAGGGCCAGCCAGGAGCACCTGGCCAGGAAGTCAAGGGCATTGCAGGCTCTGTGCTTCGAGGCTCTGTAGGTTGCGCAAGAAGGTGTATGTTTCCATGCTCCTCCCCCAAAGAGGACAAGTTGTCTGACAGTCCTACAAGCTAATCTAAGGATAACAGATCAGAGTATTGGGATAAGGAGTCTACCCAGAAAATCTAAATTATGTGGCTGTCATGTCTGGGGTGAGCTGATGTTTCTTCTCTGCCCCATGTGGAGGGATATTCATTACACAGTTTGACCTCCTATTGTCTTTATTTACTAAAGGCTTGAGAACATGGGAACCTATGAGTGGTATTATTTTTTTCTATTGATAGTTAAACTTTATATTGTTCATATACATCTTTAAAAAAGGATGAGAAATCTTTCTACTCCATGTAGGTGTTTTATAAGTTAGCATCTAAACGTTTTCATCATAAACTTGAAAAAGTCTATTTCTTGGTAATAAATAAGAATATACAATATTCTATATGATGAAATTAGGTGTTGATGGATGGTAATTAGGATAAATGTGATGTGACTTGATAAGTGTTAACTACTTTTTTGAGTAAAGCACACAAACTCTAAAAGGAATCTCATAAAAAGTTTATATGCACACTTTGCATACTGTATCTTGAGGAATTCAATAATCACAAAGCATTCTGTTTACATTTATAAGAACAAATAACAAGGACCTAAACTACTTTGACTCTTCTATATCTCAAATATCACAATATTGGTCCAGATACACTTTAATACCAAGATTCATCAGGTGACAGGAAACTCTATCAGATAGGGAAAGACAGGAAGCCTATGGTTCAATGCCTCTGTTTAACCAAAGAAACAGGCTTTTTGTGCAATGCGGGAGACCTGGGTTCAATCCCTGGGTTGCGAAGATCCCCTGGAGAAGGGAATGGCAATCTACTCCAGTGTTCTTGCCTGGAGAATCCCATGGACAGATAAGCCTGGTGGGCTATAGTCTAAGGGGGTCACAAAGAGTTGGACATAACTGAGTGACTAACATAGATACATATGTGTGTGTGTGTGTATATATATATATATAGAGAGAGAGAGAGAGAGAAAGAGAGAGAGAGAGAGAGAAAGAGAGTGAGAGAGAGAGAGAGAGAGAGGAAAGGTAGGTAATTAGATCATGAGAGTGTAGCCTTCGTGAATGGAATCAGTGCCCTTGTAACAGAGACCTCATCTTGCTCTCAGCACTTTTCCACCATGTGGGGGCACAGAGAGAAGGTATTGGCCATCTGCAACCTGGAAGAGGACTCTTATTAGAACCCACCATTTGGCAACCTTGTCTTGGACTTTCAACCTCTATAAGTGTGAGAAATTAATTTCTATTGTTTATGAATCACCTCGTCTAAGATTTTCTGTTATTGTTGCTATTCACTCACTCGTGTCTGCCTCTTTGAGACCTCATGGACTGTAACACAATACTCTTCTCTGTCCTTCATTATCTCCCAGAGTTTGCTCTAACTCATGTCCATTGAATCAGTGTTGCCACCCAACCATCTCATTCTCTGTTGCCCCTTCTCCTCCTGCCCTCAATCTTTCCCAGCATCAGGATCTTTTCCAGTAAGTCGGATCTTCTCAGCTGGTGGCCAAAGTATTGAGCTTCAGCATCAGTTCTTCCTATGCGTATTCAGGGTTGATTTCCTTTAGGATGGACTGGTTGGATCTCCTTGCAGTCCAAGGGACTCTCCAGAGTCTTCTCCAGCACCACAGTTCAAAAACATCAATTCTTTGGTGCTCAGGCTTCTTTGTGGTCCAGGTCTCACATCTGTACATGATTACTGGAAAAACCATAGCTTTGACACTATTGACCTTTGTCAACAAAATGATGTCTCTGTTTTTTAATACGCTGTCTTTTTAATACCATTTTTAATTTTTTACACTTTTAATACCGTTTGTCATATCTCAAATGGACTAAGACCATCGTTACCCCTTGTGCTGGCCAGATCTACTTTCTTCTTACAGTAGGTTTGCCCAGTGTGGGAAGAACGTTCATAGGATTCCGTGTGTTCCTGTTTTCTGGGCAATTACATGAAAAGCACTTTTAGAACCATTAGCACTTCTGCTGCTTCAGTTGGTCTTGAACTCATACTTCTCATCCCCTCTATCAACTATCCTGTATTGATTACCTTATCCTTGGCCCATCTCTGCACGTAGGGGCAGTCAGTCTGATAGGCTGATGCAAACTGTTATCTATGAGGAATCTGAGTCCCGGTTTCCAACTCCCTTTTAAGCTAGGCTTATTGTCATTGTTTGATTTGGGCATGAGAGCATGAAGAGTTGCCCGAGCTTTCCCCAAGTGTCAAACATATTCTGTCCTGTGTCCTTGGTGTAACAGCGGCTTGACCACCTTCCAAAGATCAAGTCACTCACCACTGACAGGGTGGCCACCCCTTTCCTCACCCACAAGTCTCTTGGGCATCAGTTCAGTTCAGTTCAATCGTGCAGTCGTGTCTGACTCTTTGCGACCCCATGAATCGCAGCACGCCAGGCCTCCTTGTCCATCACCAACTCCCGGGGTTCACTCAGACTCACGTCCATCGAGTCCGTGATGCCATCCAGCCATCTCATCCTCGGTCGTCCCTTTCTCCTCCTGCCCCCAATCCCTCCCAGCATCAGGGTCTTTTCCAATGAGTCAACTCTTCGCATAAGGTGCCCAAAGTACTGGAGCTTCAGTTTTAGCATCATTCCTTCCAAAGAAATCCCAGGGTTGATCTCCTTCAGAATGGACTGGTTGGATCTCCTTGCAGTCCAAGGGACTCTCAAGAGTCTTCTCCAACACCACAGTTCAAAACCATCAATTCTTCTGCGCTCAGCCTTCTTCACAGTCCAACTCTCACATCCATACATGACCACAGGAAAAACCATAGCCTTGACTAGACGGACCTTAGTCGGCAAAGTAATGTCTCTGCTTTTGAATATACTATCTAGGTTGGTCATAACTTTTCTTCCAAGGAGTAAGCGCCTTTTAATTTGGGCATAAGGAGCCTGAAGTTACTGGAAGACAGCCGTTGCATAAATACCAATGAGACTCGATCTTCCACCCCGTGGGAGAAGCACTTCCCCACTCTGGAAACTAGGAACTTCTAGAATTGCTTGCTCCTTGGAAGAAAGGCTATGATAAACCTAGACAGCATATGGACTGACGAACTTGGTGGGCTATGGTCCATAGAGTTGCAAAGAGCCAGACATGACTGCAGCAACTGAGCTTGCATGCACACATACCAAACACATCATCTAAAATCTATTCCCAATCACACACTGTCTTAAGAGATGATACTGCATGAGATTTGCATATGTAGATATCTCCAATATTGGAAACCATACCCTGGGAGCTGCCTGCTGAATAGATTTAAAATCCCAGGACTGTTAAAGGCTGCTATTGACTCAGGACTCTTGGTGCACAAGCACATAGTTTGGTGGAGGGAGGGTAGGGGCAGACTGAGCTCGAAGATCTCAGTTGTCCACTCTTTTAACCAGAAACTCCTATCTTCACACCACACTGTATGCCAGTGAGATGGAGAAGGCACAAAAAAACAAAGATCAGGCTGATACTTTCTGAGCCCTCTTTCTAGAAGTAGAAAGAAGCTGAGAGTCTGGCTTCATGGGTTCCTGGCTGTGCAGTCTTGGGCAATATTCCCATTAACCACTCTAAGCCCCTGTTACTGCCTCTTTAACATATGGCTTATAAGACTACAAATAGTAATAATAGCTGTATAGTCAAAGCTATGGTTTTTGCAGTAGTCATGTACAGATGTAAGAGTTGGACCATAAAGAAGGCTAAGCACTAAAAAATTGATGTTTTGAATTGTGGTGATTGAAAAGACTCTTGAGAGTCCCTTGGACAGCAAGGAGATCAAACCAGTCCATCCTAAAAGAAATCAGTCCTGAGTATTCACTGGAAGGACTGAAGCTGAAGCCCCAGTCCTTTGGCAACCTGATGTGAAGATCGGACTCGTTGGAAAAGACCCTGATGCTGAGAAAAATTGAAGGCAGGAGGAGAAGGGGACAACAGAGGATGAGATGGTTGGATGGCATCACTGGCTCGATGGACATGAGTTTGAATAAGCTCCAGGAGATGGTGATGGACAGGGAGGCCAGATGTACTGTAGTCTATGGGGTCAATCCTATCTTCACACCACACTGTATGCCAGTGAGATGGAGAAGGCACAAAAAAACAAAGATCAGGCTGATACTTTCTGAGCCCTCTTTCTAGAAGTAGAAAGAAGCTGAGAGTCTGGCTTCATGGGTTCCTGGCTGTGCAGTCTTGGGCAATATTCCCATTAACCACTCTAAGCCCCTGTTACTGCCTCTTTAACATATGGCTTATAAGACTACAAATAGTAATAATAGCTGTATAGTCAAAGCTATGGTTTTTGCAGTAGTCATGTACAGATGTAAGAGTTGGACCATAAAGAAGGCTAAGCACTAAAAAATTGATGTTTTGAATTGTGGTGATTGAAAAGACTCTTGAGAGTCCCTTGGACAGCAAGGAGATCAAACCAGTCCATCCTAAAAGAAATCAGTCCTGAGTATTCACTGGAAGGACTGAAGCTGAAGCCCCAGTCCTTTGGCAACCTGATGTGAAGATCGGACTCGTTGGAAAAGACCCTGATGCTGAGAAAAATTGAAGGCAGGAGGAGAAGGGGACAACAGAGGATGAGATGGTTGGATGGCATCACTGGCTCGATGGACATGAGTTTGAATAAGCTCCAGGAGATGGTGATGGACAGGGAGGCCAGATGTACTGTAGTCTATGGGGTCACAAAGAGTCGGACACTGTTTAGTGACTAAACAGCAGCCGCAATAATAGCTTCAAGAAAATTAATTCAATGCGTGTAGGTATAACCTTGTCAAGGTGCTCAGCACCCAGTTTCTCTGTGGGCAGGAGGGATGGTCGTAGGGTTGTTGGCATAGGCAGGTGACAGGTGTACAGGCAGGCTGGTGAATGGTGGCAGGGCAGCCTCTGAGCAGGTGGCAGGGCTGGGGCATGGTGCTGGAACAAAGGGACTGACTGATTTGGGTCCATGGACCATTGGATCAAGGTCCAGCTGAGAGCTCCCAAGTGGCTCCAGAAATCCTGGAGTGCATGAATCTCTGTATTTTGTGTTGAACTCAGCCTTCATAGACCCTCATGTTTCCTCCTAATTCCTGTCTTATTGTAAACCAAGCTCTGTGTGACTTGATTGAACCACGAAACATTAGGGTGACCTCGGGATTGTAATCATCTCTGGAACCTGGGAAGCAGGTGTGGGTTGTGGGCTTGAAGCAGGTGTAGAGGTTTGATGGCCGTTGCTGCTGGGATGTTAGGAATGACATCTCATGAGTACAGAGAGAAGGTCTGGGTGTGATGTCAACGCAAATCTACCAGCTGGGAAGTGGACAGGCAAGAACACGGCCAGAAGTTACGGGCTTCTCCTCAAAGTACGGCCTGTGCACCACCAGCAACATGGGGATTCCCGGGAAGCTTTCAGAAATTCAGAGGCTCAGGCCTCATGGCTGTGTCAGCAGCTCTGGGGTTCCTCTTATGGTTGAAAGACATCTTTTCTGCTTTCAAGATTCATGTTCTCCCAGGCCACAATAGAACTCAGGGAGCAGGAGATGGTATAGCCATCCTATCAACTGCCATGACAAAGGTCTCACAACTCTGGAGGCTGTGAGTCCAAGCAATAAGATGTGGGCAGGGTGGGTTTTTCTGAAGCATCTCCTCTTGGCTTGCACATGGCCATCTGTTCCATGTGCCCTCCTGCAGTCTTCTGTCTCTGCCTGTCTGTGTCCTCGTCTCCTCTCATTTATTTATTTTTATTTGGGTATAATTGCTTTACAATGCCATATTTGTTTCTGCTGTACAGCGACATGAATCAGCTCTAGGTATACATATATCTCCTCCCTCTGGAGCCTCCCTCCCACGCCCCCATCCCACCCCTCTGCGTCATCACAGAGCATTGAGCTGAGCTCCCTGTGCTATGCAGCAGCTTCCCACTTCCCATTTTACACAAGGTAGTGTATACATGGCAATGCCACACAGTGTGATATTCCTCAGCCATGAGAAAGGAATGAACTGGGCCATTTGTAGAGAAGTGGCTGGGCCTAGAGTCTGTCATACAGAGTGAGGTAAGTCAGAAAGAGAAAAATATCACATATTAAGGCATGTGTATGGAATGCTAATCTCTTATAAAGACACCGGTCACGTTAGACTTCGGCTCACTGGTGATTTCATTTTAACTAATTAACCCTTTAAAGGCTGAATTTCCAAGTACAGTCATATTCCAAAGTATGGGGTGGTTAAGACTTCAACATTTGGGGAGACACAATTCAGCCCATAACAGATGGGCTGGGGAAGCAGTATAGCTCTCTTTGCTTTCCTCTTCCCTCTGTCAGGAGGAAAAGTCTTTCCCAGATTCTCTCCAGCAGAGTCCTTCACGGCACAACATCTGGAAATGGGTCATACAGTCACCTTAACTGCAAAGGACATTGAAAAAGAGAGTGTCTGGGTTCTTTGATCTTTAGAGCAGAGGGGAGTGTGGGAGGAAGGGGTCAGCAAAGAGTAAGGAAGGGACTCAAGTAAACTTTGCTCCAACCAGTGTTGTGACTTTGGGGATGCCACTTAGCTTTAGTTTCTTTGTGAAATCTGGGGGTTGAATTGGATGATATCTAAGGTGTCCTTCAGTGCAAAGGCAGTTATTCTAGAACTCCAGTCCTCAATGGCATACCCAGCATGCATGTGCAGGAGGGTGACTAATTTGAGGTTCTCTGGGCTTGGGATTGTGGAGCACCTGGGAGCCACATGACCTGCTTGGATGGGTTCTTTCCTTTGGACTGTGTAATCAGAGGGCTTTCCTGGTGGCTCAGCTGGCAAAGAATCTGCCTGCAATGCAGGAGACCTGGGTTCAATCCCTGGTTGGGAAGATCTCCAGGAGAAGGCTGCCCACTCCAGTATTCTGGCCTGGAGAATTCCATGGACTGTATAGTCCATGGAGTGTAATTAGAAGTGTGTCTGAACTGGTGGGGCTTATAGACACTTCAGGGACCATGGATTAAAGTACAATATTGGACATCAGCGCCAGAGCCTGGCTGCTAGTGGTCAGTGGGACTGTGTTATTAACCTGTATGCCTTGGGAGAATGTTGAATGGAACTCAGATAGTCAAGTGATAAGCAATGAAAGTAACCATGCTTGTTTAACTGAGGTTTCTTTCTATGGGGATGAGGTGTATTTGCTGATTGCCTTAATTTCTTTCTCTTCCCCTCCTAGTCCATTTCTAAGGTGGATTGTTACATTTGCCCTGGAAGTGATGGTTTATGGAGTTAAGTTCTGGGATTAGCAAACCCAGATTTGAATACCAGCTTAGTCACCTACTCCCTGGCCAACACTGGACTAGACACTAGCCCTTTCAGCCTGAATCCACCATGTGTAAAATGGTATGGTAATATTTCATAAGAATGTTTTGATGATGAAGTTAGTTAGTTAATTTAACTAAAATTAAGTAATAAATTAGACCTAAAATTAAGACTCAATATTTTGTGTTTCCTTAAAGAGCTT
>SJXQ01009497.1:226212-279323 GCA_006408695.1 Aepyceros melampus | reverse complement strand
AAAAGGACATCTTTTTTGGGTGTTAGTTCTAAAAGGTCTTGTAGGTCTTCATAGAACCTTTCAACTTCAGCTTCTTCAGTGTTGTTGGTTGGAGCATAGGCTTGGATTACCATGATATTGAATGGTTTGTCTTGGAAATGAACAGAGATCATTCTGTAGTTTTTGAGATTGCATCCAAGTACTGCATTTCGAACTCTTTTGTTGACCATGATGGCTACTCTATTTCTTCTAAGGGATTCCTGCCCACAGTAGAAGATATAATAGTCATCTGAGTTAAATTCACCCATGCCGAAGCCTTTGAATGTGTGGATCACAATAAACTGTGGAAAATTCTAAAAGAGATGGGAATATCAGACCACTTGACCTGGCTCTTGAGAAACCTATATGCAGGTCAGGAAGCAACAGTTAGAACTGGACATGGAACAACAGAAGGAGGAGAAGTGGACAACAGAGGATGAGATGGCTGGGATGGCATCACTGACTCGAAGCACATGAGTTTGAGTGAACTCTGGGAGTTGGTGATGGACAGGGAGGCCTGGCGTGCTGCAATTCATGGGTCACAAGGAGTCAGACATGACTGAGCGACTGAACTGAACTGACAGAAGCTTTTGGACTTTTCTGGTGGCTCAGTGGTAAAGAGTCCTCCTGCCAAGCAGGAGAAGTGGGTTTGATTCCTGGGTCGGGGAAGATCCCCTGGAGCAGGAGATGGCAACCTGTTCCAGGATTGCCTGGAAAAATCCCAAGGGCAAAGGAGACTGGTGGCTACAGTCCATGGGGTCGCAGAGTTGGACAGGACTTAGCGACTAAACAACAAGCACAGGTTTCACCTAGATTAGAGTTTGAGTAACTGGGGGCTGTTGCTTTGCCAGGTTAACACACAGGATTCCCCACTAGATAACAACACAGGTGAAACAGCCTAGTTCAAGTTGTGAAGGAGGTAATTAAGTCAATGATGGGCAGTTAGTGCTGGAACCAAGCAGGTGAGGCAAGTGGCTAGGATATTAAGTCCTGAGAAGGGAAGTGGAGTTCCAGCTGGAATGGAGGCTTTCCGTGCTTGGTGATGGGTATTGTAGCCATCTGAGCATTGGCAGGAGGGGTGGGCGATGGTGAGAAGAGAGCAGAACACAGCAACCTGCCTTTTGTGCTGCCTGCTTTTAAGCCCCTTTTCTATGGGACCAGCTTCTGTTTGCCTCTCTCTTTCTAATTCCATCTGTTCAACTTAATAGAGGTAAGTTTGTTTTTAGGCAGTCTGTAGGCCCTGCTTGGGGCTGCTGCAGGCCTGATGGTGCCCTGAGAGGCTGTGGCCAGAACCTGCACATCCCTCCAGGGACCAGGCCAAGTCCTGAGGCCAGGCAGCCCCGAGGGAGTCTCTGGACAGCAGTTCCCAGGGGGATGAGCGCCGGGCACCCGGCAGAATCAGTGGGACAGTGCTCCGAGGTAGCTGGTCTTCTCTGGGCAGCCAGCAGCATCTGGTGGCCTTTCAGGCAGAGTCCCAATGTCTCTGGGGGCCACGGACAGAAGCGTGGATGCCACCAGGCTGCTGTCCAGTTCCTGGGAGTCGAGGGTGAGCATTGTGTGCGTGAGCCAGGACCTTGAGGCCATGTTGAGGAGGTGCTAAGTGAGCCTCCACCAGCTGCATCCCGAGGGCTCACTGGTCCTTGTGCGGCCTACAGGTGCAGCCTACACCTTGAGCTCCAGTCAGACGTGGTGATGAGCAAGCATCGGCATGGAGGACACAACTATGGACTACATGACCGGCTATTTCTGTGCTTGGGCGTGACCTCCAGCGACATGCAGGGTGAGCGCAAGACCTGCCTGGAGTCTGGCCACAAGCTTCACGGCCTCCTGCCCCATCAGTGCCTTCGTACCTAAAGAGAAGCTCCCTGACCCTCCCAACCTGAAGCTCCAGCTCAAGGCCAAGGTGAACTCAGACAAGAGGGTGAAACATCCTCCATGATTTTCTCCATCCTTTTTCTTCATCTGGGCTTCCCTGATGGCTCAGCTGGTAAAGAATCTGCCTGCAATGTGGGAGACCTGGGTTCGATCCTGGGTTGGGAAGATCCCTGGAGAAGGGAAAAGCTACCCACTGAAGTATTCTGGCCTGGGGAATTCCATGGACCATATAGTCCATGAGGTTGCAAAGAGTCAGACATAACTGAGCAACTTTCACTTCTTCATCTACTACATTTCTAAGATAATGACCTTGGATGAAGGAGACATTATCTTGACTGGGAGGTCAAAGGGAGTGGGACCCTTTGAAGAAAACAATGAGGTGTGGGCTGGTCCACATGGAGATGTAAGGTGGAAAAGCCAGAATATTGAATCTATGCAAAGCACCCTAACTTCTTAACATAAGTTTCATGGGAAAAGGGAACAAGACAAAAGCAAGCAAAGATTATTTAATTAAATGTGACAATCTTTTATTAAACCAATTTTTAAAAATTGGATTGTTATGCATCAACTCAAGGAAGATGGACCCTCCAAAAAAGACCTGATCTAGAAAAAGTGGGCCAGAAATGGAAATGAGAAACAGTGTATTCTAAGAAACACCAAACCAAATGTTTGGAAGACTTACTTTCCTTTTCTAGAACTGGACTGGGGCATTCTGGGACCAGGTGTTCAAGTCTTAAAATCTGCAAAGGAAGCAGAAAAGCACGTTTCTTCAGTACTCCCCAAATTTCTTTGATCATTAAAATCATCTAGAGGAATTTGTAAAATTAAAAATTTAAAATTACTGGCCCATCTCAGGCCCAATGTGTTAATTAATGGAATTAATTTCTAGCACTCCAAGTGATTCTTATCATGAAAGTGTGGGGGATGCACTATTCCATCTAGTCAGTTAATTAAAAGTTTCATTTAATAAGTGAGCAATTAATGAAGACCTCACTTGTTTGCTTGGGCTTCCCAGGTGGCTCAGTGGTAAAGAAGCTACCCTGCCAGTGCAGGAGACAGGGGTTTGATCCCTGGGCGGGAAGATCCCCTAGACAAGGAAATGGCAACCCAGTATTCTTGCATGGGAAATTCCATGGACAGAGGAGCCTGGCAGGCTACAGTCCATGGGGTCGCAAGAGTTGGACACGACTGAGTGACTAAAACAACGCTTGTTTGCTTAGGGTGTGTATTCTGGCCTGTAGATTCTGAATTCAGGAGATAATTTTGAAACTATTGTTTCCCAAATAAATATTTTGTCTTTTATCTACTCTGCCCTCCCCCCACTCCATAAAAAGGAAAAAAAAAAGTCTGCCAAAGGATAGGACTCCATCAAACAACCAGATGGTGACTGTGATACTCATAAAGCCTCCCTCCATCACCAGTGACATGCCTTTTACCAAACTCTTCATTGTCATTTGGACTTCACCTCTGAAGCTCCAAGGTCACCCCATCCAATGATAATGGTCATTGAACTGGAAATGTAATTACATGATTGTTAATCAAATCTATTTTCTCCAGACTGAAGAAACAACTGAAACGGTCCATGGGGAGCTTCTTCCTGTTATGGCAACTGGAAAAGGATGTGGAACTTGCACTTTGATGAGAAGGTTGACTCCATGTAAGCCTCCTGGGGATGTGAGGAGAGCAGAGGGCAGTTGGTTTCACTTTTGAAAGATCAGAATTTTCTTTATCCTTTGGAGGCCTTAATTAATTTTCTGGACCATGAGCCGTGCCTTCAAAGAACATGGAGGACTGATCAGATTTCTAGCGCTTGACCCGCAGAGCAGTGATGGTAAGTGCTGACATTTCTGCTGACATTCTGAAATTGACATGCTGACAAGTGAAGTGTGGCCTGGAAATCTCTCTTCCATCACCCCGAATGTGCAGTGTTTGTCAGGATGGAGGTTTTGGGTAGTTCTCCCAGAGTTTCAGAAGTAGGAGTTCCCGCCGTGACCATGTGAAAGGCTGAGTCACATGGACCACTTTCTAATGTTGGGCAGAGTGAGTGGGTGGCTTTGGGCGCCTGTTTCATGTCCACTGGTATCTGAAAGGCTACTCCAGAGATCCCTAGGGGAAATTTGTCCTAAGTCTGAGATATGATATCTTTCAACTTTCTGTTTTGTGGCCTAAAATCTTCAAGTTTGCAGATGATGTCCGCCAGGTAAATAGATCTCACTTCAAGGGCCAACCTCAACGGAGTGGCAGGGGCTGCCTGAGGGCAGGGAGGATGCCAAACCTTCCCTGGGCCCAGAGGGGAAAGAGCCTGAGATTGTGACTAATGTCCCTCTTCATGGGTGATGGGCGTGGGCCAAAATCATACAATGTTAAGATTAACATGCAGGTTATGGCAGAGTTTCTGTGCTTTGTTTCTGCACTTAGATTGCAAACTGAGGGCATGCTTTGGGAATCGTTTATTTACACTGCAGATCGTTGGTTCTTTGGGACAACCTCTTCTCTTGCCCTTTAAAAAACAATTTTTTTTTTTTTAATGTGTGCTTTAAAAACAGAGCAGGTTTAAAATGAATAACCAACAAGGACCTACTTTATAGCACAGGGAACTCTGCTCAATGTTATGTGGCAGCCTGGATGGGAGGGGAGTTTGGAGGAAAATGATAACATGTATATGATGGACAGGGAAGCCTGGCGTGCTGCGATTCATGGGGTCGCAAAGAGTCGGACACGACTGAGCGACAGAACTGAACTGATATGTGTGGCTGAATCCCTTCCCTGTTCACCTGAAACTATCGCAACATTGTTAATGGGCTATTGTTATTGTTTAGACGCTAAGCCATATCTGACTCTTTGTGACTCCATGGACTATAGCCTGCCAGGTTCCTCTGTCTATGAGATGTCCTGGGCAAGAATACTGGAGTGTATTGCCACTTCCTTCTCCAGGGGATCTTCCTGACTCAGGGATTGAACCTGCTTCTTCTACATTTCAGGTGGATTCTTTACCACTGAGACACCTGGGAAGCTCCAATTGGCTATACTCCAATACCAAATAAAAAGTTAAAAAAAAAAAAGCAGCTTTGTCACACCCACTTCCCTTCAGAAACCCCCATCACCCAAGACTATCCAACCACACTGTGGAGGGAATTTTACTGAATGTCTTGTCTGAACACAAAGAGCTCCATTGCTTACCCTCCATCTGAATCTTCTCTGGATTATTCAGGACTCTGCTTGGCTGCATGGAGTGCTAGCTTGACTCATGCCTAAACTGTGTGGGAGTTTGTTTTTCTGTCTTAACAAGAATGCTGGAGGTGAGCTTCTCACACGCAGCAGCTCCATCATGGTGTCAGTTTTCCAGACTTCCTCTGTCTCTGTGCTCTGCCATTGCAAGCATGTGGGTTTCATCCTCAGGCTTATCACCTTACAGTAATAAGAGGACTGTTCTCCTGCAAGCCTCAGGTCTTCTGTTCCAGGAGGAGAAGGGAGGAGAGCATCCGTCACAGGCATGCCAGTTGAGCTGGCCCCTTTTTGTCAACTTCCAGTAGACTTCTGCCTCCATCTCACCAGCCAGAATTGGGCAACATGGCCACTTCTAGCTGCAAGGGAGTCTGAGGTGTTTGTGGGTTTAAGCAGGAAGGGCAGAGCAGACACTGGGTAGGTAACCAGCCTGGAGAGGCACAGCCTCCCAGTCACCTCCTCATCTTCCTTTTGTGGCCTGAAGACATTCCCCACACCTCCAGCCATACTGGTTGCAGACTCCTTACCCATCTGAAATATCCCCCCACCCTGGGTAGTCGTGGAGGCTCAGATCTCCTTGCAGGGGGCAGACAGCTGTCTCACTTTGGATTCCACACCATATTCATGGTGAGACCACATTTCCCCTGGGTCCATCCAGCTCATGACTGCATGCTGTGGGATCACTGGAGTTGGCTACTCCTCCTCAGCATGGGACCCTTTTAACAGACAGCCTTTTCTTGGAGCCTCTCCATTAGCCTGGCCAAGGCTTTGCCAGCTGCCCCGAAACCTCATTTCCTCTCCCCTGCCTCTTCTGGTTGTTAGGTCTGCATCGCGCTCTGAAAGCTCTCCTCTCCCTCTCCTGCTTCCTCCCCTCTTATCCTTTACAGGCATTCCCCCCCCCCCCCCCCCCCCCCAAAAAAAAAGCCTCTTGTGCATCTAACACTATCTTAATGTCTGCCACTTGGAGGGCTGACACTGACTTGCTTCCCTGCCCATATGTTCAGAGCCTTCCTTTATCTGCAGAAACTTCACTCTGTTTCATCTCCAGTTTGCCCTGGGAGGCACATAGTTTCCCTTGGAAACTCCTCATTACCCCCTTGGCTTCTGTAGAAGGTGGAGCCCAAGGTGGATTCTTCGTTTGAATGCTTTTGCAAATATTTTTCTGTGTCACAAAATGAATCAGTCACATTGATTGAGTCTGTTATGTGCCAGGTCTGTTTTCCATGCTGGAGGATACCACAATTAGCAGCCTGGGTCCCTGCCCTCCTGGCCGCTCACAGGCCAGTGGAGTTAGGGGAGGGTCTTACTTTTTCAGTGATAAGGGATGTGCCCTGCCCACCTGTATTCTCTCCATACCCTGGGGTCCCATCTAGCATTTCTACCTTGAGCCTCTCTGCCACTTCCCTGGTAAATTATAGGAGAAGCAGAGCAGCTATTGCCCCTGCCTCCAGCACATCAAAAGTCCAGGTACCACGGGCCTGGTGTAACCATGGCAACCTTAATGGGGCGCAATGACCCAGCATCAATCCAGCCCCAAGCTCACTGTAAAATGAGAGGGAGCTCTGTCTCTGCTCCAGATCTTTTGGAGGGAAGGGTGCTGTGCTCCCTGTGGTGTCCAAGAGGTTTCCCTCACCCTCAGCAGGAAACCCTGATGTCAGTGCAGGAGGTTTTCTGTGGGCTGTGACCTGGTTCATCTGGCCATTTATTTAAGTGCCCTGGATCTGCCTTGGAATTGCTAAATAAAGCCAGATGGGCACTCCAGCCATGGAAGGAACATGGGGCATCTTATATGCAAATATGCAGTACCTGATTCGCACTGCCAGACACGTGGGCGAGGCGGAGCTGCCTGTGTGTAATTCCTTACATCTCTCAGTTGTCTTTCTTCACCTTGCACGCCTGGGAACGGCTCCATTGCAGTGTCCACTGGGTGCCAGTGACACGTTTTCTGCTCCCTTTGCTGAGAGCTGCCTTCTCCATGGCCTCCAGGCTTTGCCCCAGGTTTCCTGTCCTCTGAGCAGTCCTCCCTGACTTCAAGCAGCACTCAGCCTCCAGTGACCCTCTCTTCCATCTCTGTCTCTCCTGGAGTCCTAATGTGTTCTCCATGTAACCTTGCTCATGTGCGTGCTGGTTTGTTTTTGTTCTCTCTTCTCACTTGCATGTCACTTGGGTGTCTATCATGTTTTGTCTCCTTAGCATCTAGCCAAGGGCCTGGCCCAGAGCATGTGCTCAATAAATGCCCATTGAAGGACCGATTGAATGCTTTTTCCAGGCCCTTGGTATCCACCAGTGGCAGCAATACTGGGGATCTGTAACTAGGGGCAGTACAGGGAGGACCCTCATCTTGAAGGACATTATTTTCTTTTTTGAAAGCTGCCCCTCTTGCCCCTCCAGTTGCTCAGTCGTGTCTGACTCTCTGTGACTCCATGAACTGCAGCACACCAGGCTTCCCTGTCCTTCACCGTCTTCTGAAGTTTGCTCAAACTCATGTCCATCGAGTTAGTGATGCCCTTCTGGGTGCCATGACATTCAGTGAGAGTGCTCACCTGTTGGAGAGAGTAGGGTGCCTGTTCGTGGGAGGTGGGGAATCTGTGGTTGAGGGGAGGCTGATAGAAAGGGAGTAGCTCTGCTCTCCATTGTTTGGTGTTTATGTACATTTCTCAATCTTGATCCTACTGTGTTATTAAAAGCATTCTGGGCTAAGCACAGCAAGCTGGGAGGTCTCAGGTAGAACCAGACGGATGTCTCTGTTTAACTCCTAAGCTGATTACATCCTGCTGTGTCTCCAAAATTAAAATGAAAAGCTCCTCCACCCCTGCCTCTTAGACTTCACTGGACCAGACACGAGTCATCCTCCTCGGCTAGCAGCCGCCCAATGGAAAGGCGTGTTTCTACTGTTACCCTGCTGGGTGTTGCTTTCCTCCCTCAGCTGCAGTCCTGACAGGGGATATTCAAGGTTAGTGAATGTTTGAATGACTTGGGGCTGGAAGATAATTTATAAATGGGTCGACACCCTTCTGTTTAGCATGATGCTGGTGATGCAACACTCTCACCAGGACCTGGTTAAATGCTCTGTGGCAGAAGCTCTGGTGAGAGGACCATGGGATGGTCTCACACGCCTTTGACCAGTAACTACAGCTGTGTAATGACATCTGTCCCAGTCCCAGTGATGCTGAGTTTGAGCAAACTCTGGGAGATAGTGAAGGACAAGGAAATCTGGCATGCTGCAGTCCATGGGGTTGAAAAGAGTTGGATGAACAAGTGATGCTGAACATTTTTTGAGCCTCTGGAGATTGCCTTCTCCTTGATTAGAGACACCGGCATGCAGGCAATCCATGTGGAGAGCTGGGAAGTCCACTCTGTTAGGAGAGATGAGGAGGGGCTGGTAGCCACTTCAGCACCCTCTCAGCCAGCCTGCTCTTGCCCTCGGTCACCTCTCTGCCTTTTTATGGTTGTTATGGCAGGAGGGCAAATGGCCTGGTCCCTTATTGAGTACTGCTCCCTCCTCTGGATTGAACTCTGCAGCTCCTGAGTGTTCCAAAGGCTTTACTTCCCTCTGCTTATGGTCCTTAGAGAAGGCAATGGCAACCCATTCCAGTACTCTTGCTTGGAAAACCCCATGGACAGAGGAGCCTGGTAGGCTACAGTCCATATGGTCTCTAAGACTGAGCGACTTCACTTTTCACTTTCATGCACTGGAGAAGGAAATGGCAACCCACTCCAGTATTCTTGCCTGGAAAATCCCAGGGACAGAGGAGACTGGTGGGCTGCGGTCTATGGGATCGCGCAATGTTGGACACAACTGAAGCGACTTAGCAGCAGCAGCAGCAGTAGCAGCTTGTGGTCCTGGAACAGTTAGGCTTGACTATTCCTTTACTAAGGCTGATGTGATAAAATCCCAGTCTCTGTCCCCAGTCGTGTCATTTTCTAGGTGCTTTGGAGTTATTGAGCGGTTTTATTTTTCTGGCCTTACTTGTCCCTGTAGTCACAATCATCACTTTCCTCCTCTTCTGGCAGCCAGAGGATTTTGATGTCAAGCCTACCTTCCTGAAACCTGATGAAAGGCTCAGGGACTGAGCTGTCCCTGATGTGAGGGAACAGTTTACTCTGGGTGACATTTTGCTTGCTCCCCCGTGACTCTTCTTGCTCCTCCAGCAAACATTTTCAGAATCACTTAATTCCTTAGAGCCCATGCAGATTCTTCTGGTGTGAACGGGGCTGTGTTCTTCCTTGTCACATTAAATCATTTAAAATGGACTTCAGGGATTTCCCAGTGAGTACTCACTTCCTCCCATCCCCAGGGGCGGGGGTCTCCTCTGCTCCCCTTTGAAGTGTGAGGTGGGTTTTCTTTGCAGCACCTTTAAGTCTCAGGAGAGGTGAAATTGTGGTTGTTGGCTCTGAACTGGGAAACCTGGAAAGGACCTGTGGGCTTGAGAAATGTAGAGGTGAGACCGGAGAGTTGGAAAAGCCATTGGCGTGTGAGATTCACAGTTGACAAGCTGCCTCCACACACACATCTTTGGAACAGAATTCTTATGGCTCTGGATGTTTCCTTCCAATGAAGTGGGGCAAAGTGAACTAAGTGTGTGGTGTCAGATATTGGGCACTGGAGTTAGGTGAAGGCAGAGATGACCTGTATGCAAAATCTCTGAGGTTGGACTTGAGTGATGGGCATCGTTCAGTTTAGCTTCAAGATATGGTGTTTTTAGAAAGAAAAAAGGAAGAAATATTAGCCTAAATGTGTCCAGTGTACCACCAAACATTCTGATGCTTGATTAAAAAATAAGAGAATATTTTTATTAATTGAGTTCCTGTTGTTAAAGAACCTTGTGTATATTATCTCTAATCATTACAAAAGCCATTTCTGCTGGTGGAATTATCTCTACCTTCCAGGTAAGACAGCTCATTGAACAGGTTCATGGGGACGTCTTGCTGCCCACGTCTTTTCCCAGCCTTGCCCATCTGAGCTGAAGTTACCACCCTCCTTCCGTGGAAGCTGCACACCTTCTGGCTGTGGGCCCAGATTCCCTCCCTCTTACCCTGACCGTCAGGCCACTGGGCTGTGTCAGTTCTGCCTCATACCTGGGATTTGTCCATCGCTCTCTTCCACTTTTACCAACCTCATACAAATCTGCATGGTCTTCTGAGTTCTTCTTTTGCCCTCCAGATGTCCTCTCCGCTCAGCATCAGAGCAGTCTTGACAAAACAAACACTACCCATGATACTCGACCTTGGCCAGCCCGTGCCTTCCCTCTCCATTGTTTCTGGTCTCCTTCTCACCCACCTGCCTTTACACAGGCTCCCTTCTAGTCTCTGAAGCATGTCCGCATGTAGAATCTTCCTGTGTTCCTTTCCCTTGCCTTGAGCACTCCGCCTCTCCCTTCTCCCACTTCCATGCCTCTTACACTCTCTGTCCCTTGTTACTCTCCATCAGTGGATTTATTTTAATTTCCTCAGAGGTTCAGAATGGGGCTGGGAAATCTACATTTTCACAAGCCCACCTCGTGATTCTAATGCTTTTGGTCTATCAGTGCAGTTTAGTTCAGTCCCTCAGTCATGTCTGACTCTTTGCGACCCCATGAACCACAGCAAGCCAGGCCTCCCTGTCCATCACCAACTCCCGGAGTCCACCCAAACCCATGTCCATTGAGTCAGTGATACTTTCCAACCATCTCATCCTCTGTCGTCCCCTTCTCCCCCTGCCCTCAATCTTTCCCAGCATCAGGGTCTTTTCCAATGAGTCAGCTCTTCGAATCAGGTGGCCAAAGTATTGGAGTTTCAGCTTCAACATCAGTCCTTCCAGTGAACACCCAGGACTGATCTCCTTTAGGATGGACTGGTTGCATCTCCTTGCAGTCCAAGGGACTCTCAAGAGTCTTCTCCGGCACCACAGTTCAGAAGCATCAATTCTTCGGCCTATACTTGGATGGAATGTCATGTCTGACTCTTTGCGACCCCATGAACCACAGCAAGCCAGGCCTCCCTGTCCATCACCAACTCCCGGAGTCCACCCAAACCCATGTCCATTGAGTCAGTGATACTTTCCAACCATCTCATCCTCTGTCGTCCCCTTCTCCCCCTGCCCTCAATCTTTCCCAGCATCAGGGTCTTTTCCAATGAGTCAGCTCTTCGAATCAGGTGGCCAAAGTATTGGAGTTTCAGCTTCAACATCAGTCCTTCCAGTGAACACCCAGGACTGATCTCCTTTAGGATGGACTGGTTGCATCTCCTTGCAGTCCAAGGGACTCTCAAGAGTCTTCTCCGGCACCACAGTTCAGAAGCATCAATTCTTCGGCCTATACTTGGATGGAAAACATACGGGCAGTTTTCTTCTGTGCAGCTACAGTCCAAGACAATTCTTTGAGAAATGCCTGCAGAAAAGGAGTCCTCTGTGGGCAATGGCTACAGAGAAGCCAAATGAGGTACAAGACTTTCTGTGTCCTTGATAATATGCAAGAGGTGTTGTAGAAACCAAACAATGATGTTGCTCAACTTGACCTTCTGGGTGGGCACCCGACTTGCCCCCAACTGTCTTTTATACACTTCTTTGAATCTCAGCAGTTAGAAGTAGCCACCACTGTGGGTACATAAAGGTAGTCATAGAGGTAGCTTGGGTAGCAGCTTTGTATTAGGAGTTAAGTGTTTGATCTTTCCAGGCGACAGCTGTGGCGTGGATGCTGGTTGTGGAATGGATGCATCTGGATGTTTGTCATGCGGTCTCATTACCTTCAGCAGCCCTGAGCTCAGGAAACATTGGACTGGTGTGAACCCCGCTGCACTGACTCTCTGGCTTGGCAGCTGGGTTTGGACATTTCTCATTTTCAGTTGACAACAATGAATTGTAGAACTGCACTGATGCTGCCAAAGATTTGGAAAATTTTTAATATCCCCGAAAGACCTGTGCAATTTTTGGAAAGAGGGAAGAAAAGGTTCTTAAAAGAAGATTATCACACGAAAAGTGAAATAGACACCAGGAATTTCTTCGGTTCTTTGCTTATTCCAGTTGTTTGGAATGCAGCAAAGTTGTGGTTTTGCCATGGTGAGGCGAGTTTTCTGTACACAGCCTTTTATTAATTGATGATTTTCCTTTAAATGGTCCCACTTTAATCAAATTTTAGGTGTAAGCCTAAGCTTGGATTTTTTTGAATTTCCTTATTAAAGTGATAAGGAAGAAAGAAAATATATTTATATATATGCCAATGTATATACTTCTTCAAAAACAGCTTTCCTTTGAGTCATTTGCTGCTGCTGCTGCTGCTAAGTCGCTTCAGTCATATCCAACTCTTGTGACCCCATAGCGGCAGCCCACCAGGCTCCCCTGGCCCTGGGATTCTCCAGGCAAGAACACTGGAGTGGGTTGCCATTTGCTTCTCCAATGCATGAAAGTGAAAAGTGAAAGCGAAGTCGCTCAGTCATGTCTGACTCTTAGCGTCATTTAGGAAACTTTTATTTCCTGCATTCCAAAGATAAAGGAGAAATTAGTTCAGAAAAGAACCAAATTGTCCTTCCCTCCTGTTCTTCCTATTTCATTTCCCATCTGTCCTCCCTTTGTTTTAAAGTCNTGTATAGTCTCTGCCCTCACTGAGCTTACAGTTTGGGAATTAGGGTGAGGGAGGAGGAGATAGGCACTTAATTACAAGAATGATTAATTACATTTTCATAAATACAATGAAAAGATACAAGATGCTGTGATGGCTTGTTATATAGGGTCAGGAAGGTTTCCTGGAGCCAGTGCCATTTAAGCTGAGACTTGACAGATAAAGAGTTGACTGAGAGAAGTGGAACAGGAGCCAAGTGTTCCAGGCAGATATGGTCAAGCCGCATGTGCAAAGTCTCTGCGACAGGAAATGCACAGTGCCTTTGAACAAACAGATAAAGCGTGGATGGCATTGGAGAGATTTGCAGGGGTCCAACCTATGTGGGCCTTTGTAAGGTAAAGCCAAATCTGTGCACTTAATTCTAAAAGCAGTGAGAAGCCATCAGAGTGTTTATGCAATGGTTTGTGTTTTTAAAAGCTCACTGTATTCTTGAAGCTAATTGAAGAGAGTCAAGAGTGAGGAGGAGGAAGACCAGCCAGGAGGCCGCAAGAGTATCTGAGTCATGAGATCATGGTGGTGTGAAAGGGGTGACAGCAGCGAGGTGGGAGAGTAGTGAATGAGTTGGAGAAATATCCAGCAGGTAAAATTCACAACTGAGGGAGAAGGAGGTGTCAGGATGAGTCCAGCATTTCTTTGAATGCACAGAAATGTCATTTCCTGAGATGGGGAACTGAAGACGGTGGGAGATGGAGAAGAAGGCCGGTTCACTTGCACCTGTGATGCTGAATCTCCTCTGAGTCATCCAGATGGAGCTGTTGAGAAGGCAGGTGATGTGTGAGACTGGTACACAGAGCACAGGTCTGTCCCAGAGAGATACAGTTTGGAAATCTTCCAATTGCTAGCACAAGTTTTTCTCGACTCTGAGCATCCCTAATAAAGAACATTACTACTTCAGCTGCAATGCAGGATTCACAAAAGTTCAAGCACTTGTTCCGCCAGCTTGGACTCTGAATAACAGGTGGTCTGAAACCTCTTCGAAGTGGATCAGAGAGAATGAGAGAGAAGCTGACACATAGAAGTCACCACCACCATTGGGTACCAGTGTCTACAGAGCTGGGGCAGCAGGCAGTGGTCACAGGGCGCTGTGGTCCCAGGGATTATCATCAGCTGGGGAGCAGATGAAGACAACACGCCTGAAGGTCTCATCTAGAGAATGATCGGCAGTTCCAAAAGTCATTGGAGAATCAGGTAAGCAAGCTCCCAGGAAACAGATGAACGATACAGGGGTGAGCAGGGAGAAGCCCTGAGTCAAGTATTCAGAGAGGCTGGTAGGGAAGATCAATAGAAACCAGCCTGTGAAATGCCCAGGATCTGGGTCATAAATACACGATGCAGGGAGGGTGACAGGTGTATGCCTCCTATACTCTCCTGGGAGGAAAAATTTTTAACTGTTGCCACTCTTGTAGATTTTCAAAATGACAGGAAATTGCCACATAAATTGTGAAATGTTAGATCAAAGTTCTATTTGTTTTGCTGCAGTGTAAAAACCATCCTCCTCTCACTCCATCAAAATAGCAAAGCAAAGAAGAAAAGGAAGGGCTTTAGTGTGGACACTGGAACATCAGTCACATTTTCTTTTACCTTCTCTCTCCACCCTCACCCCCAGTCCCATCCTTCCTACATAACCCCTCCCTTAATTTCCCTCTTCACTCCTTCTGTCATGTGATTTAACATTTCTGAAAGATTCTGGAATAATTAGAAGGAGCCATAAGAGATAGAGAAATAGCTGTGTTACAGTGCAAAGTGAGAAATCACAGTTGAAGACAGTGTGATGTGTGGCGGTGGTGGGCGGGCAGGGCAGTGTTTATCTTGTTAGAAACTAAGGCAACTTTCTGCTCCCTCCGCCCTTTCCCAAGAACTTCTTGATTATTTAGAGGATGTGGATGCCCAGGTGAGGGAAGGTGAGTGTACTTACCTGTAAAGGGGAAAGAAGGATTCAGGCATTCATAGGACTCAATGTATAAGTTCATTTTTGTTTTTTCAGTTACAAAATTAGGAGACCCTAGTTAGGTTCTCAAAGCTGTGTTTTCCTGGCTGCAATGTCTTGGGTGAGTTGCTTAATCTTCCTGATCCTCAGTTTACTGAAAATTTGAGATGACAGTGATCATCTCTGTCCGACCTTCATAACAACTTTTGAAAATTAGGGATTAAATTAAATGACACATGTAAATTCTTTATAAAGCAATTGGTTATCATTATGACCCTTGATATGAATTTGAGTTCAATTTCTGTAGAATGATAGAAATATGGGTTAAAAAACGTAGCAAAGCAATGCAATGAAAACTATAAACGGCAACTCCATATAGCAGAAATCTGAAGCCAGAGAGAGTTCTTATCAGCACTGAGTGTTGAACTTCCTGGCAAACGAGGCATAAAGGGAAATTAGCTAGTAAATGATGCTCAGTATTTCTGCTGGAGTCATCAACTTTTTATAGAAATTACTGCTGGCAATTCCATCTCCTGCTTCTAGCTTAGGGTAGGCTTGGAATATTTGCTGAATGAACAAATTAAATTAAGACCTCATCTTTGTCTTTAGCCTAATGGGGAGGAGTTTGTCACGTGTATGCTTGTATTAAAGGATCATATCCAACACAAGGGGCCAGTTTCCTAAAGCCGCATTAGCAATGGAACAGAAATTATATTTTTAGGACCATTTCTTTTATTGACTTCCACTGTTTGGTCAGTCAGCAATCATTTCTGGGCACTGTTGGCTGCAGACACCACACCAGTTCTCTGCAGAAGGAGATGAAAACTGTAAGGATCTGAAAGGTTGTTGTTGAACGAAAAGATGCCGGGATTCTTGGCCCCCGGAGGAAAAGAAGTCAATCTGGGGCCAGAGATGAGGCTTGACCGCTCAGAGCTTTTGTGTAATGAGGTTTTATTAAAGTATAAAGGAGACAGAGAAAGCTTCTGACATAGGCATCAGAAGGGGGCAGAAAGAGTACCCCCCTGCTAGTCTTCAGCAGGATGTTATATAGTCACTAGCAGTCTGTTAATGAAAGAAAGGAATGTCTTAAAACTGAGAATGGCACCAGGCCCCTCACCCATAAGATGCATTTTGGGATAATTTTGGCACCAAATGGTTCATCCTGGGCCATGAAATAATTAATTGTGTAATGAGGTTTTATTAAAGTATAAAGGAGACAGAGAAAGCTTCTGACATAGGCATCAGAAGGGGGCAGAAAGAGTACCCCCCTGCTAGTCTTCAGCAGGATGTTATATAGTCACTAGCAGTCTGTTAATGAAAGAAAGGAATGTCTTAAAACTGAGAATGGCACCAGGCCCCTCACCCATAAGATGCATTTTGGGATAATTTTGGCACCAAATGGTTCATCCTGGGCCATGAAATAATTAACTTGAATCTTGTAGAGGGGCAGATTACCATACAAATAGTTTCATTTACATAGATTATGGCAACAATATCCAAGTATGACATACTGGGTTGTCAAGTAGGTTCTGAGCCATTTTGCAGAACCGACTTGAAGACAGAGTCTGGGGTAAAGCATAGTCCATTAACATAGCTCAAGACCAAGATTTCCATAAGAAAAAGGCATTGGTTAACTTAAGGTTTGAGAACAGTTAACTTCAGGTGAAACCAGGTGTCATTATGGCAACACAGTATTTTAAGAGAAACCTCCTTTTAAATTTGTATAAAGAAGGAAAAAAAATATCACTTGTTTGTTTCCTCCTGCCTCTTAAGAGAGATAAAAATGTCTGACACTTGCAGGCTATTTCCTCCGTTTGGAGACCCGTGGCCTTCCTGCCTGTTACCCTCTCAGATCCAGTACTTCAACTTCTAGAATGTAGCCCAGAAAAATACTCCCTTATGAACACAAAGAGAGATACACAAAAAAGTTTATAGTCTTATTGTTTGTATGACAAGGAAAATGGGATATAATGTGAAAGTCCTTCCAAAGAGGAATGTAAGTAAACTATAGGACCTCTTTATGATGGAATACTATGCAGGTATTAAAATCAGTCAGGCAGAGCCATGCGCTTCATCAAGGAAGTGTGCTCCTGTCTTATACAACTTAGTGGTAAAAGCAATTTGCAAAGCAGCATGTAGGCAATGATTTCTTCTTTAGGAAAAACTATAATTATTAATAATTTGTTGTTTTGATACACTGTGGACAAAATATGCAGCGGTTATCTTGTGACAGAAAGATTCTGGGGGAAGTTTCATTGTCTACATTCTGTATTTCTCTAAGATGTGAATTTTATATTGCCTGGTATTACATGTGTTATCAGAGCAATAAACATGCTAAGTGCTGTGCAGGGAGCTGTGGATAACATGATGTGTAAGTTACTGTCCCCACCGTTGTAAAGGTAGGGGACAGTAGTCTAGTAGGGGAGAAAGCCACTAAAGGAATGATGCCATCGTGTGAGCAGAAACAACTGTGTCCAGGGGCACAGGTGTTGTGGGGAGGTACAGGTTGGGGGAAGGGATGCTTGGAAGGCCTGTAGGGAAGTCGACCCTGAACATGGTCTGGAAAAATACCCAGAGTGGCCATGACCAGGAAGTTAATCAACAAATGCCAAATGAGGATTCAAAATGGTCAGCAGCATAGTGGTAACTCAGGAAGTAGTTCCATTCCTGGAACATTCGGACTCATGAAGTGCTGCAGGAGGTCAGACGATGGAGGGGACACTTTAAAGACAGATGGTCGGAGGGAGTCACAGAGGGTCAACTCAAGGCCAGTTTCTACAGGCCAGTCATGTGGTTCTGCACATTCCCTCATTAGAAAGAACTTGGCATTAAATCAGAGCTTAGTTGGTGCTCTAAGGACACATTCAGATGATCCTAATGAATCCCCAAGCTTCCTGCACCACATTGTTCTTAAATCTTGACTTTATGGTTCAGAGGCAAGACACAAGTGTCATTAGAGCGATATTTATTTGGAGATGAAATCACTGAGATACTTTGATTGATAGCAGGGTGAAGGACAGGGCCTCAAGTTTCTTACTGACAAGAACATGTTTTCCCAGTGTCTTCCAAGTTGTTTATCTCACAAAGGGCTTTGGCGGACACATGGGTCATCTGTCTCTGTTTTTCTCTGGTCTTTAGAGGTGGTCTTCCTGGCACTGCTTTCTCAGAAAGCTTCTTGTTAGATTTGGCATCCTGACTTGGTGAGGTGGTTAGGAGAGACAGTTCAGGATGGAGTGAGTCTAATGTACGCTGTCTCTATCCAACCCTGTACCCGCATGAAAGAACTAGAGATAGAAAAAGAGAGAGAAATGGAAAAGGTGGGGCAACTGAGGCTGCTCATCAAAAGGAGTTGTACAAATTAGAGATTTTCATCCTGGCTGATTGGGGATCTTTATTTCCTCCCAGTTTGTTTCCACTGCCTGGCTCCATATTCAGTCTCTTGAATGCCATTTGGTCAATAAAATGTGTGTTGGACAGGGCTCACATCTCTCTGTTAACCTATGTATAATAACATGCCTTCTAGGGGTGTATATATAACCTTTTGTCTCTCAGTAAACCTTATCAACGAGTATAACATACATTTAGAAAGATGCACAAATCCTAAGTGTATCACATTTTAGTATTCACAAACTGAACACACTTGTCGAATCAGCTCCAGATCAAAACATAGAAGATTATCAGCATGCCACCCTCATGCTCTCTTCCAGTTAATATGTCTCCCCCTAATCACCCTCCTGACACAGAATACCCACTATCCTGACTTATGCCTTAGATCAATTTTACCTGATTTTGAATTTCAAATTATATATTTGTGTGTCTCTGATTTATTTGACTCCATATCATGCAGTTGTATTTTTATGAAGACTCATCTTACTATTGATGGACATCCAGGTTATTCCAATTTTGGGGTATTACTTTGCTTCTCTGGTGGTGCAGAGGTTAAAGCATCTGCCTGCAATGTGGGAGACCTGGGTTTGATCCCTGGGTCAGGAAGATCCCCTGGAGAAGGAAATGGCAACCCAGTCCAGTGTTCTTGCCTGGAGAATCCCAGCGACGGGGGAGCCTGGTGGGCTGCCATCTATGGGGTCTCACAGAGCTGCACACGACTGAAGTGACTCAGCAGCAGCAGCAGCAGCATACCCTTACCAGCAGCAGTGTATAAAAGTCTCAGTTGATTTACATCTTCTTCTACAGTTTGCATGACTTGCCCTTTTCATTATAACTCTTCTAGTGGGGGCATGATGGTATCTGATTGTAACTTTTCAACGATGATTAAACGAACCCAATCTCCTTTTCATCTACTTTAGCTAATTTGGATATTCTCTTTTGTGAAACACTTGTTCAAGTCTTTGGCCTATTTTATTGGGCTCTCTTCTACTTAATGATTATAGGATTTCTTTATATGTTTTGGGGGCTTCCCTGGTGGCTCAGACGGTAAAGTGTCTGCCTGCAATGCGGGAGACCCGGGTTCGATTCCTCGGTCAGGAAGATCCCTTGGAGAAGGAAATGGCAATCCACTCCAGCACTCTTGCCTGGAAAATCTTTTGTTCGATCAATGTATTGCAAATACATCCGTGGCTTTAAAAAATCTAATGATGTCTTTGATGAGTGGATGTTCTCAATTTTAATGTAGCATGCTTTTCAATTTTTTTCCTTTCTAGCTAGAGCTTTTTGTGATCTATTTAAGACATGTTTGTCTAGCCCAATGTAATAAACATATTCTCTGTATTTTCTTATAAAAATCTTATGTTTTCAGCTTCAGCATTTACACCGGCAGTTCATCTGAAACTGATGTTTGAGGGTAGTATGTGATAGGAATCAAGACTTACACGTTTCCCCATATGGATATTCAGTTGAATCAGCATCCATAGTTTAGAATAGTGGCCTTTCCTTTCTGCGCTGCACATTCACTTTTATTATGGCCCAGAGGACTGCGTCTTTGTGTGTTTATGTCCCTGGACTATCCTCTGTGTCATTTGTCAGTTTGTCACTATGCCAGTAACACACTGTTTTAATTACTGAAGCTTTAACTTTGGGTAATATAAGTCCTTTGTTGTTATTCTTCAAGAATTTTCCCTTTCTCTGCACAGTTCTGTATAGATTTTAGAATCACTTTTCTATTGCCAAAGAAAAACCTGCTGAAATTTTGAGTGAGATTCCTCACAACTGGTAGATCAATTTGGAATTTTATATCTTTTTGACATCAACTTTTTCAGCTCACAAACATGATATATCCTTCCATTTATTTGAATTTTCTTTACCTATTTCACAATGTGTTGTTGTGTTCTATGTAGGGATCTTCTTTTGATTTATTTCATTATTCATTGCATTTCCCTTTTATTGACCAGTTGTCCTAGGAGTTCATCCGCTTTATTAATCTTTCAAAGCTGAACTTTTGGCTTTGCTGATTGAGGCCATATTTCCCCCCTTTTCCCTTTTGCAGTAATTCTAGATTTATAAGAAAAATTGTGAAGATAGTACAGAGAGATCTCACATACTTTCCCCTCTGTTTCCTCTAATGGTAACATCTTATGTAACCATGGTTCATTTTTTACAACTAAAAAATTAATGTTGGTGCAGTACTATTTACTATACTGTAGCCTTTTTTTCATATCCCAAGTTTTTCCATGAGTATTTTTTTCTCTTGTTTCTGAATTCAGTCCAGATACCACCTTACATTTGTCTTATATCTCTAGTCTCCTCTACCCTGTGACAGTTTTTTTTTGTG
Organism: Aepyceros melampus; assembly: GCA_006408695.1. Taxonomy (NCBI): domain Eukaryota; kingdom Metazoa; phylum Chordata; class Mammalia; order Artiodactyla; family Bovidae; genus Aepyceros; species Aepyceros melampus. Next base: position 258,955 of record SJXQ01009497.1, on the reverse strand, counting down.
TGGTGATTTCCTTGTCTTTCGTGACCTTGACACCCTTGATGAATGCTGTTGGGATATTTTGTAGAGCGTTCTTCAATTTGGTTTTATCTATTTTCTCATAATTAGACTAAGGTTATGGATACTGGGGAAGAATACCTCAGATGATCATTCATTACCTCATATCATGGGTTACATGATGTCAGTATGACCAAATGCTGGTGTTGTTAACTTTGTTCAGTTAGTAAAAGCAGTGTCTGCCAGGCTTCTACAACTATAAAATTGCCTTTTTTTCCCTTTCTGTACTTTGTCCATTAGAGGTGAGCCATTAAGTCCAGCCATCACTCAAGGTGAGGAAAAGTAAACTCCACCTTCTAGAGGGATGTGCATCAAAGAATTTGTGGACATATTCAAAGTTCCGCAGTAGTTAATAAATATTTCAATAGTCACACTTGGAGGCCATGCAAATATCCTGTTTTTCCTTAAAATTTTACCGATCAATTTGAAATCCCATGGGCAGAGGAGCCTGGTGGGCTACAGTCCATGGGGCTGCAAAAGAGTTGAACGCTCCTTAGTGACCAGAGAGCAGCGAAAGGATACTGCCTGCAGCACTGTTACCGTAATGTTCTGATAGTGCTTTTTCTATTTCTCTCATTCCTTGCTTTTTAAAATTGGAGTTTCTCTGTAATGGATTATTGTTGACTATAGGTACAATATTGTCTAGCAGATCTCTAGAGCTGATTCATCTTGTTTCACTGAGACTTTTTGCCCAATGACTAGTAACTCTCTGTTTCCTCTGCCCCAAGCCTCTAGGAACTGCCGTTTCACTCTTTGAGCCTATGAATTTGACTATTTTACCTGCATCTTATAAGTGGAATTGTGCAGTGTTTGTCTTTCTGCTACTGGCTTATATCTTTTTCTTTTTTAAGCAGTCCCTTACCTCCTAGAACTATGAGATGCTTGTCTCCAGACTTAGAATCATCACTTCCTTTTCTTGGAAAATGGTATTTAAAAACCCAAGATCTGGGTGTTAGCTGTGCTCATTGCCACTGGGATATCATTGATTCTAGGTTTTCTGAGCGTACAGAGCTAGAAAAATGATATATACAGTATACAATATGTAATATTCCATATCGACATTTGTTTCTGTATTCATTTGTGTATGTGTTTGAATAAATCATGAGTTTCTACTGATTTCTGTGACTCAAATCCAGCAGGGTTCACTTTAGACTTCCCCTCCCTTGTTTGTATCTTCTTTCTTTTATAGTGAAAAACATGATTCTCATTATGTGTGATGTATTTGTCTATTGTTCAGTCTTAGCATGTAAGTAATTTTAGGCTTGTTAACCTGTGCCCCTGTGAAAAACAGATTTATGAACTGTAATAATCAGGCTTTCTGTCTTTAGCATCACAGTATCTAGGTAAACCCAGTTTTTCTAGAGATTGTGTCATAAATTAGCTTCATTTGTCACACATGTACAGTTCAATCAGGAAAAAGCATGTGTCATCTTGGTGGAGCAGGTTATGAATCCAGTAGTGTATTGGACAGGAGGTTCGGCAGGGCCTCCCCTTTTCTCAGGATTCTGACCAATTGGACATACACACAAGTTGCCAAATGGGAATCGGGTCTAGAATCACATTTGATACTGAGAAGATGTGCTGCAGAATCCCGTGGGACATGTCGCGTGTTGCTTCCTCCTATGGCTCGGAAGTAACAGCTGTTCTGGGGCAGAAGCACGTTGGTAGCTCTGACCTGCAGCGGGGAGGAGGAGAGGGAGAGGACAGGGGTCTGTCTAGGTGAGGAAGACAAGGTGTCCGACTTTATTTGGAGAGTAAGAGAGCGGAAGGAGAGGGAAACACAGAGAAGGGAGTCAGTTCTACTTTGAGGTGCTGGTGGGTTCCAAGAATTCATGGTATATCACGCTCTCTGCAACATGACAGGGTGTAGTAGACAGAAACAGGAGTGTTTCTTGCAGGACTGGAGCTGTCAGGAGTGGAGTGTTACCTCTTTCCTTGAGTGGTAAGCTTGGGTAGGCGGTGTCCCCTCTTTGAGTTACTTTACCTGGGCAACAGGTTTTAGGAAAGACAATTCTGTCTTTAGGAAAGGTAATTCTGAAAGACAATTCTGTCTTTAGGAAAGGCAATTCTGAAAGACAATTCAGAGCAGGGCTTTGACATTCTTCTGAAATAAACACAGAAGTGGTCATTTAAAAAATAGAGTTGATGTTCTGATTATGACTGTAACTGGTATTCATTAAAAAATTTAGACAATATGAAATATAAAGAATAAAATCAAATGACTATAATGTAAATGTCCAAGAAAAAGAAATGTTAACATTTTGTGGTATTCTTTTTTTTTTTTAACTTATTTTTTTTTCCCAAAAAACTGACTTTTTGCTTTGTTGCTATTCTCCATTTTTTTTGGTCAGCTCTGTTTCATTAATTTTTGTTCATTATCTCATTACTTCTACTTATTTTAGACGTACATTTGCTTTTTTCTAGCTTTTAACATGTAAATGTAGGCCCTTTATTTTAGATTGTTTTTCTTTACTTGTATACATCTTTAAACTTACACATTTCCCTCCAAGGACTGCTTTGCTGTATTACACAGATTTTGATACACTGGTTTTCCCTTTCATCCTGTTCCAAATATTTTCTAGTTTCCTTGGTAATGTCTTCTTTGGCCCATCAGTTATTTACAATTCTATTTGATTATTTTCTAAATATTTGAAAAATTTCCGTATTTTCTCTTGTTTATGACTAATTGAACGTCATTCTGGTCAGAAAACATACTCAACATGTCTCAGTCCTTTCAAACTTATTGAAATTTGTTTTATGGCCCAGATTACTTATCACGGTGAAATTTCCATGAGCGCTTGAGAGCAATGTGTATTTTATTGTTGTTGAGTGTAGGGTCTGCAAATGTCTATCAGGTTAAGTTGTTGCAAAGTGTTGTTCAAATCTTCTATATACTTAATCGATTTTTATTTTGCTACTTTAATTAATAAGAAGACTTTTATTATCTTAATTTTGTCCATTTTTCCTTTTGGTTTGTTATTTGAAGTCTTGTGTAATTTGAAGCTTTCTTATTTAGTACAAAGGCATTTAGGATTATGTCTTCTTGATTGAAGATATCATTCTTGCATGTGAGGAAAGCAGATTGCCCTTTATGATATGGGGGAGCCTCATCCCATCAGTTGAAAGACTTAGCAAAGACTGACCTCCCCTGAGCAAGAAGGAAGCCTCATAGGAGATGGCTTTAAACTTGAACTGCAACACTGGCTGTTCCTTGGGTCTCTAGGATGCCGGCCCACCTTGCAGATCTTGGATTTTCCAGCCTCCATAATTATGCAAATTAGTTGAAATTTGCTCATTGTGTCCGACTCTTTGCAACCCCAAGGACTATACAGTCCATGGAATTCTCCAGGCCAGAATACTGGGATGGGTAGTCTTTCACTTCTCCAGGATATCCTCCCGATCCAGGGATCAAATCCAGGTCTCCTGCACTGCAGGTGGATTCTTTATCAGCTGAGCCACAAGGGAAGCCCAAGAATACTGGGGTAGGTAGCCTATCCCTTCTCCAGCGGATCTTCCCAACCTAGGAATTGAACTGTGGTCTCCTGCATTGCAGGTGGATTCTTTACCAACTGAGCTACCAGGGAAGCCCGTAATTATGCAAGGCAGTTCCTTAAAGTTAATTCCTAGCTCAGATTGGTTCTGTTTCTTTGGAGAACCCTGGCTAACACAACTACATTAAGTAAAAATTTCACTTTGATATATAGTTCATGTCTAGAAGTTTCATTCAGTTCTCTTCTCATGCTTTTTCAGTTCAGTTCAGTCGCGCAGTTGTGTCCGACTCTTTGCGACCCCATGAATCGCAGTACGCCAGGCCTCCCTGTCCATCACCAACTCCTGGAGTTCACTCAGACTCACGTCCATTGAGTCTGTGATGCCATCCAGCCATCTCATCCTCGGTCGTCCCTTTCTCCTCCTGCCCCCAATCCCTCCCAGCATCAGGGTCTTTTCCAATGAGTCAACTCTTCGCATAAGGTGCCCAAAGTACTGGAGCTTCAGTTTTAGCATCATTCCTTCCAAAGAAATCCCAGGGTTGATCTCCTTCAGAATGGACTGGTTGGATCTCCTTGCAGTCCAAGGGACTCTCAAGAGTCTTCTCCAACACCACAGTTCAAAAGCATCAATTCTTCTGCGCTCAGCCTTCTTCACAGTCCAACTCTCACATCCATACATGACCACAGGAAAAACCATAGCCTTGACTAGACAGACCTTAGTCGGCAAAGTAATGTCTCTGCTTTTGAATATACTATCTAGGTTGGTCATAACTTTTCTTGCAAGGAGTAAGTGTCTTTTAATTTCATGGCTGCAGTCACCATCTGCAGTGATTTTGGAGCCCAAAAAAAACAAAGTCTGACACTGTTTCTACTGTTTCCCCGTCTATTTCCTATGAAGTGATGGGGCCAGATGCCATGATCTTCGTTTTCTGAATGTTGAGCTTTAAGCCAACTTTTCTACTCTCCTCTGCATTATAGTCATGTTATTCTTTATGTAACTCACTCGCTTCAGTAGTTTCTGACTCTTTGTGACCCTATGGACTCTAGCCCACCAGGCTTCTCTGTCCATGGGATTCTCCAGGCAAGAATACTGGAGTGGGTTATTTCCTTCTCAGGGGATCTTCCCGACCCAGGGACTGAATCCACATCTCCTATGACTCATTTCAGGTGGATTCTTTACCCACTGAACTGCCTGGGAAGCCCTTCTTTATTCTTTAGCATGTTTATAATAGATGTTTAAAAAAATCTTACCCTCTATTTCTGGATCTGTTTCACGTGATTGATTTTTTTCCAGTGCAGTCACAATGGCCTTCCTTTTGTGTGCCTTCTTCCCTGAGATCTCTTCCTTTTCTTATGAAGACACTTGTCATATTGGATTAGGGCTTATGACTTCATTTAAAGCTTAATTACTTCTTAAAAGGCCTTATCGCCAAATACAGTCACATGGAGAGGGGTTAGTGCTTTACAGCCTGTGAATTTGGGGGGATACAGTTCAGCCCATAACACTGTTGTTTTGTTTTGTTTCCCTTAATGAGTGTCATTTAATGAGGCTGTATTCTGGCAGGGAGTTGAGTTGCTTGGGAAACAGCCTCCCTCTTTCAGGGCTTGTTTTCAGCTTTGTTAGGGCAATACCATAGAAGCCTTTATTCTAGATCTGGTATAGCCCCGCTATAAGGACATGGTCCTCTGGACTCTCTACTGAGTGCTGATCAGTGATGAGTCACTGTCCTGGCTGGTTAGGACTTAACATTTCTTTCAGTCTTTTCAGCTGTCCAAGTGTTCAGCTTACAGATCCCTGGTCATTTTGTCCTTGGTTCTGTGAAGTTTCATACTGTTAACGCACACCTTAATACTTGTGCATTAAAGAGTTTCCTGAAGCTCTTTCTCTGCCCAGTTCTCTCCTCTCTGGAATTTTGCCTCCACGACATCCAGCTGTCCCGGCACACTCAGACCCAAGTGTCTGTATCCACAGTGTAGCAGGACTGTCCACCTGCTTGGGATTCTCCTCTGTCTAAAGTCTCTATAGTTCCTCTGGTCAAGAACTAGGGCAAAAACAGGGCTGTTCTTATTTTCCTTCCCCCCCTCTCTGAGATTATAGCTTTGCAATGACTGTTGTTCCATATTTGGAAACCATGTTAGTATATCTTCCCAATTACCTAGTTGTTCATAGGAAAAGGAGCTATGTAGCTAGTTACTCTATCAAGGCATATTTCTTTATTCTCATGTATTTAAGACCTAAGGAAGAAGGAGAAAATGTTAAAAAGAAAAAAAAGCAACCCTATGGTGTCTAGATTTTGTATATGCTTTGTTTCACTTCTTTTGTCTTAAAACCTTTAAACCTCATTAAAAACTCCTTGGGATGCTGTGTTAATTGGATGCTGTATGTTTGGACTGAAGAAAAAAGCCAGGGACAGAGTCAGATCCTGGCACTTGGCCCTGGCCCTGATGAGGTGCTGGCAAAGGGGACGCCGGGCTGTGGGAAGTGGAACACTGGGGCCCTGGGGCTCACGAGGACAGTGCAGTGTCCTTCCTCGCCACTGCACTTTCATCCGTTCTCTCAAATCGTGTCCTGACTTTGCATCTTGCCAAATAAATACCTCTGGCTTTATGAGTATCTTGCTGACCAGGTAGCTGGATGGAAGGGGGTAAAGCATGGCTGCTAGATTTAGATGGCAGACGTATTTAGCCTTGAGGCTCTCAGCTTTTTAACTCAGTAGTTAATGGCTCTTGGGAAAGCCATGATACCTCTTCAAATCCTGCATTTGCTCATCTATAAGGGAATGAGTGTCGTGATCTCACTGGGCTGTTATCAGGTCTATTGAGAGCATAACCCAAGAGCACTGGGTATTATGTGTGATACAGGCTAGGTTTTCTCTAGTTGCCTATCGGGTTTCTCCATAAAATCAGGTGTAAAACTATGAACTGGATGTATGGTGAGCTGCAGGGAGCTTGAGGACCTGAACAACTCTGTGTATCATTTCTGGCCTGTCTTTGTTCACAGACCAGACAATGAAACCAGGCAGATGATCTCTACCAAGGTTATCATCAAATTCCTGGTTGTGAAAGTCTAGCCAGGTGAGGCTTGGCTTTATCTGACAGTTTGCAGAACTGGCTGCTCAGGCAATAGTTTCTGTCCCACACGTAGCCTGGGACACCCCTGTCCCGCCTTTCATAGGGTCTGCGCGCAGCTGTGATCAGGACAGGCTGTGGTGGCTGCGCCCCATGAGACCAGTGAGGATCATTACGGAACAGTCTGTGTTTGGGTTCTAGGCAGTTAGGAGCTGGACCTTTACAAAAGGCTTTTCATTCACCCAAAACAAGAACTCAAATTTCATCTGTTCTTCTTTGCCTTTTAGCTAGCTCCTTTCCTTTCATCATTTCTGCTGTTCTGGTACTTGTGTCTTTTGTTTCCTCCTTCTAGAATGCCTGTTTCTCCATGCTTGTCTGGCTACCCTGATTTGTTCTTCAGAACATGTCCCCTGATTGGCTCACATTTCCCTCTTTGACACTCATGCTCGTCCTGTCTCTCACTATACTATTTAGTCATTCCCTGCTTGTTCATATATATTGTCTGGTACCTAGCAGGTTTTTTTTTAAGTAGCTGAGGAAATAGGGAGAAAAGATAATCATCTAATCATTGTACAGCAGAAACTAATGTATCATTGTAAAGTGATAATACTCCAAAAAAGAAAAAAATAGAGGTCAGAGGAGTTACGAAACGTGTTTCATACCCACTGTTATTTAGGAAAGAACTGTTAAAGGAGAGAGCTCCTACGTGGGGTAGGAACTGTCAAAGGAGAGAGCTCCTTCGTGGGGTAGGAACTGTCAAAGGAGGGAGCTCCTCCGTGGGGTAGGAACTGTCAAATGAGAGAGCTCCTCCGTGGGGTAGGAACTGTCAAATGAGAGAGCTCCTCCGTGGGGTAGGAACTGTCAAATGAGAGAGCTCCTCCGTGGGGTAGGAACTGCCAAAGGAGAGAGCTCCTCCGTGGGGTAGGAACTGCCAAAGGAGAGAGCTCCTCTGTGGGGTAGGAACGTCATATTTGCAGTAGTGATGGGCACTTGGCAGCATGAGAAATGCTTGAGTTTCCAAGTACTCCTTTGCTTGGTTGTTCACTTATTCAATATCCATTAATGTATATGTGTGCCAAGCACAGTTCTAGATGCTGCTGGAAATATCATAGTGAACAAAACTGAAAACACACACACACACACACACACACACACACACACAAACCCAACAACAACTCTATCTTCAGGGAGCTTATGCTTTAGTTAGGGGCAGCTGATTATGAAGGGATCTAATAAGCCAGGTAGTGATTGGTCTGATGAAGATGATGAAGGCAGCATTAGGGACGGGGGATGGGGGGCACTACTTTAGCTGGAATAACCAGGGGAGAACTTTCTCTAAGAACATTTGAATAGAGATCTGGATGAAGCAGGGAGTCAGGCATCCATATTCTGTGAAAAGCTGTGTTCTAAGTAGAAGGAGGAACAATGGGAAGGCCTTGGGGTGGGAGCAGGCCTGATGGCTGTAACCACCATTTTTTTCTCAGTGGTAAGAGGACCACAGAACCTTCATTTTGCACTTTTGCATTATAGCTCTCATCAGATAAACCAAATAAGGTTATAGGTCCATTTTCTACTCTGTGGTTCAGATGGTAAAGAATCCATCTGCAATGCAGGAGACCTGGGCTTAATTGCTCAGTTGGGAAGATCCCCTGGAGAAGGGAATGGCTTCTAGTATTCTTGCCTAGAGAATTCCATGGACAAGAACCTGGAGGGCTATAATCCACAGGGTCACAAAGAGTTGGACACAACTGAGCAAATAACATTAACACTTTACTATGTATAGTGAACATATTCCTGGAATATGGAAGCGAGCATATCTATGTGAATTTATTTTTTGTAATTAAATTCCATTTTAAAGGTACACAGGAGCTTGTCCTTTTAAGGGACTCCACAGCTAATTATTTTAGTAGAGTGAATAGTCAGACTTAGAAGATCCCTTAGTTTCTTATCATTTCAAAATCCTATGCTTTTATGTCTCTACAGAGGCTCAGCTTCTGTATATTTTCATGAAGGTGGAGGAAACACAACACTAAGTACATATAAATGGCAGCCAGCAGTTAGTCAAGCAGGTAAAATTTCACTGGAAGAGATTGAAATTGTTTTTCCCCCATGCAATATAAGGTTTATCAATTCTACCTTACTTCTTCTGTTATCCATAAAAATGGCAACTCTGGGCAGAAAGGAAGTAGACAGAAGTCAGATGACTAGGAAAAAAGTCTTTAAAGTAGCTCTTTCCTAAACCCTATTTAAAAGAGCAAGCCCATGTTTCTTCTCCTAAGGGAAGGATCTCCTTTTGAATTTCAGTTCGAGTGGGCTGTGTTAGGATAGGAGCAAGTAAGGGTGGTCCAGTTCCAAATTTTTTTCAATTTCCCCAAATCATCTTGGTTATTGTAAACAAATGAAGCATAAAATGACTCATGCAGAGTGTATGTGCACACATGCGTGCATGTGGAGGAAGGCTTGATATGTGAATATTTTTACATGTCACTCAGGTGGCACTAGTGGTAAAGAATCCGCCTGCCAGTGTAGGAGATGCAAGAGACATGGGTTTGATTCCTGGGTTGGGAAGATCCCCTCAAATAGGAAATGGCAACCCACTCCAGTATTCTTGCCTGGGAAATCCCATGGACAGAGGTGCCCAGCAGTCTATAGTCCATGAGGCTGCAATGAATCAGATACGACTGAGCACATGGAAAGGTCCAGTTTGGTGTGGTGAGTGCATTTAATATGGCAAGGATAACATTGGCAGTATCACTCCTACTGGAGATATTTTTATTGAATGGATTGTTTGCTTGAGTACTCTGCTAGTATATAACATGACAACCTCCTATGATTTTTAAAGTATTCATTCGTAATGATTCAAGAATTACTAAAGCAAAAAGGGGAAAAATAAAAGAGAACAAACATATAATTCACGGACAGAATAATTTCTGGCTTGAACAAGGAGCCAGTCCTCAACAGAATCAGTGCAGAAGGTTCATTCTCCAGCCATTCAAGAGTCTTACTGAACCACCACCACCAACCCAGCTATTGGTGCTTCTTGGACTTCATGCACAGCCAACTTTGCTCAGCTGGGGATGGGAGGGAAAACTTTTTTTTGTCCTCCTCTTTTTACCATCAGTGAGTCAGCAGGAATGCTGGTTCTGAAGACAGTTCCTATGCAGTGTACATTTCCCAGCTCTTTACAATGGAGGCAGTTTCATCGTGATTTTGTTGTGGTTTCTTTTTTTTTTTAATTTAAATTTATTTATTTTAATTGGAGGCTAATTACTTTACAGTATTGTATTGGTTTTGCCATACATCAACATAAATCCGCCACGGGTATACACATGTTCCCCATCCTGAACCGCCACCCCCCCACCTCCCTCCATGTACCATCCCTCTGGGTCATCCCCCTAGCCAACCTTGGGAGGTATAGGCAGTTCCCCATTTAGGCACCGGAAGTGAATAGGGAGTTACAATTCTCAGGGTAACTCCACCGGCAGAGCTGTTTGTTTGGTATCTATCAAGTCCTGCCACTTTGAAATCATCTTCACCACAATCTTATAGGTGTCATCTTCATCCTGTCTCTCAGTGTGACAAGGGAACAGATGAAAGTCTCCCTGGAATTACCTCTGGGTGAAGTTGTTAGCCTCTCCCTCCTCCTAAAGCATCTTCTGAGCTCTCTCTTTCCTTGGAGTTGACATAGCTCTTGTCTGACCCACTCATCTGTTGCTTTTCCAGTCCAGAGATTGGGTGGAATTCGTCCATGTTTGTGATACCTTTCACTAGATAAAGGCCACTTATGCATTCAGCCAATGAATACGTATCTATGGCTGTTCTGGGCCAAGCACCTTGCTGGTATCTGGCTGTGTGAATTTGCATGGTCACGGCAGTGCTTGTTATCAGTCTAGAGCCCACTTATCTCTGGCAGTTTCAGAGATGGACATTGTACCTCCAACCATGCCTGATTCTTTGCTAACGTGCTGGTGTTGGCTGGAACACAAAGCTTTTTGGTCCAGTGGGCTTGCAATGAAGGTTGATATTGATAATGCCAGCGGAGATGGGATGGGTGTCAAGCATCAGAGAAAGGCACATGGTCACTTAATCTACTTTTATTCATTCCTTCTCATATCCTCAAGGTTCAGATCTCTCTCTAATAATATTGGATGGTTTGGCAGAGAGCACCCTCACATTTGAACTCTGACAAAGAGCTCCTGTATCAGGGCTTTTTAATAAGCAAATTTAACAGAACACAACAAAGTTTTTAAAAAGTGTTCTCTCAACATTTTATTGTGGAACAAAAAATTCTGTGAGAGATTAAAAGCAAAAGAATCATGTGTAGACCTCATTGCATGTTACTTGACCTAGTCTTGGAAGGTTGCATGTAAACCCCAAATTTGTAATTCAAAATCTATTTTAAGTCCACCGTGAAGAGTTGTTATTTAAAGAAATCCTGTAAAAAAAAAAAAATAACCAGAACCCCCTGAAAGTTAGAGTTGGCGGAGGCAGCAGATTCTTTTTTTTTTTTTTTTTTAGGGAGGGTGGGAACATGAGTCTTACAGCCATCTTGGTTTAGCCCCAGCCTGGTATGGCCTGAGAATCATAATTTTAAGAAACTGTGGGAATAAGGAAAGAAGAGAGAATGGATCAAAAGATATGTGGAGTATGGACAATGGCTTCATTTTTCTCCACTGGGAAAATTTTATTCCCTGTCCCTTCCTTCCCAGAAAAGATTCAGGGGTATGGCCTCAGTTTGTTCTGAACTGTCTGGAAGGAGAGTGGGGGAATGCCCTGCTTTCACAATATCAGTCACTGGATAGAGCAACATTTCTCAGGAGCCCCAGGACACAACATTATAGAGAAAGGGGTAACTTCTGGTTCTGCAGGGACACATTCCTAAGGAAGTAATTGTAATATTTTGTTTAGAAAAGAGGTAAGATCATTTGCTTGAACATCTGAATTGGCTACAGGAATCCCATAATTTGCATTTGAAGGGGGCATTTTTTGGTGGATTGTTATCTTGACAAGAAACAAAGAAAAACTTGGTTTCAAACCCAACATTCCACAAGGAAATGGAAATTTCACTGTTCCTTTCTGACATAAAAGGTCATCTTGTTGTTTATCTATGAAGCTAGGGGAAATTGGCTGTTGAGTACTTTGCATTTGGAAACACTGGCCCAAATTCAAAGAAGTCTGATGTGTTCTCCCCTCTCAGCCTGTTTTTATTTAAAGATGCTGGACTCATGAATCATTGGTGAAAACTTGAAATACAGTTCCTTCTGTTTCAGAAGATGGGGGCCTTATTGTAAAAAGAGAACCCAATGTCAAGGATGCCCTTGAATGCCTAGGGATATAGACTCTGAGAATATAACTGCTATAACGTGCCTGGTTTTTGCATTACAGGATGCACTGTTCTCTCTTGTACTTGATGAAATCACTGTAAAAACTTTTGGCAAGATGGGGATCTCAGGCGCATCTTGAAGTTTCCAGCAAAGTCTCAGAATAGTTACCCTTCAAGGAGGGTGGTAACATAATTGGCTAAATGCAAAATGAAAATGTGGGGCCCTTTTTTTTTTTTTAAAGTATAGTTGAAAGAGTTTAAACATAAACCTTTTCCTTTAAAAATATTTTATTGTAAAGCATAATGGTGTAAGTTGTGATACATGAGTAACAAAAATTATGGTTAAAAAAAAGGTTTGTTGCCATAATTTTATATACTACAGTTAAAAAAATAATACTTCATCAAACTGTGATATCCTGATTGACCATAACATTTTTCTGGCTCTCTTATCTGGGAATCTATTTATCAGATTTATGAAAATTTATACTTTTAGCTAGCACCCCACTCCAGTACTCTTGCCTGGAAAATCCCATGGATGGAGGAGCCTGTTAGGCTGCAGACCATGGGGTGGCTAAGAGTCGGACACGACTGAGCGACTTCACTTTCACTTTTCACTTTCACACATTGGAGAAGGAAATGGCAACCCACTCCAGTGTTCTTGCCTGGAGAATCCCAGGGACGGGGGAGCCTGGTGGGCTGCCGTCTATGGGGTCGCACAGAGTCAGACACGACTGAAGCGACTTAGCAGCAGTATACTTTTAGCAATTTCATTTTCAACTGATAAAATTCATAGCAGCATGAGTTGCTGTTTGCATGTACAAGATCACAAATAATTTTGGATAATTTTAAATTTTGAGAAGGATCTTTCTACTGATGTAACTGTTACTGGCAGCTAAAGTATCTTATTGGCTATAATAGCATTAGGATAAATTTCTAAAGAATCATTTTGATATATAGACAGTATATCTAGAGCCGATGTTTCTGGCCTAACAGGTTCTCTAAAAAGGTCTAACTCTCCATACAAATTCGTTTTGTATAAAATTGAATTTAATTTTAAATGTAAATTTTCAGAATGGCATTTTAATGTTTTCTCTGACATTTCCTGTAGCTTGCAAAGATTCTGGGAGCAACTGAAAGTGGCTTCACAATTTGTATATGTATATTTCAAAATGTTCCCATGGTGGCTCAGAGGGTGAAGAATCTGCCTGCAATGCAGGAGACCAGGGTTCAATTCCTGGGTTGGGAAGATCCCCTGGAGAAGGGGATGGCTACCCACTCCACTTTTCTTGTCTGGAGAATTCCATGGCCAGAGGAGCCTGGTGGGCTACAGTTCATGGGGTCTCAAAGAGTTGGACACGACAGAGAGACTAACAATTTCACTTTTCAAAATGCTTTTTTTCATCATCTATTGTCTTTCTTCATACAGGATGCATTCATTTTAAAACTATCCTTCTTTTAAAATTGGTTATTTTAAAGTTTCATATGAAAATGTTCTTTTCCATGGAATGTGACAACCTTAACATTCAATTTCTATTTTTAAGCCTGTGGCTATTTGCTTTGCAATGTTGTAAATGTTGCAACAGTTTTTAAAACTGGATTCTTTGAAGACTCTCAATAACTCATGGATAGGCAATGTCCATGTGCACATTTTTATTTTGTGATAATTTACTGACAGAGTTTATTGCCTGAGCACCAGCAGTTCCTATCCTGGCGTTCAGGACAGAGAGTTCATATTTATGCAGATGTCACGGGGCTGAGCTCTGAGGAATGACAGGCGATGGGCCTCCTGTTGCTGGGGCTCACACAGCTGCTGTTACTGCCTTTGCTGCCACCTACCTTGGCTCAGTCCCAGCCCTGGCTTCCCCCACAGGACCCCATGACATCCTGGACTGCCCTCAGCCTGTATTGCTGCCTGGAAACACCTTTCTGCTAGTTAACATCCTTCACTGCCATGTAAGACTTCACTTTAAAAAAAACCCCATATTCAGCAATAAAATTACTAATAATTTTAAGAAAGCAACTGTAGAGCGTACACTAAGTATGGGTCTCTTCTGGGATTGAGTGCCTCTGTGAGGCAATCAGTCATATACACGTGAAGCCAGTGCTTCCTAGAGAATGCGGCCAATGGATGGAACGCAGGTTACTGACCGCATGCAGCCTCGGTTAGTTTCTGGCAGACTTATCTTCACAGTCCAGGAAGATAGAGAACTCCAGGAAGTTCTCCTTCATTCTAACCTGGACCTCAACACAGCCATTTAAAAAATACTTTCTCCAAATGTTTTATCAATCACATTTATCAAAGCCTCTCATTAGTTCACCTAATGGACAAAGGGCTTCCCTAGTAGCTCAGCTGGTAAAGAATCCGCCTGCAATGCCGGAGGCCCTGGTTCGATTCCTGGGTGGGGAAGATGTGCTGAAGAAGGGATAGGCTACCCACTCCAGTATTCTTGGGCTTCCCTGGTGGCTCAGATGGTAAAGAATCCACCTGCAATGTGGGAGAACTGGCTTCGATCCCTGGGTTGGGAAGATGAACATGGACAAGGATTCACCTGAGCACAAACTAGCACCTGTTTTCACATCTGGGGACACTGACTTCTTATATTCCTGGCTCTACATAGAAACCAAGAGATTTCACAAGTAGAAGGGGCTGCATAGCTCCCGTGGGGCTTCCCAGGTGGCACTAGTGGTAAAAGAACATGCCTGCCAACGCAGAAGATGTAAGAGATATAGGTTTGATCCCCGGGTCAGGAAGATCCTCTGGAAATGCCTACCTACTCCAGTATTCTTGCCTGGAGAATCCCGTGGACAGAGGATTCTGGTGGGCTACAGTCCAGAGAATCACAAAGAGTCAGACATGTCTGAAGTGAGTTATTACACACACACACACACACACACACACACACACCTTACGACGCCCTTAATCCCAGTGGCTCACCAACCGGTTCATCATCAGAATGCCCCTCAGGATTGTAAAACTGTGATACTCCCTGTTTCTGTCCCTAGAGATCCAGATGCAGAACAATCAGGATGAGGCTTGGGCAACTGCATTTTCCCAAGTGTTAGCTGGGGATTCTGAGGGGCCACCTGGTTTGGGAGTATTGAGTGATTTTCTTGATTAGGATTTTGTTCAGGTCTCTACAGTATTATTCCCTTCTCTGTCCCTGACTCCAGGGCTCATTTCATTCTTCCTGTAATTTGTCTTTATCTGACTCAGCGGTCTGAGCTCCATCTGCTGTGTTTTCCCATCTTCAGTCACACAGCTGTGAAATGGAAGAGGCCACTCTCTCTGGACACTCCTTTTAGGTTGAATCCTTTCTGCAGCTCTGTAAAGTCACTTTCAACTAGTGTAACAAGGGAGGTTCCAGATTGCCAGGTCCATAACAAGCTGGCACCATTAAATGGAGAAAGATGTATATATGTGGGAATGTGTATGAGTGAGTGTGAGTCCTCGTGTACATGGGTGAGAGTGTATGCATGAGCCAACTAGGTGATGATAGTGGTGGAGGAAATTAATCAGGGTAGACTTTAAGGGCTAGGGTATTTCAGACTAGCAATACCAAACCTGATGAGAGATATGAATCAAGCCCTACAATTCATGAATGGTTCAGAAGGGTCAGTGAAGACTAACTCATCTAATTTGAATATACCTTTTAAGGCCCCAAAGAGGTAGTTTTAACAACTTGTTTCATTTAAGATAGTCTCTGTTTGGCTGCAATAATAAACAACCCCCCAATCTTAGTGGCTGTAACAACTCACAGCACAGGTCCATTGCACAGCTTTGGGGAACTTGGCTCCTTGTCTCTTCTTTTTGAGATTCAGGCTGATAGGCCAGCCCATCCTGAATACCGTGGTTTTCCAGCAGAGGGAACATCCTACACAGCAAAAAGTGGCCTGGCCCGGAAATGGCGCATCGTTTCCGTTCACAGGTCTTTGGCTAGTCACGTGGCCAGGCCATAGAACAGGACAATGAGATCACACAAAAATGAGGACTGTTAAGTGCACTCAAATTCAATCACTATTTTGAGGTATTTTAAAGAAAGTACCCCGTTATCCAGTAGAGCATAAGCAGCTAAGGAGTGGGAGAGGCCAGAAATAGGCCACCTTAGAAGACTAGATATATTCATGGATAATAGCCCCCCACCACTGAAGGCTGGAAGAGCCGCTCTGGGAGGATCTGGCTGAGACGAAAGCGTTTCATGTCGGTTTCTCTCATTGTATCAGAGATCCCCGTGGTAAAATGGACTATCTTCTTGAGTCATTTCCTGGGCATTTTTCTTTCTTTCTTTTTTTAAAAACATGATTCATTAAAAAAAATTGTTTATTTAATTTTTGGCTGTTCTGGGTCTTCATTGCTGCACATTGGCTTTCTCTAGTTCTGGTGAACAAGCTTCTCATTGCGGTGGCTTCTCCTGTTGCAGAGCATGGTCTCTAGGGTGCCTGGGCTCAATAATGGTGGCTTACAGGCTTAGCTGCCCCATGGCATATGGACTTTTTCCAGACCCAAGGATTGAACCTGTGTTCCCTGCATTACCAGGTGGATTCTTAACCACTGGACCACCAGGGAAGGCCCTGGCCATTTCCTCTATTCTTCTCATGCCTCCATGTAAATCTTGATGGTAAAGATGGAGATTGTGAGTATAATTATACATTACAGAACTTAGAGGTGGCTGAATAGGAGTTGTTTTTCTGCTAAGTCACTTCAGTCGTGTCCGACTCTGTGCCACCCCAGAGACAGCAGCCTACCAGGCTCCCCCGTCCCTGGGATTCTCCAGGTAAGAACACTGGAGTGGGTTGCTGTTTCCTTCTCCAATGTATGAAAGTGAAAAGTGAAAGTGAAGTCGCTTAGTCGTGTCAGACCCTCAGCGACCCCATGAACTGTAGCCTTCCAGGCTCCTCCATCCATGGGATTTTCCAGGCAAGAGTACTGGAGTGGGGTGCCACTGCTTTCTTCAGTTGTTTTTCTAGCTCCCCCTTAATTCTACGTGTCCTAGTTCTTAATCTTAACCCTTAGCCACCTTGCCTCCTGCCTCAGTGTTTGATTCCCTATTATGTGATTGCTTTGGACAAAAAGTTCAAATTAAACTGGAGGCCCTCATTTTATTCAGGACTTGGTATTTATTGGAAGTTATTATGAGTGAGCAACTGTGTCTGAACATGAGATTTAGGACAGCCATGTATGGTCAAAGTGTTTTCTGTTTTAGAATTTTAGAAGCTGTGGAAAGTAAAAGATAGATGTAAAATAACAACAACAAGAACAAAAAACTCTAGACATCCTAGAACCTGGAGAAGATATTTAACTTTCAGGAAAACAGGTTGATTTTTCATTGCAATAAGGTGTCTAAAGAATTCCAGCACTGTAAGAGTTCTCGCTTTGCAGTCAGAGATAGATGGATTGAAGGCCCAGCTGTAAGAGCCAGAGTTCTCCAGAGAATCAGATCCAATAGGTTCTCTCTCTCCTCCTCCTTCCCTTCCCCTGCTGCCCCCCTTTCCTCTCATCTCTCGTGGTCTTGGGACATAACATGTTTCAACTCCTTCTAACATTAGGAGTTGCCTCCCATAATTTTGGAGACAAAGACTCTTTGAGATCTGTAGTCAGCAAGCTAGAGATGTAGGAGAGCCAATGGTGTAAGTTCCAATGAAGGCCAATAGGACTGAGACCCAAGAAGAGCTAGGGTTTCAGTCTGAGTCCAAAGGCTGGAAAAGACCAAGTGTCCCAGGTCAATCAGGAAGGAAACAGGAGTTTTCTCTTATCCGCCTTTCCTCTATCCAGGTCTTCAGTGATGGGCTGAGGTCACTCACATTAAGAGGACTATCTGCTTCACACAGTGTGTGACTCAGGTGTTACTCAGGAACTCCCTCACCAATGCATCCAGCTGATGTTTGGCCAAATCTCGACTTGACTGTGGTCCGGTCAATGTGATACATACAATGAACAATCATAACAACTCTATTACTTAAGAGCTGTGTGATCTAGAGCAAGTTACCTGACATCCTTGTGTTTTATTTCCTTCTCTGTAAAGTGGGGTAATTAATGTGCTTACTCATAGACTAAGACAAGCCTGTGAAGGGTGGTCTGAATGAGAATATGTAACAAACTCAGAGTGAAAGTTTACTGAGTGCTTAGCGTATACCTGGCACTGCGATACTGCTGCAATTGTCATCATCATTATCAATGTCACCATCCCTCAACAAAAAGCTGTTGATGGTGGGTCACTGCTCATCCCAGGTGAGCTAAGAGAGCCAGGGTGAGGAGGGGTCTGTGGAACAATCTGATTGTTCTCTGGTATTATAAGTTCACGGTTGGTTATCACACAGACTTTGAAGTGTTTATTTCCTTTTCTTCCTTGATCTCTGGTTCAAGAAACATTCAGTCTACATGACTGTGATTTATTTACTGTTAATGCACTGTTCAGTAGCTTAGAAAGTGCCATTCAACAACAACAAAAATCTATTCTGAGCCTCTTTACGGAAGGTAGAGCAGAGAGGTTTCTGCAGGCAGCAAACTGTTTTGCCCAGTGGTTAGTGTTTGGCCCAGAGGCTAATAATTCAAGAGGTTCAAGGGAGTTCCAAGCCAAGCAAAAAAGAGAAAGGCTTCTCATCTTTATTTTATTTGCTCTTAAGTAAAGTGGTATTTATATTTAATATGCCTGACAAATCCCATCACTTCTTTTATATGTAGGTTTAGTGAGGCATAATTTACATATAGCAAAATTTACCCTTGTGAATTTGAATTTTGACACATGTGTACAATCATGTAGCCAGCAAAACAATAAAGATATAGAACATTTTTTTTATTATTTTCCTAGAGTTTCCTGTGTCCCTTTGGCAGTCAGTCCCCTGTCCACATTCCGAGCCCAATAACCATGGATTTGTTTTCCGTTCTTATTGTTTTATCTGTGGAATGTGAGGTACATGGGATCATATGAAATGGAACTTTTCATGTCTGGCTTCTATTTTTTAACATAGTGCTTTGGAGACTCATCCCTGTTGTTATCAGTACTTCTCTTTTTAAGTTGCTGACTTGTAGTCGCTGTCGTGATATTCTAAAACCTGAATGGTTTCTGGATGGACATAGATTTTTATTTCTTTTGGGTAAATAATTAGTACTGTGATTTCTGGGTAGTATGGTAAAGTATATGTTAAACATTATAAGAAATTGCCATATTATTTTCTAAAGTGGTTGTATCATTTTGCATCTCCACTAGCAGTATATGAGAATTCCAGTTGCTCCATACTCTTGTTAACACTTGGTATGGTCAGTCCTTCCAATTTTGATTACAAGTGAGTGATATGAACATCTTTTTGTGTGCTTATTGACTATTTATACAACTTTTTACATTATATGGCCATTTTTACTGCTTTTTTTCTTTTGAACATTTTATATATTCCATATTCATTTTTTGGAGAGGGGGGTCAGATATGTGGTTTTCAAGCATTTTCACCCAGTATGTTGCTATTCTTTTAATTTTCATAAGTCTTTTGAAAACAGAGGTTTTTAATTTTGGTGAATTCCAGTTTATCATATGTTTTTTTTTTCATGGTTCATGCTTTTTTGCCCTATCTACAGTCTTGAGTAATCCAAAGTCATAAAATTTTGTCTCGCTTTCTTCAAGAAATGTTGTTGTTTTAGCTCTTGTATTATCTGTATATATGGTGTGAGATAAGAGTTGGGAATATCTCATTTTTCTGTCTGTCTGCTTATTGATATCCAACTTTTCAAACATCATTTGTTGAAAAGACTTCTTTCTCTACTGAATTCCTTTCTTGTGGAATCTTTGTTAAGAATCAGTTGATTCTCCTTCTTTATTTATGTACACACTTATTCCTATGCATTTACCAATGTCTGATTTCTGTGGCTCCACAGTAAGTCTTGAAATCTGTTAATGTGTGCCCCCCAACTTTATTCTTTTTCAAAATTGTTTTGGCTATTCTAAGTCCTTGCATTTCCATATGGAATCAGCTTGCCAATTTCTAAACAAAATCCCCAGTGTATGGCAAAACCAATACAGTATTGTAAAGTAAAAAAAAAAAAAAGAAAAGAAAGAAAGCAAAAAACAAACCCCCCAAACCCCATTGGATTTTGACTGCCATAACTTTTCACCTACAGGTTAATTTGTCTTGAAGTGACATCTAACAGTATTGATCATCTAATCCATGTATTTCAGGCTTCTTTATTTTAGTAAATCTTATAGTTCTCAGCATACGGATATTTCAGATATTTTGTTAAGTTTATTCCAGAATTCTTTTTTCTTTAATGCTATTGTAATGCTATTTAAAATTTTCAATTTCTCATTGTTGTTAATATGTAGAAATAAACCTTTTTTTTTTTGGCCACCTTTACTTTTAGATTATGCAGGCCTTTGCTTTTAAAATGAGTTCCTCAAAAAAATAAAATGAATTTCTCAGCGTATAGTTAGGTCTTACTTTTTAAATCCAGTTTGGCAATCAGTCTTATAATTGGACTGTTTAGACTATTCACATTTAATTTATATGTAATAGTACATTACTGTTTACACTTGCTGCTCTTATTGATATGACTGGATTGAAATCTACTACATTGCTATCTGTTTTCTATTTGTTCCATCTGTTATTTCTCATAGTTTCATAAATATATAAATATCTATTTTAGGCCTACATTATTTCATGTATATTAATATGCAAAATAACCTTTGCTTATTATCCTTGAGGTCTAGGGCTTTTACGGCATGTTGAATGAGGAGAAATGGCTTCAGCGTCAGTCACTCTATGTTTGAATCCTGGCGTTACTGTGAACTTGGGAAAATTACTAAGCAACTTTGTCTCAATTTTCTCATCACTACAGAGAGGACAGTAATAGACCTCTCCCCACCCATAGGTTCTTTGAGGATGAAAAGAGATAATGCATGCAAATTGTGTAAGAGAGTGAAGCTTGTAGTAAGTACTCAAATATACAGAAACCGTTTTGACCTTAAATTACATCATAAACAGGATTTCATGTTTTATGCAATCTTTGTAACTGTCATTGTGATGGCTGGATGATAGCCTATAATGCAAATACAAACCACTATGACTAACTCACTTCTGACTGGTCTGCAGGTTATTTCCAGTTTGGGGCCATTCTGGATAATACTGTAGTTAATGTCTTTTCATATAATATCCTTTTTTTTTTTTTTTGCTTTGGTTTACTGATCTCCTTTAGAGAAATCCTTGGAATGGTATTTCTGGGTAAAGGATATGAACATGGTTCTTACTGTATATCCAAGCATATCTCTGGGAGTCTAGTAGGGACTAGAAAAAGCTGTCACCCTCCACCTCTTATTCTCATGGGAACTAGAAGCTATTTCTTGCTCATGTCCCTTTGAAAGAGGCACCTTCATTTTATCTTTCTCTGTTGAGTGAACTGTCCTGGCCTTTCTTACTCATCCTAATGGCTCATTATTCACACCTGTCATCCATTTCGGTGGCTCTAGAAAATTGCAAGGCTCATTTTCATGTCGGTTGTCTCTCCTTGGAGCCCCTCAAGAAGAAAAGCAGCATGTTGTTGATGGTGGGGGCTGTCTGCTCTGCAGCTCTCTCTTTATTTGGCTCAGTTGGACATGTACCTTCTCTGAGAGGCATCCTTCCAGAGCTGCTTAGAAGTTTTCAGGCTGGAGAGAGAAGTAGGCTCTGGTGCGCCCTGCCTAACAGACCTGATTTCTCATGCAGACGCCATTGCTTGAGGGTAAAAAGTAGAGAGAATAGCTCTCCCACCATAGCTGCTCCCTCTGAAAGATCAGTCTGTTCCTTTTTCCTGCCTTATTCTCTCAGGAATTCACTCTCCTAGCAGTCTCACTGTTTTGCTAGAGTCTAGATTAGAGGAAACACATAGACACATACAACCTGTGGTTTCCATTTAGGCTGAGGAGTCCAGTTTTGAGGGAGAATCCTGCAGCCATGTCCTGGTAGGACAAGAAAGTTGCCAAGTCTAAGGAAGGCTCATGTTTGGCAGGAGGCCAAGGTGAGCAAGGCTGTACTCTGCGCCTAGAGCCTTTTATGCTCCCCCAGAGAGCATCTTGGACATCTCAGAGGGCATCATACAGTGGCAATCCCGAGACCGCCCATTTGCTGTACAACTCAGTTGAAGTTGAGAATGCTGCAGATGGGCAATATTTAAATCTGGAGATGCGGTGAGTTTAGTCCTGCATTATCTGATGTCCATCTAGATGGTCTCCCAGGTCAGCTCTTTGCTGCCTTCTGGGCTCACCTAGAATGGCAGAGGCTTAAGAACAAAATCTTTGACTTGCACCCTCTTATATCCAGCCAGCCTTAGATCAAACAGTCCTTTAATTCTTCTCTTTTCACCTTGGCTCCTGTTGATTTTCCAGTCTTTTATCCCCACCCATCACCAGCCTGGGGTGAGGGTTATCTTCCTACCTCTGTCACTTCTCAGATTCCTCTTTATCAGAGTGAAGTAAAGCAGGGGTCCCCAAACTCTGGGATCTAATACCTGACGATCTGAGGTGGAACTGATGTAATAATAATAGAAATAAAGTAGAAAAGACCCTGATGCTGGGAAAGATTGAGGGCAGGAGGAGAAGGGGGTGACAGAGGATGAGATCGTTGGATGGCGTCACTGACTCAATGGACATGAGTTTGAGCAAACTCAGGGAGATAGTGAAGGACAGGGAAGCCTGGCATGCTGGGCTCGCAAAGTGTCAGACACAACTAAGCAACTGAACAACACCACAATAAATGTGATGTGCTTGAATCATCCCAAAACTGTCCCTCAGTTTGTGGAGGAATTGTCTTCCATGAAAACAGTCCCTGGTCCCCAAAAGGTTGGGGACTGCTGATAAACCATTCTATCCCTTCTGTATTAGATATACCTGCCATACACCTGCTTTTTCACATTGGCTCTTTCCAGTCGTCCTTCCATGTATGTATTTCTTTAAGTTACCAGGTGGTTGTGAATGTGGAAGGGGATGTAGAGATGAGCAGAGGAGAGCCTTCAAGGAGGTGAATTGGTTGGCTTTGAATCCACACTAGAAAAGTGAGTGATGGGGAGGGAGGTTTTTATTACAGAGAAAGTGACATACTCAAGCAATACAGAACATTTTATTCAAATACTCTGAATTAAAAATGAACATCCTGGGAGAGAGTCCCAAGATTATCAGAGGTCTATAAAGTCACCTTGCTCTACCTGTCTTAATGATGGCTCTTCAGTTCAGTTCAATTTAGTTGCTCAGTTGTGTCCGACTCTTTGCGACCCCATGAATCGCCACACGCCAGGCCTCCCTGTCATCACCAACTCCCGGAGTTCACTCAAACTCATGTTCATCATGTTGGTGATGCCATCCAGCCATCTCATCCTCTGTCATCCCCTTCTCCTCCTGCCCCCAATCCCTCCCAGCATCAGGGTCTTTTCCAATGAGTCAACTCTTCACATGAGGTGGCCAAAGTGTTGGAGTTTCAGCTTTAGTATCAGTCCTTCCAATGAACACCCAGGACTGATCTCCTTTAGAATGGACTGGTTGCATCTCCTTGCAGTCCAAGGGACTCTAAAGAGTCTTCTCCAACACCACAGTTCAAAAGCATCAATTCTTCAGCACTCAGTTTTCTTCACAGTCCAACTCTCACATCCATACATGACCACTGGAAAAACCATAGCCTTGATTAGATGGACTTTTGTTGGCAAAGTAATGTCTCTGCTTTTGAATATGCTTTCTAGGTTGGTCATAACTTTCCTTCCAAGAAGTAAGCGTCTTTAAATTTCATGGTTGCAATCACCATCTTCAGTAATTTTGGAGCCCAGAAAAATAGTCAGCCACTGTTTCCACTGTTTCTCCATCTATTTCCCATGAAGTGATGGGACCGGATGCCGTGATCTTAGTTTTCTGAATGTTGAGCTTTAAGCCAACTTTTTCACTCTCCTTTTTCATTTTCATCAAGAGGCTCTTTAGTTCCTCTTCGCTTTCTGCCGTAAGGGTGGTGTCATCTGCATATCTGAGGTTATTGATATTTCTCCCAGCAATCCTGATTCCAGCTTGTGCTTCATCCAGCCCAGCATTTCTCATGATGGCTCTTCAGTTCATGCTAAAGTCATAACACAGGAGTCTTACTGTAGGGACGCCACATTTGGGATATCACAGATGAATTGTTTTTCAATTATGAAAACAAGTGGAGTCACATTCAGAGGCACTATGCCTGAGTTCATGAGTTCCAGGTCCCCCACGGGAGGCACAGAGACACCAACCAAGACCCCATATCACTAGGTGTCCGTGCCTTTTCCTGCCCAGGCTCTGGGTGTTTTGTGTTCAGAAAGTGAGCCGAGATGAAAGGGTTTCTGAGAGAAAACCCTGGAGTACCTTGCCTTGATTTAAACATCGATAGAACTTCCTGGGCATACCCAGAAGGGGAAGGAAGGATCAAGAATGTACATTCTTCGATGTGATGATGAAGCAGCTTTCTTCCATCCATCTTCCAGCCCGTCTTGTTGTGTTATTTTCCTTGGAAGAAAGCTTTATGTAGTGTGGTGCCGACTTAGTCTAGCTGCAGATAAAGACACTCAAGCTGTCAGCCAGACAGAGACATCCTGATGAGAACTTCCTGTGTATTTTGTTTTATATGTATATCAACATCCACAAACATATATACGATACAGATAGATGTTAAAACAAAACAAAATTTGCATGTACATGATACAGATAAAATGAAACAAAATGCACAGAATATTTATCCATATCTGCACACATTCATATACTAGAGTAACGTGGGGTGGCGGTTATGGTCCCAGAGTTTGTTTTTTTTTTAATTGACATGTAGTTGATGTATAGTGTTGTGTTAGTTTCTGCTGTGCAGCAGAGTAATTCAGTTATATGTTATAATATATAGATGATTATATTTTCCATTATGGTTTATCATAGGATACTGAATATAGTTCTCTGTGCTCTACAGAGAACCCTGTTGTTTCTCCATTCCGTATGCAATAGTTTATATCTGCTAATCCCAAACTCCCGATCCACTCCTCCCTCATCCTCCTTCCCCTTGGCAACCACAAGTCTGTTTCTATGTCTGTGAGTCTGCTTCTGTTGTGTAGAAAGGCTCATTTGTGTCATATTTTAGATTCTGCATGTGAGTGATGTCATATGATATTATCTTTCTCTTTATGTCTTTGCTTAGATGATAATCTCTAGGTCCATCCAGTTGTTGCAAATGGCATTCGTTTATTCTTTTCAATGGCTGGGTAGCATCCCACTGTATATATGTACCACATTTTATCCATTCATCTGTTGATGGACACTTAGGTTGCCTTCATGTCTTGGCTATGGTGAACAGTGCTGCTATGAACCTGTATATTTTAGAATTAGAGTTTTGTCTGGATTTATGTAGGGCCACAGAGTTTTAATTAGACCTTGAAGAGGTTAAGACTTTGACTACTTTGATGAAAACCAAACCCTGGGGGCATGTATCAAGACTACTTGTGCCCTCCTTTTTCCTGGAATTACTGAATGAGGAGGGTAAAATGAATTTTTCTGGGAAGTTTTGGTCTTTTTCAAATGTACTGGAAGGTTCAGGGTGAAGTAACAAGCAGTTTGGAACTTCCTTGTCACTCATAGTTGTTGCGACATTGGTCCTCAGTTTGGGTCCAGCTGGGTATAAGTGTGACAGTTAGCATGGTGAGTTTGGAATCACTCTGCATGGTTTGGTGATTTTAATATTCAGGATAACATATAGGATGGGACTTTGGAGCCAGGAAGTCATGAATAAAACTCTTAGTTCTACCACTAATCAGCTGTGTGATCTTGAAAGTTACTTAAACTCTCTGGGCTTTAACTTCCTGATCTATAAAACAGGACATAAAATGGACTGCTTCATGGAGCAGTTTGAAGGATGCTCAAGAAATGTTCTGCTCCTTCCTCTTTCTTCCCTCCCTTCCTTTCTCTTCTTCCATCCTTCCTTCAGGTTCTACTGCCTTCCCACATTGCACCTTCATATGTTTTTTGAGAAGGATTCAGAAACTTGATTGGAGGAGAAGTACAGAACCGAGCTCGTGGATGGGGTTGGCTGGAGGGAATTGCTCTGTGCATGGGAAGGGCTGATAGACGTGGTGTCTTGATAGAAAGGATTAGTGCCAGGTTTGAATGTCTCCAGCCTACCAAAGGCAGAAGGCCTGACTGTGTACCCCACTTCTTGTTAACAGAGAAACAGGTGCCTCCTAGAAGACTTATATACCTGATGTGGGTCACGATCAGGAACTTCAGATGACTTTTATTGTTGGTGATTGCAATAGATATTCAGAGTAGGGGGGCTCTACGAGTGGATTGGGGAGGCGTAGATCCATAGTAAGACCCAGCAGGCTCACACTGAAGGTGATCCCTTGGGGGCACTTGAGTGAGTCAGGACAAGGCCCTTTTTGATTTGGTGGGACTTCTGTCTCTTTCCCCTAAGCTTTCAGTTCTGACATCTCACCTTTGCTCAGCCTTGCTTCGAATCTGGAAAATGCCCTGGAAATGTGGATCTCATTAGAATCATTTGAGCCTTGTCCTGACTGTTCTTTTCCAGGGCTAATATGGATATTTTTCTAATGTAGGGTTGAAAGAGAATGAAAGCGTGTGCTGCCTAAATTAATTTGTTGTGAAAACAAAATCGCTTCATTCTCCAGATTCCTTCAAACACTTGATCTTTCTTCTAGTTTTCTGGCTCTCATCCTTCATGACCCATCTCTTTTCTGGGAACTTTTTCTTGGCTTAGAATCCTAGCATTGCTCTGAATGGGGCAAAGGGGTCTATGCCCAGATCACTTCGGAGGAGCCAAGGGGAAGACCCACCCAGTCCGCTGAGCCCCAGGGGTGCACGCTAAGGTCCTGAGTAGAGACTCGGTTCCTTAACATATTGGTCTGAAAATAGCTTTCCTGTCATAAAGCAGGTCCCAAGGGATTTGTCAGACTGTCCACGGAAACTAAATAAATATATACATATGCATGTTAAACTTTTATATTATCATGTGATCCCACTATATGGTTCCAGTTTAGCTTCGTGGTTTTTTTTTAAAAAAGTCATTTAATATTAGCTGTCTTCCCAGATCCTTCTCAAACCTTCTCCCATCATCTCTCCAGCCTTGCTGGAGCCTGAGTTGGGCCTGGCATACAGTATGTCTGTCTTGGAAGCAATTAGCGCTCTGGGTGAAGGGTGCATTGGTGCCTCCCTCTCACCAGGCTCCTAAGCTGGTTGGACTTTGCTTGGATCAGGTATTGTGGATTTTGTGGATCACTCTCTTCTCCCCTTCTCATTCATTTTAAATTATTTTACTTATCCTCCCAACATTTATCAGTTGCTTGTTGTGTCCCAAACATTGTGCTTAGCTCTTAAGGGAAGAGGAATCTGAAATGAAATATGGATCTTGGCCCCTTTGCAGGGCTTTGCAGCCTACTCAGACAGATAAACCATGTTCCTCAATAAGGCAAATGTTGTTGTTCAGTTGCTAAGTCGTGTCTGAGTCTTCATGGACTATAAGGTGCCAGGTTCCTCTGTCCATGGGGTTCTCCAGGCAAGAATACTGGAGTGGGTTGCCATTTCCTCCTCCAGGGGATCTTCCTGACCCAGGGATCAAACGTGCACCTCCTGCATTAGCAGGTGGATTCTTTACCACTGAGCCACCAGGGAAGACTAATAAGGTAAATAATATAGGGTAAATAATAACAAGTGACACTTCCTGAGCTCTCAGAATTTGCTAGATTCTGTGTTACTTGATTTTCGTATATTATTGCCTTCAATGTCTATAATACTTGGAGCATGTATTTTCCCCATCTCACAGATGAGGAAGCTGAGGCTGGAAGAACAGCTGCCCCAGATCCTACTGCCAGAGGCAGAATTTGAACTCAGATCCATCCAGCTCCAAACCTTAACAGACAGAAAGTGATAAACGCCATAATAGCGAGAGTTCTCTCATTTCTCGGTTTCTCATCCATAAACTGGGGATCAGTTCCCCTGCTATTGTCAACTCCTCCCCTCAGGCCTGTTGATAAGAGTGCACGTGAGGAAACGTGCTCAAGTATTCTGAGAGCCACGTGGATCAGGTGGTTTCTGTGTGTTTTCTTTCTGCAGCTGCCTTGGAGAACAGGCATTAGCCTCTCTGGATTCCCCCATGACCAGCCCTATGTGACTGTGGGTGATGTTATGGGCCTCTGCCTGTGGCTTCCAATTTGGGGCATCAAAAAGCGTGAGCTCAACAATGGTGGCACCAAGACCAAGGCCACAGTCAGGGCTGGCGTAGCAATGTGTCACTGGGGCCCTTGGAATGTGCTAACCCTTTGCCAAGTAGGACAGTCCCCACCACTCCATTTTATTGAGATATAATTGTCATATAATATTGTATAAGTTTAAAGTGTACCATGCATTAATTTGATACAGGTGTACAAGGGTCAGGAAGATCCCCTGGAGGGATGAAATGACAACCCACTCCAGTATTCTTGCCTGGCTAATGCCATGGACAGAGGAGCCTGGCGGGCTACAGTCCATAGAGTCGCAAAGAGTCACACGTGCCTGAGCCGCTGAGCACACACGCATACTGCAATAATATTAGCACCTTAGCTTAGCTAACACCTCCAGCACATCACATGCTTACTATTTCTTTTTTTAAGTGAGAACTTTAAAGATCTACTCTCTTAGCAACTTTCAAGGATATAACATAGAATTGTCAACTCTGTGCACTTGCTGCTGCTGCCGCCAAGTCACTTCAGTCATGTCCGACTCTGTGCGACCCCATAGATGGCAGCCCACCAGGCTCCCCCATCCCTGGGATTCTCCAGGCAAGAATACTGGAGTGGGTTGCCATTTCCTTCTCCAATGCATGAAAGCGAAAAGGGAAAGTGAAGTCGCTCAGTTGTGTCTGATTCTTAGCGACCCCATGGGCTCAGCCCACCAGGCTCCTCCATCCATGGGATTTTCCAGGCAAGAGTACTGGAGTGGGTGCCGTTGTCTTCTCCGTCTATGTGCTTGACCCCTTGTCTTTGGACCTAGGCTACCAGGGCCCCTTCCCTGGGCCCTGACTTTGGAGGGCCCTGGCCTGGCTGGGCCCCTGCTGTGCCTTCCTCAGGAGGTGAGGTGTCTGTGGACCAGTGGAATATGCCCATCAGAAGCCTTCATCCCCTTGAGTACCAGGAGGCCTAGAATTTCCTGCCCACCTGGGTAGTCATCTTCCCTGAATCCACATTCCCTGGGTCAGACCATGCTTCGAGTTTGACAACCCTCGGTCCAAAGAGTGTAGGGGTGGGGAACGCTGTTTTCAGTGGTGTGGACAGAGCTTCGGTTGTGTCCTGAGTTGTCTGCACTTGACAAGATCCTAAGGGCGCAGAATAGAACTGGGGTGAGAACTGAAGGGCGGTGAGCTGCAGGCTGGGGTACTTCTGCTTGTGCTGTTGCCCCAGCCCCCTGAAATGTTAGAGGTGAGCCCATGTCGGGCCCTTTCCTGCATTATTCCCTGTAAATCTCACCACAGGCCCGTGTGGTGTGCATATCATCACCTACAGATGGAGAAGCTGCGGCTTGGATAGCTTAAGTAGCTTGCTCAAGGTCACAGAGCTAGGTTTCTAACTCAAGTGTCTTTCAAAAGCTCATGTTATAAACCACTGCCTGACATCCAAAGCACTGGAGTCACTTTGAGGTGCTGGTTAAATATGCAGATTCCTGAACTTTTCTCCCCACACGGATGCATCAGGGTCTCTAATGGGGGACTGGGAGATCTGTTTTTAAACAGTCTCCTCATAGGACTCTCTGCTCAGTAGCAGGGATCAAGTCCAGACATGCCCTAGCCTAGCAATGTGACCTTGACCAAGCACGTTGGCTTTGTTGTGCCGCTGGTACCTCATCTGTCAGTGTGGATAACAGCACCTGCTCTTGCGAAGACCGCAGTGAAAATAGCCATATGTGTTATGTGTTTGGCACAGGACAGGGCTTAGACATGGGGAGTTGAATGTCTATCTCCCCCTTCTTCTGATCTTTCTACGCAACTGGAGTCTCACCCTTCCTGCAGGGCTTATTGTTGGTTCTGCTTTCCCAGGGCCAGATTATCAAGAGTATCTGCTAAATTAGTTTATTTCTGAGATCTCAGCTACTAAGAGTTTATGGCTTAATAAGCCCTTTCTTGGCTATTGGCAGAGGACAGGAGGCTCTTGGAGATGAAAAAACGTTCAGGATCCATGGATCTGGCTCCCTGACATGGAACTGGGCTCTGTCAGGGGTAGGAGAGAAAGCCACAGCTTTTTAATCAACAGAGACACCACGTAGGAAGCTGTAACTATGGCCCCTTCCTGGGCAGCTTCTGTGACCCTCTGGAGACACCTGTCACTTGGATCCCTGGGCCAGTGTTCTTGGGTCTCTGCTTCAGCCTAGCCTCTCTTCTCTCTGGTTTCCCTTGTCTTGATGTTTCTGCTCTGAGAAGTGGAGTTAAGAAAGGCACCTCCCGTCAGATGGGCTGTGCTGAGATTCCACGAACAGAACCCGCCCTTGGAGGGCCCTAGCGGAGGTGTGGGAGTCTGACAAATGCCAGGAGAAATTGATCATGGGGAAGGTAAGATGCCAGGGAGTCAATTGCTGTCCCTCCTGGGGAGACACACAGACAGACAAGCTGTCAGGAAGGGCACGCACTGCCTGCACCGCGCTGCTGTACTAGGGAGGAGGGAGCTGCCTTTATCCACGCTCCTTTATTTCACATCCTTCACACGTGCGCTGCAGCCGTAGGTTTTGTGAAGGTGCAGCTGTGGTCTCTGGCCCTGGAAGCCCCAGACTCGCTGAGGAGGCCAGATCCAGAACTCAGGAAACGTTCAACAGCACCAGACATGAGTGGGGGTGGGTGCCCGCCAGGGTCCAGGACACCCAGAGGGATGGGTTCGCCCCCGAGACTCAGAGCAGCTTCTTTCAGGAGCTGCGCCTGGCTGGACCCGAGGGTAGGCCGCTTCTGTTTTTTTGTTAAGCATTTTTTTTTAAAAGCATGTTTGCATCTCGTCTCAGAGTGAGATGAGTCCACCAGATGCTGTAAGAAAATGCTGACTGTATTCTCTGAACACCAGCAGGGCTCCTTCTGGTGCCAGGTGAGCTAGGCAGCTGCAGTAGTGAGTACTGCTATTGTTGTTGGTGCTTTTTATCCTTCCTGGAGAGAGGCTCTTGAAAGTCATCAGACACCACGCTCCCAGGTGCAGTAACCATCACACAGGCCTTGCCAAGAGTCAGCTGCCGTGTGGCTCCCTTTGAAACTCTTGGATGACTCCCAAATATCATGGTGGTCCTCTCCCCTGGAAATCGCTGTCTCCATGCAGACTCAGGGAGACCCTCCTGTTGCCTGTCCCGGCCCGTCTGTCACAGCCTTGCTCCTGAGGCTCCTGCCCCGCTGAGCAGCCTGGCCGGACCCGCTTACGCTTTGGCCCACATAGCTCCTTCTGGGCCCAGTATGTTGCTTCCTCCGGCAGTGCCCGGCCTGCTGGATCCAG
This sequence comes from Aepyceros melampus, assembly GCA_006408695.1. Lineage (NCBI taxonomy): Eukaryota > Metazoa > Chordata > Mammalia > Artiodactyla > Bovidae > Aepyceros > Aepyceros melampus. The sequence goes on along the minus strand of SJXQ01009497.1, from coordinate 227,577 downwards.
GCCATCTTCAGGCCCTTCAAGTCTCGGCTCTTCCCCTGCTCCTCTGTGCCGTGCCTCCAAGGCAGACAGAGGGCTCCTCCTCTGCTCCTAGCACATGCCTTCCTCACAGCTATGCCCTGGACCCCTATTGTCCTTCATGCAGCCATTGTCCCACCAGACTCTGAACATTCCTAAGGGCAGGAGCTGGGCCTCGTTTGCCACTGTTTGGGCGCAGGCCTGGCCCTTGCTGAGTCAGCATGTTTGTTGACCAACTGAAGGATTGTGAGGAGGCAAAGACAGTTCCAAACTTAGAATCGAGAGACATGGGGGCTCCAGCGCTGACTTGAGGAGTTGAGTAGTTGTGTGACCTTGGCCCAAATGGCCCCACCTGTGTGAGACAACATTCACCGAAGCACGTGGGAAAGTACAGATAAGAAGCCAAAGTTCACAGAGAGCTGTCTTTATTTCCCGGTAAGCCTATGACATTGTGGAGATCAGCCAGGGGACATGCTTCTAATCCTGAATTAAAAACATGCCAAAGTTGGCCTCGTTCCAGACACAAAGTCCTTCAAGCCAGTAATTTAGTTTAATCATCTACATAAATCGAATATCGGGTTCTGTAAAAGACACTAAGGCCCGGAGTTTGGTTGTGAGCTGTGCAACTTTGGGAAATGCCTCTGGGACTCGTTTTCCTTGAATGCACTTGTCTATTACTTGTGAAATGTAAATGTCAAAAGCTGTTGCCCTGCTGGCATCAGGAGGAGGCTGCAAGGACCAAGTGAGGTGATGATCTTCCCAGGGGTGGCACCTGGGATGCGGTGAGGGGCTGTAGAGGCAGGAGGTCAGGGTGGGGGAGGCTGCTGGCACCCCACACAGGTCCCCCCTGGAACTCATCATGGCTGTAAGTGTTGCCCACGAGGGGGCACTGCTGTGTCCTTCCTGAGACTTGCCCTTGGAGGAATGGGCGCCTCCCTGCAAAGAGCCAAGCATTCCCCTGGGCTCCTGCAGCCCACACACCTGGCAGACTACAGGAGGCTACAGAAGAAAGGTCAGCCGCCTCGTGTCAGGAAGGGCCAGTGTCTAGTACAATCGGTACCTGGCTTCCCTTCCTGAGTGCCTTGCTAAGTCGCTTCAGTCGTGTCCGACTCTGTGCAACCCCATAGACGGCAGCCCACCAGGCTCCTCCGTCCCTGGGATTCTCCAGGCAAGAATACCGAGAACCCCAATATTGTTGTTCAGTTGCTCCATCATGTCTGACTTTTCGTGAACCCATGGACTGCAGCCCACTATCTCGTGGAGTTTGCTCAAATTCACGTCCATGAAGTCAGTGATGCTATCTAACCATCTCATGCTCTGCTGTCCCCTTCTCCTCCTGCCCTCAATTTT
>SJXQ01009497.1:194557-224987 GCA_006408695.1 Aepyceros melampus | reverse complement strand
GTCCATTGAGTCCGTGATGCCATCCAGCCATCTCATCCTCTGTCGTCCCCTTCTCCTCCTGTCCCCAATCCCTCCCAGCATCAGGGTCTTTTCCAATGAGTCAACTCTTCGCATGAGGTGGCCAAAGTACTGGAGCTTCAGCTTTAGCATCATTCCTTCCAAAGAAATCCCAGGGTTGATCTCCTTCAGAATGGACTGGTTGGATCTCCTTGCAGTCCAAGGGACTCTCAAGAGTCTTCTCCAACACCACAGTTCAAAATCATCAATTCTTTGGCGCTCAACCTTCTTCACAGTCCAACTCTCACATCCATACATGACCACAGGAAAAACCAGAGCCTTGACTAGACGGACCTTATTCGGCAAAGTAATGTGTGGGGTTCTGAAAATCAACAAGGGATGCTGAGGTATCCAGAGTCAGTCAGGAGTAGGAAGCTGCCACCATCACTGGGCTTGAAGTATCAGGGGGAGAAGATGGTCTTCTTGAAACCAGAAGAGAGCTGTGGGTGGAGGTGTGGCTGCCTGGCAGTGGCTGGAGTGTGGAGGGAGGCATTCCCACCCACAGTGTGGCCCAAAGCAGGGAGTGAGAGGGGAAGGCTAGTCTGGCAGCGCTTCCCTCGGGGGAGCGCATTGGAAGGCCCCAGCAAGCCTGGTGACGCAGTTCCTGGTGGCAAAAGGCACCAAGGAGACAGAGAGGGACCCGCACAACCTAACTATGCTGTCACGCCATCTGCCCAGAGGAGCGGATGAACAGTGCCGGACAAGACCTCGGCACATTTCAAGTCAGGCTTCCTGGCCCTTTGCGTGTGTGGCGGTGAGTTCAGTACTTGTGAACCTGCCAGGGCTCCTTGAGCCCCAAAGCTATCCACTGTTCTGGGAGGCACTTGTCTTTCTGAGGGGCCAGGGATGGAAAGTTTCCTCTGGTGGCAGACTGGAGAACTGAGTGACAGGATGGAGACTTCTCCGAACAACTCCAGGTTTTGGAGTGAACAGTCCCCGCAGAGTTGGCATCAGTGATTTGTGGGTGTGCACCTGAAGGGTTTGGACAAACCTTGACACTGGGTTTTGCTAACAAAGCCCTGCCCCACCACGACAGGCAGGGTGCCTCAAATCCTAATTTGCAGACTCTGAGGCTCAGCATTTACACACTAACTCTGTGAAGAACCTGCCTCAAAGCTGGGCTGTTTGTTGTGGTCTTATGTGTTCCAGAGAGAGAAGCTCGCTTCTGCAGGAATAATTTTATGATGTATAAAATGCAGTCTTTTCTTTTTTATAAATTCTTAGCCCCGAGGAGCAGAGTCTCGCCTTGGCATGATCGCTTCAGGGAATGCCCATGGGACCAAGCAACACTCCAGTTATGATTAAGTCCAGCATATTCACACTGATTTCAAGGACAGTGTGATGCTCTTGGTGACTGAATAAGCATGACCCTGGATAGGCAATGATTGACTAGAAAGCCGAGCTGTAAGGTGGAACGAGGAGCGTGCCCTTCACCTGTCTCCAGAACCCATCATGACAAAAGGAAAGTGATGGACATTAGATGTCTGATTCTCCGCTTCCTATGGTCATGCCAGAACATCTGCCACCACAGACTGTTGGCTGCTTGCCTCTCCACGTTCTCTCAGGCCAACTTCCTTTGTTGAGGGTCTCCCTGGATGTCATTAGCAACGTATTCTTTCCTGATTTAGGGTAAGGAGTGCTGTGCCTCTGAATGTCATTGCCTTCAGAGTCTGTGGGCAGAGTGAAGACAGTTAATGGTCTTCAAGCAAACTGTCTCAGGGACCCTGTTCTGAACTCTCCTACTAGGTCTGTAGAATGCTGTTTAACTTCCAGGCATTCCTAACTTATGTAGTCTGTGTGAACAAAAATCAGCCCAGAAGGAGCTGGTCTTCTAATTTTCCTCAATCTGGCAGAGAAGCTGTGACACAGGGGTCAAGCTTAGGTAGGGTGAGTCGCTCAGTCGTGTCCGACTCTTTGCGACCCCATGAACTGTAGCCCGTTAGGCTCCTCTGTCCATGGGATTCTCCAGGCAAGAATACTAGAGAGGGTAGCCATTCTCTTCTCCAGGGGATCTTCCTGACCCAGCGATTGAACCCAGGTCTCCTGCACTGCAGGCAGATTCTTTACCGTCTGAGCCACCAGGGAAGCCCAAACTTAGATAAGTATCTGGATAAACTCTGAATGCCTGTACTGTATAGCATTTGGCACAGTATGCTTGTCAGATACTTCCTTTTCATTCCTCTTTTATTCAACAGCTATTTCTTGAGAAACTATTGCGTGCTGAGGCAATGCATTAGCCACTGGGGATATGGCTATGAAGGAGGACAATAACTTCTGTCCTCAAGGAGTATGTAAGTGTAGCTTTTTGAACTTAAATTTAGTGCAGTCTTTTGGTCCGTCTGTCCATCTCTCCATCTTGTACCCATTATCCATCCATGGCTTTGCTTCGTATTGCCTGGTGTCACCTCACAGTCCCACCTGACTTCCAGGGCTACAGAGAGACACTGAGCTGTACGTCATTGCTCATAATTTAGCTGGCAGGTCTGGCATATCTATGGCCTCCACTGCACTGCAGGTGTGGAGATGTTGTTAGTAAGATTGGGAGAGTAAGGTTTCTCTTCTGATGGAAAGGATACAGAATGTCGATTGCAAGAGGGAACATGTGCTGTGGCTAGTAAGTCTTCTCTGGTACCTCTTGACATTTAAAGTATGATCTTTTATTCACTCACACACACATTCTTCCAACAAATGTTGATTAAACATCTGCCATGTGCTCAATACCACGGATGCAGAGATGGATAAGTGACGGGGGCCGTCAAAGGGTCACAGGCTGGAGGATTCAATAACCCTCAGTCAGTCTTGAGCTTGCTGTTTACATCTTCCCTCTTCTTTCTACCCAATCCCAACCGACTCCTCAGTCCCCCCCCCCCAGGAAGTAAGGGCAGGCTTTTCACGTGCCTCAGTCAAGACAGTGACTGAGGCTTTGAGCCGATGCTCAGCTGGGTGACTGAGTAGATGGCAATCAGAGGCTTATGTTGACTTGGGCTGGGTGTGGACATCTAAGATGGGGGCGGGGTGTAGGGGTTTTTAGCTGGTGTTCTGGAGCCAAGAACCACCCAAGTGAAAGCACAGCCCTTTGTGAACTGGTTGGATGACCTCAGGCAAGGTTACTTTTCCTTTTGTCCTGTGTAAAGTGGGGACTATTATTAGAACCCCTAAATCACATGTGTTTTCTGTATGGAACTGTGTTGATGGGTGTAGTGGTCAAAATCACAGAGCTATAGTCTACAAAGAATATATTTTATTGTACATAAATTAAAAGAAATCAACCTGTGTGTGTGTGTGTGTGTGTGTGTGTGTGTTGAGGCAAGAGTAGGAATATGGCCTGGAACAACTAGAGGATCTGAGCTGACAGAAGTTACCTAGGAAATATTGTATCTATTTTAGTTTAGAAAAAAAGGCAAAAAAGAATTGCACACAAACATGATATTCTAATTGGGAGATTTGTTTCTCACAGGGGTATTGGGTTAGAAATTCTGAACCTACTTAAATTTATCCTGCTCATGACTCACAATTTTTCAATCTGAGGAAACTCTTTAATCCTGGAAATTTTCCTACTGGCATGTCTTTGGATACAGCATCTCTCTCATTTCTTTTCCTTCTCGCTCTTTCTTCCACACCCTCTAACTTCTCATGCGTGGTCCCCATCTTGTGTCTCTCTCTGTGGCATCCTAAGTTTTCCAGATAAAATGTCCACTCACTAATTCCCTCTCTGGTTGATCTGTCTGCAGTTTAACTAGTCACTCCCATCTCAGTCTCTCTCTCTGCCTCTCCACGCTCTCTCCACCAGCCTCTTACTTGCCTTTTCTCCTCAGCTCCTCCAGAGAAGCTGGGCTTTCTGCCCTGAGGCCTTGGTATGTGCTGTTAGCTCTGCCTGGCAGTCCCTGTCCCCCAGCCTCCTTCCTGCTGCTGCTTCCTGTTCATTCCTCCTTCTCAGCGACCTTACCCTGAGACTCTGGGAAACTAGCTGGATGAGATGCTTCCTACTTCCCTTGTTCAAGTCCCCTCTGATTTCACTTAGGTGACACTCTTCTGCCATTCATGGGCATTTTTTTCTCAAAACTTTCTTATCCTCTTGGTGGGAAATTCCTGAGGGGCTATGCCTACCCCATCCTCCCAGCACCTGGCTCAGAGATGCGTACCTGGCAGCTGTATGTGCTGAGTGAAGGGATTCGTGATGGTAGGTCTGTTCCAGATGCATACTGTCCTTTGGGAGGCTTGAGCTCTCCTGTCTCCTCAGCTGCCTCTCTCTCCTGCCTTTTCTTCCTTCTCTCCTCCTTCTCAACTTCCTTATAAGTGTGACAGGGCTGGAGAGCCTGGCATGAACTGGAGGTGTCCTTACTGCCCACCTTGAGCCCTCCTAGTTTCAGCCTTCTGCACAGACTCTGATGCAACATGAGGAAGAAGACAGACCAAGTTTCTCAGGCTGGGTTGCTGGGTCACCTACGAACCCTGCACCCCTAGATTGACAATATCCCCCTCTTTTCTTATCCTGGGAGCCAGAATACATCTGTTCAATGATCCTGCTACTGAACACTGCTAAATGATCAAGCCCTCAATATATCTGGGAGGCAGGAGAGGCAGCTTAGTTTTGATCTCCACATGGCTCCTTCTGCGTCCATCTTATTCCAGTCTTCAATGGAGGATGGCATTTATGGAAGCAGGACTGAAACCAACCAACAGAGAGTCTGGCTGAAGAAGTCACGTGCAGCCCCATGATGTCATCTGTGTCATCTCCCTCGAGTAAATATCCTGACCTTTCCCATCCAGGTAACCTGAGTTGAGGGGGCTCCGTTCATTAAGGAGCTGTGCTGTTGCAACAGCCAGGCTAAAGCTGTGCTCCTGTTCACCAACACCCAGCTGACATGGTAAGCATGGGAGTTGTCTGGTTTATTTACCTGCAGGAGATTTAATCCACGTAAATGTCTGACTTGGGCCCTACTTTCACCCCCATGAATCACTGAGTGGGGCTGGTATGAGGGCCCTGTCCAGGGCTTCAGCTACCTTCTCTATGTCTGATAGCTCTTTTGGTTCAAATGTAGCTGCTGAGCACCATAAACACCCCCATAAAGATGCTTATTAGGAAAACATCCAAGTGATATTGCTAATTCACTTGCAGGAGCAGAGACCTATTGAGCAGCACCAAATGGTGTTGGTTAGTAGAGGCAGGAACAAACAGGATGAGAAACCACCCAGGAGGGAGGCAGGAGCAAGCGTTCCAGACCGCGCCAGGATGAGCAGGCTGAGGGCAGGCTGGGAGATGTCTTCTCAGTGACCCACACCCCTCCTGGTTGTGAGGGTCTGCCACACTCTGGGCTCAGGTCGGGTTCCTCTAAAAGCAGACCCTGAGATGAGGATTTGGTGCCAGCAGTTCATCTGGGAGGTGATCTCAGAGGCCACCATGAAGGAGCTGGGGAAGTGAGCTAGGGAGATGGAAGAGACCCAACAAGGGGTAGGCCATTAAGCAGGAGCGGCAGCAGGCTGCTGGGGCTCAGTCCTGTTGGAGATGCTGAGAAACGGTGTGGAACATGCCTGAGACTTGGTCTTGCCCTTTACACTGCGGGGAGAGAGAAAGAGGATATTTGTCACAAATTTCTGTCCTTCACTGGTTGATAGCTGCCCCTGGGATGTTGACTCCCTGGCCCTCGCAGCTTCCCTGAGCCTGGCTGAGCAAGGTCTCAAGGCAGACTCGTGTCTCTCGGTAGAGACACTGGAAGCCAGCAGCTATGGGAATGTCTTCAGGTGGCCTGGGGGCTGGTGCACGGGTGTGGCCGGGTCTGCTCCAACTCTAGCTGCAAAAGGGACTGTGGTTTCTGGTTAACAGCAAACCCAAACCTCCTCATCTAAAAATAAGATCTGATGAGCCTCAGGGGGAAATGGGATTGTTAGAAACCTGAAGGAAATAGCAAACCATTCCAGTATTCTGCCTGGGAAATCCCATGGACAGAGGAGCCTGGCAGGCTACAGTCCATGGGGTCACAAAGAGTCGGGCACGACTTAGCAAAAACAAGTCGTGCCCGGCTCTTTGCAGCCTCGTGGACTGCAGCATGCCAGGTCTGCAGTCACCGTCCACAATGATTTTGGAGTCCAAGAAAATAAAGTCTGTCGCTGTTGCTGTTGTTTCCCCATCTATTTGCCATGAAGTGATGGGACCAGATGCCATGATCTTAGTTTTTTGAATGTTGAGTTTTAAGCCAGCTTTTCCACTCTCCTCTTTCATGGAAAATGCACTTATGGTTTTTCCCAGGAGGCATGGTGTGGAGTGTGGTGGAGGGCACCATGGCTACCTTGCCAGGCCTGGCATCGCGTGGTGGTGCACATCATAGCTCCTCTGTGAGGCCTCCACGACCAGTCTGTCTGGTCACTGACTGTTCTCTACCAACCCCTGTGTCACCACTAACCACCTACAGTGTCACTGGGAACTTGTTTTTTCTTTTCTTTTCTTGTGCATACCTGATTTTCCCAACTAGGAGGCAAGGCTCCTGAGTGCCAGAGTCATGACCTACACAACTCCACCCTCCACGCTGAGACCTCTGAGCTGCAGGCAGTGTGACCCTCCATAAAGCACCAGCATGAGCTCCTGGGGAGGCCAGTGCTCATCCCCGGGGTCACTGGGCAGTATGTTTTCCTTCCTGGGACTGGAAGGAAAGAGCGCTTAATTCTAGAGAGAAGCAAAATATGACTTTTATGGAAATGTGTTTAAGAGCTAACATGTCAGGCACCATGTGAGACTGTGATCTGTATTAACTCCTTTAATGTTTATCACATTCCCATTTTATAGATGTGAAAACTGAGGCATAAGCAAGTTAAGCAATGTGCCCAAGCCTCTCATGGGAAAGCTCTTATCTGGACCCTGGGGCCAGATTCTTTCTTTCCACTGTGGGCACAGCGCCATGGTGAGGAGGGCAGGGAAGTGGGGGGTGTATGTTCAGACAGGAGAGTTACCTGCTCTCCAATGGAGAAGTTTCCTTGGAGCCCAAGGCAGAGGTGGCTGCTGGGCTTCTACACAGCCTAGAGCAAGAGACTGAAAGGCACAAGAGCTGGAGCGACTTGCCTCACCCTGCTTTATTCTGCTTTTTACCGTGTCTGCTCCCCTCTTCTCTCTCAGCAGCTTCATTCTCTCTACACACACATCAGCATATTTTTGCCATGTAAACACCAACTGAGACCAGCCATGGGAGCTGTGTTCCAGTCCCGGGGGAGAGAGTCTGACTGGTGCACCCCGTCCAGTCTACCCAAGGTGGGGTGACCAGCACTAAGCCCGCTCTCCACGTTGTCAGTGTTTCTGCCCGTCCCTGCTTCTAAGATTGCCATTCAGCGGCCACCGTCCTGAGGCAGGATCTGAAGCTGTCAACCAGCTGGCTTCTACTCTGTTTTCTTTTTCCTGCTGGTTTTTGCTTCTAGTTTCTGGGGTCCTCAGCTCTGGGTGAAGTCCTGCTTAACACCAGCTGGGAGCCTGTGTGCTCCAGGAAGCGGAGAGAGGACTGAGGAAGGGGGACCCTTATGTCATCTTTGGTTCCTCTGGACCACATGTGCTGAGGGTGTCCTGGAAGTGGCAAGAAGTGGGTGGGAAAATGGTGCTCTCTTGGCTCAGTGCTTCTCGATCATGCCTGGGGTGATTCCTCTGAAAATTCTGGCTTGCTTTGGTGGAGCTGGGGTTCAGGCATCACAGAATTTTAATACCACCCTGGTGATTCTAGTGTGTATCCAAGATTGGGAACATCTATCTTAGGGTTCCTTGGTGGCTCAGTAGTAAGGAATTTGCCTGCTAATGCAGGAGACACGGGTTGACATGGGTTTGATCCTTGGGTGGGGAAGATCCCCTGGAGAAGGAAATGGCAACCCACTCCAGGATTCTTGCCTGAAAAACCTCATGGACAGAAAAGCCTGGTGGGCTACAGTCCATGGTGTCTCAGAGTTGGACACGGCTTAGCGGCTGAACAGCATCTTGGCTCTGGCTTGTGGTTGTAAAGAGAGTGTGAAATGCCAGGGTGAGCTCCAAGGGTCAGCTCCCAGAGAAAACGGCTTGTCTTTCAGTCTGTCTCTTGCTCCTTTATCGTCTGACTTCACATGAACTCCCACGCGGAATCGACTTTCCACTACCACTGTGTGTTGGTGGCGTTGAGCATGAATCGTACTCTACGTCCAGTTTTTGGGGATCTTCTAACGCAGGGTGTGTGCGGCAGTTTAGGGGGCTGGAGCAGTTCTGCATCAATGCCAGGTCTGCCCAGAAATCCTCTGCTAGGACGAAGGTCTGTGTGAGTGCCCACCACTGTGGGGGTTAGGTCTCTGCATAAATCTCTTTGAAGGTTTAGATCTTTGCTTTAATTAAGAAGTTGCTTCTTGTCCTCCGGGGAGCTGTGGTTGCCTCACTGGCATTCTGCCCGGGGAAATGAGAGCTGAGTGATGCATCGGGAGGCCATCAAGAGAGTGACTTGATGCCATCTCTGGTTCTGTACCTCACTCCTCATTTTTGGAAGGCAGTCGTGGGCATTCTCACATGGCAGTCAGTGTCTGGGCAGGACACTGGAAAAGCTGAGCTGGGGGTTAAGTGGGGGTCTTTCAGAAGCTGTTCAGGTTCAGGGCTAGAGTGCACAGGAGCTGGTGATTAGCCTCTGGTCAAATTAGGACTGTGCTTCCTGCCCCCTGAAGCATGGATTAGATGAGAGTTTAGGGGAAGACTGAGATGACCCTCACCAGTATTCTCTGTGCCTTATACTTAAGGGTTTTCTGTTGTTGGTTTAAGTACAGTGTGATAGGTTGCTTCTAGAGTGCAGGAGGCTGAGAGTCCTGCTGAATTGCTTCAGTAAAATGTGGAGGTGATGCTGTTTTATAGATCTCTCTCTGGCGATTGACAGCTTTTCTCCACAGAACATGGCCTCTGGTCTCAGTGTCTATATTGGCTGGGTGTCTGTTTCACTCAAACGATAGAACAAAACATCTAGAAACCCATATCTAACTGGGGGATAGAGGAGATTTCTGTCCAGGTGCAAGGCATGGTCAGAACTAGGGCTCAAATGAGGTATCAGAGCTCCACATTTTCTCCACCTCTTAATACTGGCCGCCTTGGCTGATTACCTTTATTTTCAGGCAAGCTTCTCCATGTGGAAGGAGAGGTGGCTATTGGCAGTCCCAAGCCAGCACCTTTCACGTTCACAATCTGATAGTTCTTTTGGTGTCGATATTTCCATTTTCAGGCCTGATTCTAATCAGCTTTGCTACCCACGAGGCTGGGGGAAGGCACACTCCACTGACCCAGGTACAGTGTCCCCCTCACCTAGAGGTGAGCCCAAGCCCAGACGCAGAGGAGAGGTTTCCTGAGGGAAGAGGAGTTCTATGACCAGATGTAAAAGGAGAAAGTGAAGCTGGAGCCATGCGGCAGTGACTTTCCACCATGGTGGCCAAGTTTGGGTTTCTTCTGGCCCACAGCACAGTGCTGTGGGCTCTGTTTACACTTCCTCCTATCACTGTGATATTTAATTGCTTCAGCTGCATAATTGGCAAAATTGGTTAATATGCCTCATTCTGTGGCTCCATAAGCAGCCTGCATGCTCTCTCTTTTCTTTCTCCCATTCCTCTCTGCTCCCACCCCCTACCCTGGCATGAGTCACCATTAATGTTTTTCTAGAACTATATTGCTTTGGAAGGATAATTCCTTACTTGTATCGGAAGAGGATGAGAGCAATTAGTTGAAGACCTGGGGCCAGCATCCATCTGGGCCTCCTTGGAGGATTCTGTGTTCTGTGGGAGAAGGATAATCTGGTTAGAGATGATTGAGGAAAGCCGATGGAATGGGGATGACTCTTGGGTTTGATGGGAAGGGCACTTCCCAGGCCCGCCAGGGTGTTGCATGCTGAATATCGCAGTGTGAGAAACTTGGCTGGGAGATATCCTATGTCTTTGACCTGGTCACCAGCAGAGGGCAGGGAATAGGATGCGTCATTCTTACTTGTAAAGGATGTTCAGTCCACTTGTTGGGACTTGGAGCATCAGCAGGAAGCATCAGTGACAGAAAGAGGCTATACATGGCTATGTCTAAGCTACACTCTGCATCAGAAATGAAGAGACAAAGGTATAGAGGGATGGAACAGTCAGGAAGGGATTTCTGGTTGTGACCTTTGCAGCATGAAAAGGAATTGACAAAGTGGTGGGAAGAGGCATGCCAGAGAAGCCAGTGCTGTAAGTCACACCACAGAGGAAGAAATGGATGTGTGTAGGGGTCAGGTTGGAAAGCTTCCTGGTGGGAGGTACAGAGGCAAGGTGCAAAGAAGACTGGGTGGTAAAGAGCATAGAATGTGCTGGTCTCAGCCAAAAGTCTAAGATACCTTCCTGACTCAGCCACCCTAGAGGCTTGGTTTTTGTTCTGCATGCCTTCAGTCTTGGTTTTCCTTGATTTCATTTGGGTTGACTATTAAGTGAATTTCTGGTACTGGTTACTACAGAGCATGGGAAGTGTAGCTTGTCTATGAGATTAAAGGCCAGGTAGAAGAATGACTTCCTATGGGCCCTGGGCTGTCCAGGATCTGTTTCTAAGGGAAATCCCCTAAGGGAACACCAAGGGTCTCTCATGGGAAAAACAGAAGTGAAGAGGCTTTGGGACTCAAGTTTATTAATAGATTGTGGTTTGTTGGAAGTTAAGTAAGGCACAAGACATAGTAACAGTGACTAACAATCTGGAAATTACCAAGTAATTAAATTTTAATTGACTAATCATATTTTGCCAAGAAAATGCACTGGTCATAGCAAGCACCCTCTTCCAACAACACAAGAGAAGACTCTACACATGGACATCACCAGATGGTCAACACCGAAATCAGGTTGATTATATTCTTTGCAGCCAAAGATGGAGAAGCTCTATACAGTCAACAAAAACAAGACCAGGAGCTGACTGTGGCTCAGATCATGAACTCCTGATTGCCAAATTCAGACTTAAATTGAAGAAAGTAGAGAAAACCTCTAGACCATTCAGATATGACCTAAATCAAATCCCTTATGATTATACAGTGGAAGTGAGAAATAGATTTAAGGGTCTAGACTGATAGATAGAGTGCCTGATGAACTATGGAATGAGGTTCGTAACATTGTACAGGAGACAGAGATCAAGACCATCTCCATGGANACGATAACCCTGTATGCAAGACAGCAAAAGAGACACAGATGTATAGAACAGTCTCTTGGACTCTGTAGGAGAGGGAGAGGGTGGGATGATTTGGGAGAACAGCATTGAAACATGTATAATACTATATAAGAAACGAATCGCCAGTCTAGGTTCGATGCAGGATACAGGATGCTCGGGGTTGGTGCACTGGGACGACCCAGAGGAATGGTAAAGGAAGGGAGGTGGGAGGGGGGTTCAGGATAGGGAACAGGTGGCAGATTCATGTTGATGTATGGCAAAACCAATACAATATTGTAAAGTAATAGCCTCCAATTAAAATAAATAAATTTAAATTTAAAAAAAGGGGAAAAAAGAGACAGCTTTTAGTTTAAGGATTTTTATATTGAAGAATTGAAAAAGTGGTAGGTTTTTGGAACTTACTGATTTGTATTTGAAAGGAACTATTGGTTATTAATTGGCTATACCTCATTGCAAAATAAAAAGTTTAAAATTTGGAAAACAACAGCAACAAAAATATTCATTGGAAGGACTGATGCTGAAACTCCAATACTTTGGCCACCTGATGCAAAGAACAGGCTCAGTTGAAAAGACTTTGATGCTGGGAAAGATTGAAGGCAGGAAGAGAAGAGGACAGCAGAGGACGGGATGGTTGGATGGCATCCCTGACTCACTGGACATGAGCTTGAATAAGCTTTGGGAGCTGGTGATGGACAGGGAAGCCCATTGTGCTGCAGTCCACTGGATCGCAAGAGTTGGATGTGACTGAGCGACAGAACAACAACAAAAGTTAGGTAAAGAGAAAGCCATGCCACAGAACCTATCGGCAAACACTAGACCAAGCTAATTCTCTTCTCATCATTTGAAGACTTGGAGGATATCATATCACTAAAAATAAGTTTTGTGAATAAACCAAGGTTTAAAAAACAAGGACATGAAAGCTTTATAAGAGAAGAGATAAAATAACAGAAATTTAGCAGGAAATGGATGCTATAAGGAAACTAGGCAAACAAATTCAATAGTTAAATTAAAAACCTCAATTAGAAGACAGAATTAGAAATTTAGAAGACTCTTGAATAAGGGGTATAAAGGTCTAATTTAAAAAGATGTCATGTAATGTAGGGGAAAATGACAAAAACAATGAAAATAGTTAATATCATAGTAATGCGAAGACAATAAATAGAAATCCAATTTAAGAATCATGAATTTCTTGAAAAATAAATCACAAGAATTGGAACAGAAGCAACAGTTGAAAGATATAACTGAAGAACACATGGCTTATGTTGAAAATATAACTGAGTATACAGATGAAATGCCAATACTTTGGCCGTCTGATGGGAAGAACTGACTCATTTGAAAAGACCCTGATGCTGGGAAACCTTGAAGGCAGGAGGAGAAAGGGACAACAGAGGATGAGATGGCTGGATGGCATCATCGACTCAATGGACATGAGTTTGAGTAAACTCCAGGAGTTGGCGATGGACAGGGAGGCCTGGCATGTTGCAGTCCATGGGATTGCAAAGAGTCAGACACGACTGAGCAAATGAACTGAACTGAACTGAATTGAATTGATACAGATGTTAAAAAGAAAATTAATGAATTTCTTGTATACCCTAGAATTGTGAGTTGTGACTAAATAAATACCCTTAATGCATTAAAAATATAAATTGCTGCTACTGCTAAGACGCTTCAGTCGTGTCCGACTCTGTGCGACCCCATAGACGGAAGCCCACCAGGCTCCCCCGTCCCTGGGATTCTCCAGGCAAGAACACGGAGTGGGTTGCCATTTCCTTCTCCAATGCATGACAGTGGAAAGTGAAAGTGAAGTTGCTCAGTTGTGTCCAACTCAGTGACCCCATGGACTGCAGCCTACCAGGCTCCTCTGTCCATGGGATTTTCCAGGCAAGAGTACTGGAGTGGGGTGCCATTGCCTTCTCCAAAATATAAATTAAGGAAATAAAAATAAGATACCACTATACATCTATTAGAATAAAGTGTGTAAAAACCAACAAGAGCAAATTTGGTGGGAATCTTGAGCAACAAGAACTTTCATTCATTGTTGTTGGAAATGCAAAGTGGTAGAAGGCAATGGCAACCAACTCCAGTACTGTTGCCTGGAAAATCCATGGACAGAGGAGCCTGGTAGGCTGCAGTCCATGGAGTCGCTAAGAGTCAGACACAACTGAGCGACTTCACTTTCAGTTTTCACTTTCATGAACTGGAGAAGGAAATGGCAACGCACTCCAGTGTTCTTGCCTGGAGAATCCCAGGAACGAGGGAGCCTGGTGGGCTGCCATCTATGGGGTCACACAGAGCTGGACATGACTGAAGTGACTTAGCAGCAGCAGCAGCACAGCTACTTTGGAAGACAGTTTGCCAGTTTCTTAAAAGTTAATCAGTCTTAACATATGATACAGCAATTGCATATGCATATAAGTATTTACCGAACTGATCTGAAAAATTAGTAGTTAGTAGTTTAGTCACTAAGTCGTGTCTGACTCTTTTGACCCCATAGACTGTAGCTTGCCAGGCTCCTTTGTCCATGGGATTCTCCAGGCAAGAATATTTGAGTGGGTTGCCATTTCCTTCCCCAGGGGATCTTCCCAACCCAGGAATTGAACCTGGGTCTCCTGCATTGCAGGCAGATTCTTTACCGACTGTCCTATATATGAGAGAAGCCCTCACAGATTTGAAAAATTATGTCCACACAAAAACCTGCACATGAATGATTATATCAGCTTTATTCATAATTTCCCCAAGTTGGAGGAAACCAAGATTTCCTTCAGTAGGTAAAGGATAAGCAAACTGTGGTACGTCTATGTGTATGTACTCATGGAATGTACATACTTATTAATTAAAAAGAAATGAGTAATCAAACCACAAAAAGATGGATAGATGTTAAATATGTATTGCTAAGTAAAAGAAGTCAAACTTAAAAAACTTTCTAATGTATAGTTCCAATTACATGACCTTTTGGAAAGGTAAAACTACACTGAGAGTAAAAAGATCAGTGGTTACCAGGGTAATGGAAGAGAGTTGAAAAAAGGAAGCACAGGGGATATCTTCAGTTCAGTTCAGTCACTCAGTCGTGTCCAACTCTGCGACCCCATGGACTGCAGCATGCCAGGCATCCCTGCCCATCACCAGCTCCTGGAGCTTGCTCATGTCTATTGAATCAGTGATGCCATCCAGCCATCTCATTCTCTGTTGTCCACTTCTACTAGTGCCTTCAATCTTTCCCAGCATCAGGGTCTTTTTCAGTGAGTCAGTTCTTTGCATCAGGTGACCAAAGTATTTTAGAATGGAGAGATTCTTCAGTATGATATTGCAGTGGTGATCCAAGACACTATGCAGTTATCGAAACCTGTGAACTTTGTGGGCTTCTCAAGGGGCTCAGTGGTTAAAGAATCCACCTGCAATACAGGAGACGCAGGTGTGAGACCTGGGCCGGGAAGATCCCCTGGAGGAGGGCATGGAAACCCACTCCAGCATACTTTCCTGGAGAATCCCATGGACAGAGGAGCCTGGCAGGCTGCAGTCCATAGGGTCACAAAGAGTCAGACACAACTGAAGCGACTGAGCACACACACATAGAACTCTGCAACAAAGAATGAACCTTAAAATAGTAATTTTAAAAATCATTTAGAAATTTAGGGAATCTCAACATGGAATGCCGAATGTGACAAAATAATTCAACTGCTATAGGTATATGAAGCAACCTCACTGAAGGAGATGGTGGGAAAAGATACTAACCTAAGTAACTTTATAAATGAGTGGCATCTGTAGGATTAAAAGCAAAACAAAACAAGAAAACCACAAAACTGTACATAAGCTCTGTATTCTAGTTAATAAAATTCTTACAGTTTACAGGTTAAGAATTCTGATAGCACTGTACATATAAACTGGAATGGAACAATGAAGAAAATTAACAGCAAATGGTAGGAACCAATTTTCTCACTTTTGGAGTGGGAGGTTATACAGAAACAAGGTAAAGAGGCTAGAATAATCCACATGATAATAGATTAAAGATACTAGTATGAGTTCATTTTTAGCTCACTGCCAATATAGATGGCTATATATAGAAATATTTATAGATACATTTATATATATGGTTTAGTAAATATACATATATTTCTTTGCTCTGTAAACTTAAAGAATCTATTAATAGAACACCCCAATAGCAAGGCTTCCCTGGTGGCTCAGCTGGTAAAGAATCTGCTTGCAATGCAGGAGACTGGTGTTCTTTCCCTGGGTAGGGAAGATCCACTGCAGAAGAAAATAGTAACCCCCTCCAGTATTCTTCCCTGGAGAATTCCATGGACAGAGGAGCTTGGCAGACTATATAGTCCCTGGGCTTGCAAAGAGTCAGACATGACTGAGCAACTATCATTTACTAACTTAACAGCTACAAGTCCACCTACTACTCATATCTTGATTTTAAAACCATTTGCCAATAAAATAAACCAGAGCTCCATAAGAAATGACTGATTCTATAATAAGGGAAAGAAATATTCAAGATGAGCCTGGAGTGTCTTAGAGTGCCAGAAAGTAAGAAAGTGTGTGTGTGTGTGTGTCTGTGTGTATGTAAGAGAGAGAGAGAAATCTAGATATTCAGCTCTGATGAGGATATGTCAAAGGGACACAGCATCCAATTAAAAAAACTCCCAGTGACTAAAGTTGGAACAGTTTGATCAACGAAATAAAGTAGTAATGGATTATAATTTACTATAAAAGATGGCAATTGATGAGCCCATACTCATGTAAACAAATAACTGGATAAATAAATGTGTATATGCTTAGTTGCTTCAGTTGTGTCCAATTCTTTGCAAACCTATGAACTGTAGCCTGCCAGGCTCCTTAGTTCATGGGATTCTCCAGGCAAGAATACTGAAAGGGTTGCCATATCCTTCTCCAAGGGATCTTTCTGATCCATGGATCGAACCTGTGTCTCCTGCGTCTTCTGCATCACAGGTATATTCTTTAACGCTGGACCACAGGGAAACCCAAATAAATGGGTAGAAAGAGACAATTCTCTTATGAAAAATTCCAAGTCATTTATGTAGATACTCCTCCCTCAAGGAAGCAGAGCATAATTCCTCACTATGTGTGGACTACACATAGTCAATGACTTCCTTCCAAAAAATGAAAAAGGTTCTTGTCTTTACTTACTTCCTTTGTTCTAGAAGTCTTAAGACCAGTGGCCCAGTGGTAACTGACAACAGTTAATCAATCCATGGACTCAGAAAAAATACACTGTGCTAAGAGTTAGGATTGTCTGACTCAACCTCCACACAACCACTGAACTGTCTGAGTCTGAAGTATCTCATCTCTAAAGTAAAGATTATACAATTTACTGCTCTACAAGTCAAGAAATTCAATATCAGATGATTTTTAAGTTCTCTTCTAACTCTAAGATTTATGGTGGCAGGAAGACATGGTAACAATTTGGCTTTGCCCCTTTTTCTGGGTTCCCACTCTTACTCTGAACAGGGATTAGCTTGGATGCTTTGACCCAAGGTAGATCTGCTGGAGTCTTTAAGAATATTGTTAAGTCATGATTTCTCCATCCCAAGTAATAGTCCTGCAGATTCCCTTTTTTTCCTTTTCTAGTTCTTTTCCTGACATATTTTGGATCCTTGGCCTTGGAATCTGCATTGGATTTTGTAAATTGTGTGATCAAATCCCAAGGAAGTAAGTAAAACTTATTCTGTCCTAAGAGAAGCTATCAAATTTAGCTCTGGGTGACAAGAAGACATTTGTCTTAGCTTACCCATTTCCAGCACCAACAGGTTGCAAGATTCTTCACATTTCTAAAATAAATGCCAAAGCAACTACTGAAAACCAAAGGGAAGGCAGTTGAACATATATTTGGGTAAATCACTGCAGCCCTATTTACAATAGCAGAATATGGAAGCAGCCTAAATGTCCATTGACAAATGAATGGATAAAAATGTGGTACATATATGGTACAATTGGCCATAAAAAGGAACAAAATTGGGTCATATGTAGTTACATGGATGAAACTAGAGCCTGTGATACAGAGTGAAGTAAGTCAGAAAGAGAAAAACAGTATCATATATTAACACATGTATATGGAATCTAGAAAAATGGTACTAATGACCATATTTGCGGGGCAGGAATAGAGATGCAGATGTAGAGTACAGACTTGAAGGCACAGTGGAGGAAGGGGAGGTGGGATGGATAGAGAGAGTAGCACTGACTTATACTCACTACCATGTGTAAGACAGATAGCTAGCGGGAAGCTGCTGTATAGCACAGGGAGCTCTATGATGACCTAGAGGGGTCGGATAGGGGTGGGAGGGAGGCTCTAGAGGAAGGGGATATTTCTATACATGTAGGTGATTCACATCATTGTACAGCAGAACAAACAGCATTGTAAAGCAATTATATTCCAATTAATTTTTTAATGATAAAAATTAAAAAAATAAACACCAAGCTCTTACTATATAGCACAAAGAACTATAGTCAGTATTTTGTAATAAGCCATAATGGAAAAGGATATGAAGGGATATCTATATATACAGCTGATATATAGTTGAATCATTTTACTCTGAACCAGAAATTAGCATTGTAAATCTACTATACTTCAATAAAAAATATAAATAAATAAAATGAGAGCACGAATAAATTGAAAAGAGCTTTACAATTAGCAACAGCTAATGCAGTGTACTTGTTTGAAATGTACTTTTATTATGTTCTTTTTTTTAATTTTTATTTTTTTAGTTTGTTTTGCTTTACAATACTGTATTCGTTTATTATGTTCTGTTGGTGCCATTAATGAGGAGAAAGGATGAGAAGTCACCAGTTAAGCAGAAGAGTTAGACCAAGGGCTGGGCTGGCTGGGCAGCTGCTGAGGTCAGTGATATACATCGAGTCCTGAAACACTGCAGCACTAGGCTATCTGGAAAGCAACAGATGGCGTGAACTGTGTTGACCAGGACACCTTTCAAGGAGATTAATGGATGTGTTCAAAGGAACATTTGATAGGCCACCCGGGACAAAGAGGAATATATCCAACTTCTGATGGAAATTGGAGTAAGCAAGCAGCTCATATTAATACCATCAAAATAGACTTGAGTTCTACCATTAATATCTTGTCCTCACTAAAGTCGCTTCCAGTTACTCTCACCTCAGTAACTGGTCCTCCATTTGTTAAGACTAGAATCTAGTAGATGTCCTTGATTGCTTTTTATATCTACTGTCCACATGCAATCCATCAGCAAATCGTTTCTCTATCTCCAAAGCAAGCCGCACAGTCATTCACTTTCTACTGTCTCGAGCCTTATCCCAGGCTAGTCATTTATTTCTTTTTGATATCAATATGGAAGGGAATTTTTGTTTTCTTACTTTGTTATTAAGTTAAGGCTTTGCATAAGAATGCTATATGGATATAAAATGCTCTCTCTTTATATACTTTTTTTCAGATATTCTTTGGGACTTGCTAAAATTTTCTTTAAGCCTACCAGTTATCTGAGCGATTTCATAAATAATTCACATGCAACTACATTATTCAATAAATATCTATAAGCTCCTTATTAATTATTAAGCTTTTTTAGATCTTCTGTATCCTTAAGGATTTTTCATCTTTGATCTGTCTATATCTCTGACAGGACTGTTGAAATCTTCTGTTTTTACAGTGTGTTTGTTATATTTCTTTTCCCTGTATTTTCTGCTTTATGAAAATTGATGCTATTACTGAATGCATAGATATTAACAATTATATCTTCATTGTAAATTGTAGTTTTTATTAGTATAATGTGTCCCTCTTTGTCTCATTAATACTCTTTGATCTGAATTCTACTTTGTCTGATAACAAAATTAAGTCCACTCTTTTCTTTTTCTTTGAATGTCCCTAGGAAATTTTTGGGCATGCTTTTGTTTTTAACTTTTCTGAATAATTTATCTTAGATGCATTTCAGGAATAAGTATACTGTTGGATTTTGCTTTGTCTGAAAATCTCATTCTTTAGAAGGGGAGATAATACCATGTATATTTACTGATACATTAAAATCCTTAACCATATGTCTGCTTTATCTTCTCGTTTGTGAGGCTATTTGTGTGTGTGCTTAGGAAAGGTTGTATTTTTGTTTTAATGGTTACTAATACTTATTTAGCACCCTCTTAGTCCTTTCTTTCCCTAAATAGTATCACTTGCATTATAACCAATATTGAACTAACCTGTAACCTCTTCTCACTATACCTTCCCTCCTCCTTTCTCACTGTTTTAGTTCCCTAGTATTATCTTAGGGTTAATGAGAGTAATTAAAATATATTTAACTACTATGACCCTGTTATTCGCTTTAAAGGGTATCATTTTATTCCCAGCTAATATACACAATGCAATCAGTAAATTTCTCACATTTCAATTAATCTTGCCCTTCTCCACACCCATTTTTGTTAATTTTATTATTTTTACACTGTCTAAGCATAAGCATTTACATATTTTATCACCAGATACTTGTGTTTTAATTTAGTGTCATAGTGAAATATACTCAGTGGTTACCCCCAGACTTCAGGCTAAAGCTTCTTCAATCTCTGGGCTTGGCTAAAGCTCAGTTTCTAATAAATGCTCCTGGAAGGGCTCATGGGATCAATGTTCTCAGAGTCCTTCTATATTCTTAATTGTGCGAATGTAGCCTTTATAATTAGAGGAGAATTTTTCTAACTATAAAATCCTAGTTCATATTTCCTTTTTTTTTTCTGAATATCTTAAACACAGTGTTCCATTGTTTTTTAAACATTAAAAAGGGAACCTGTCATGATATCATCCTAATGTGATTTTCTTTCCTTTATGAATAATGTGTCTTTTTGCCTGGATTCTCAGATTCTTTTTTTAAAGTCCTTTAGTTTTACCATAATATATTTCTCTCTTGAATGCTCTGGTTTGTGTTTCCAAGGTACATGACGATGTGCCCTTTGAATATGAAAATTCAAAGCTTCTTTTATTTAGGAAAGATTTCTTGAATTATGCTTTTTAAATATTTATTCTGTTTCACAGCTTCTTCAGTATCTTCAATTATATGAATATTTGATTTCCTTTTTCTTGAGTTTCATATGAATATCTCTTTCCCCCAAATCTATTTTTTCCCTTTTTCAAAAATTCCCTTTGATTTTTTTTCGCTTTTCTTCTTTACATCCCATATCTCCCTTTATTATATTTTCCATGGGGGTCTATTCCTTCCTGTGTACCTGCTCTTTATGTTGAAACAGAGCAGGATCCTGCGGTCCTTGCCTCCCCACCATGTCCTCTGCCTCCTTTTGTCTGTGGAAAACTTTGGTCAAGGAATAAGTTTAATCAGAGAAATGTGGAAGCAAAGGAAAACAGTCAAAGGAGACTAAATAATAATAATGTGTCACTAAGCAGAGTCAAGGACCTTTAGTTCTTTCTCTGGGGCTCTATAGACAATATTCTGAGCCGTGTCCTGTGAGCTGTCTTATCAACACTAAAACACCGGGTGGAGAAGTTGGCTGCATGGTGACCAGACTGTACCCAGGCCATGAGCTGCCACAATGCCCAGTCCTGGCCACAGAGAAACGGGAAGAATGGACCCTGGCACTACAGATTACACGTGCAACAAAGCTCCGTCTAGTCAAGGCCATGGTGTTTCCAGTGGTCATGTATGGATGGGAGAGTTGGACTGGGAAGAAAGCCGAGCACCGAAGAATTGATGCTTTTGAAGTGTGGTGTTGGAGAAGACTCTTGAGAGTCCCTTGGACTGCAAGGAGATCCAACCAGTCCATTCTGAAGGAGATCAGCCCTGGGATTTCTTTGGAAGGAATGATGCTGAAGCTGAAACTCCAGTACTTTGGCCACCTCATGCAAAGAGTTGACTCATTGGAAAAGACTCTGATGCTGGGAGGGATTGGGGGCAGGAGGAGAAGGGGACGACAGAGGATGAGATGGCTGGATGGCATCACCAACTCGATGGATGTGAGTCTGAGTGAACTCCAGGAGTTGGTAATGGACAGGAGGCCTGGTGTGCTGTGATTCATGGGGTCGCAAAGAGTCGGATAGGACTGAGCGACTGAACTGAGCTGAACTGAACTGAAGTCGCTTCAGTCATGTCCAACCCTTTGCGACCCTGTGGACTGTAGCCTGCCAGGCTCCTCTGTCCATGGAATTCTCCAGGCAAGAATACTGGAGTGGGTTGCCATTTCCTACTCCAGGGGATTTTCCCAACCTAGGGATCAAATGTGCTTCTCATATCTCCACTGGCAGACAGATTTTTTACCACTAGCCCCCATCTGGGAAGCCCCGAGGAAATGAAGATTAACTGTACCTAAAACAGCCAAGATGATGCTGGTCAGACTACTAATGACCAATTTGAAGATGACTGTGAGAGATGACTGTGCTGTTTCTGCATGTAGCCACCCCCCCGACCCCCACCCAATCTATCTATAAAGGTTCTCACCCCCTGCTTGTCAGTGGGGGAAGTTTGCCTTTAGACAGATGTCCGCCACCCCCCCGCTCTACACTGCCAGTTGCCAGCATCTGAAATAAAGCAAACGTTCCACCAATCTAGCCTGTGTATTGGTTTTTGAAAGGCGAGTAGCTGGCCCCCACACACACTCTTTCGGTAACAATGTCTTCATCTCAGAACTTTTCTTTTAAAGTCATTTCCTGTGTTATGTCAGTTCTCATTTCATATCTTCTTGTCTATCCATATAATTTCTAAATTCGTCTAGTTTTGATTTGTGTCAATTTTAAAGTTCCAATCATTTAAAAAATTTCTTTTAACTTGGTTTGAAATGCAGTTACAGTTTGTCTGCTTTGTGATCACATATGTCATATTCCTTTGTTTTCATATTTAAGTGAGGTAGGTTTTTCTGTGATGGGAAAGGGATAGGTCAGGGTGATTTAGCAGCTTTGTGATTCAAGAACTTCCCTATTGCTCCAGGGTATGGTCTCAGTGTATCACCAGACTCCATTCTCTCAGAGCTTGATCTGGTTAAGAGAGATTTTCTGCCTCCATACTTGTGTTTACAAGGGACCAGTCTTCACCTTCCAAAACAGTTTTCTTACCCTCAGTTGGTATGCATTTCCTACTCAGTATTTCCTGGGATCTGCTTCCTCTGGGTTCCTTTACCCCTTAACCCACATTTGTTGTCTTCTGCTAAGTTTTTATCCTTTTTCTATCACTAACTGCTCAAGGTGAGGGTTAGGGTTAGTCTTTTGGAGAGAAAATGTTTGCTGGATAATTTTGAGAGTGGGCTTGGACTAATGTGTCTGTATCTTTCGGCAGCTTGCACCCTTTCCCTACCTCAGAGCTCATGAAGCCATTCCCAAGGATTGCCCATTATTTTACTGAAGATACAGTCTGTGGGAGTTTTTCCTTTGCTATCCTAAGTGCTCCATTTGGGTGGAAATGATTTGCAATGACTTAAAACTACGTCTTTAGCATAATCCCACTGCCCTGGTGTCAAGACGTGAAGTAGATCCTATCAACTTCCAGCTTAAAACACTCAAAAGTTTCCCATCAACCTCAAAATCAAACTCAAATTCTTTATTCCAGTCTATAGTGTCTCACAAGATCAGTCTCCTCCTTACCTCTCTGACCTCATTTCTAATCATTCTGCCTTGCTGTCTACATCCCAGAGCCACTAGCATTCCTTTTGCTCCTCAGACACACAAGCTTCAATCACTAATTAGTACTTAATGTACTAATTAGTGTACTTCAATCACTAATTAGTTTTATGATTCCATGGATCTCTCAAAGACTCAGATCCCTAAAATCTAAAACAAGGAGGAAATATCATCTTTGTCCCACTACACAGGGAATGATTAAATGAGATGATACATGCTAAAGCATTTAACAAGAAAATTGACATAGAGAGGTTTCCTTTTCTCCCACTCTAGCTCTCTCCTTCCTTCTTTCTCCCATTTCTCCTCCTCTAACGTATATGATTGCCAAGGTAACTGTGATGCATGTCTTTATGACCCTGCTCAAATGTGGACCTTCTATCTGTATTTGATGATGCTTCTGCCTTCTGTGGTTTATAGCTACACTAGGATACTTTGCTCCTGTTGTCATTTCAATTCTATGCAATTCTGCCTGTATATGAAAAGATTCATTCTGACTCATCACTCTCTTATAAGACAAGTACAGGGAAAAGAAACAGCAGAGGGAAAAGGCTTCCTTCTGACTCTCTTGAACCATCCTTCTTTTCATCTAAAAGTCATTCATAACAGTTCAATTAATAGTAAAATCCTCCAAACAAATGAGAATTCAGAAACTCTTTGATTTAAAAATTCCAAGGTAGAAGAGACTTTCCCTTTATTTTTATTAATATTCTGTCTTTTGTGTGCTCAGTCACTAAATCGTGTGCAACTCTTTGGGACCCCATGGACCACAGCCCTCCAGGTTCCTCTATCCATAGGATTGCCCAGGCAGGAATACTGGAGTGGACTGCCATTTCCTTCTCCAGGTCTTCCTGACCCAGGGATCGAACCTGGTCTCCTGCATTGGCAAGTGTATTCTTTATCACTGAGCCACCAGAGAAGCATTCTGTCTTATAGTAAATTGTAGTTTTATTGCATTGTGAGCAGAGTGTAGCTTACACTATTTATACTTTCTGGGAGACACTGACATTTTCTTTGTTTCTCAATGAAAGTGCCATGGACAGTTGAGAAGAATACACAGTCCCTACCACTGTGGTGCAAGGGTTGATAGACATCCACACGATCTGTATCTATGGCCACACGACCCTAACCCTGACTCAATTAATTATGTTGTTTATATATTTTGTCTCATTAGTTATTTTGGTCTTCTTGATCTAAGTTATAATGAAAGAGGTATATTAAAGTTTTCTTTTATAATTGTGTCTCTAACTATGTCTCCTTGCAAGTTTTGTAGCTGTTTCATAAAGATGGTTGATCTTTTATTTATGCATAAATATTCATGTGTTGTATCTTCATTGTGGATTCTAGTGTTTAGCTTCGAAAGTACCCATCTTTGTCCTGTCACAGCTTTGAGACTTGAATTATTTGTTTAGTATTAGCATAGCTAACCTGCTCTTTTTCTATTTCGATTTGCCGGTATAAGTGTGTCCATTCTGTTATTTTTAGCTATTCTGAATCATTTTAAGTGTGTCTCTTGATACAGCACAGAGTTGGGTTACATTGTGTGAACCAAACTGAAAATCTATTTGTTTGATAAATTTTCTGTTGGTGTTATGACCAGTATGTTTTATCTGAACTTTATCATAATATTTTATAATTCTGTGTATTTTGGTCTTTATCTATGAGATGTGTATTTCTTTGCATATGTATACTATACATATATTTACTTATTTGTAAATAATATATAGTATATGGGCTTCCCAGGTGGAACATTAGTAAAGAATCTGCCAGCCAGTGCAGGAGACGCAAGAGATGGAGTTTTGATCCTTGTGTTGAGAAGATCTCTTGGAGTAGGAAATGGCAACTCTCTCCAGTATTCTTGCCTGGAAAATTTCATGGACAGAGGAGCCTGGTGTGCTTCAGTCCATGGGGTTGCAAAGAGTCGAATGTGACTGAGCAACTGAGCACACACACACACACACATGTTGTATATATTCAAGCATATGTATGTGTTTGTATACATTTCCTATTTCTGGTATTTAGGAAAATGTATATTTTTGTTTTAGATTAACCTTTGCATTTATGCCTTTTAAAAGTCTTTACTCTCTCTTTTTCTTATTTGACCTTTTACTTCTTGATGTTTCAGAGATTTTTGTTTTTGTTTTGTATCAATTGATGTGTGTGTGTTAAGTCACTTCAGTTGTGTCTGACTCTTTGTGACCCTATGGACTGTAGCCTGCCAGGCTCCTCTGTCCATGAGATTCTCCAGGCAAGAATCCTGGAAGGGGTTGCCATTTGCTTCTCCTGGGGATCTTCCTGACTCAGGGATCAAAGTCAAACCCCATCTCTTATGTCTCCTGCATTGGCAGGCAGATTCTTTACCACTAGCACCACCTGGGAAGCCCATCAATTAATGCTACCTGTTCAAATAACAATGAGCCTTTTCCATTTTTGATCTTTCTTTCACCAACATCCTCCCCAAATTTGCATTATTTCTCTTTGTCATAATATATGACATTTATATATTATTCTTCTGCTCTTGTCTCCACCTTTGTTTTATTCTTATATATATTAATACATATACCTCATATACCTATTCTATAATGCTCTCTTTAGCTCTTTTGCTGAATTTCCCCCAGTCATCCCTCTGTTGAATAAAATTCATCCCTAGTAGGTTCCTCAGGAAGGCCTGGAGGGCTCAGTGTTCCCCAAGTTCTTGTATGTCAAAAACTGTTTATATATTTGCTGATATTTGAAGGACAGCTTGGCTGGATATAGAATCTTTACTTCACGTTGTCATTCACTGAGGTTTCTAAAATGCTGCTCCATCATTGCCTCATTTTAATGCTAATTTTGAAGGGAATTGTTAATCTAATTACTTTCCCTTTGTAAATATTTTATCTTTTCTGTCTGGAGATCACAAAGAATTTATCTTTGAAATTTAATAGCTTTACTAGGATATCATTCTGGTTTCATCTTCCAAGGTATTCAGGGAGCTATTTCAATGTGTAGATTCAGATGTTTTCCTATTTCTGGAAAGTGAATTATAATCTTAATTATTTTAACTCTCTTCCATTACTTTTTCTTCTTTATGTATTCCAATAATGTGGATATTATTACCTCTCTGCGAGTCTTTCTCTTCTATTAATCTTTGAATTTATTTTTTACTTCATTCTTTATGTCATTTTAAATTTCTTACTTGTTTTATCACCTTTCTTTAATGCCTCTTATTAGATTTTCATTGGCATCTACTCTACCTTGGACTCTTGGAATGTTCATTGCTAAGAACTTTTTATCTTTTCCTTCCACTTCTTTCCTGAGTTCAATCTCCTCTTACATTTTTTTTTCCTATTTTTGTCCATGTGCCAAACCCAGCCCCACCCGAGTTCGCCTGATGGCTGTTAATTAAATGGTAGATCAGGCAAACCCTGAGGGCAAGGCTCCTGTGGTTTGGTTCCTAGTGGCCAGTGAGAATGGCCAGAAACCTTTCTCGGCTTGCTCTGCACCTAGGTAACAAGAGGGCCAGACTCAGCCTGAGAAAATGCCTACCCGGTTTCTTTTTTCCCCACTACCAGTAAGCAAGGCATGAAAGTAAGAGTGGAAAGTAACAATGAGATCAGTTCAGTTCAGTTCAGTTGCTCAGTCCTGTCCGACTCTTTGCGATCCCATGAATTGAAGCAAGCCAGGCCTCCCTGTCCGTCACCAACTCCCAGAGTTCACTCAAACTCACTTCCATCAAGTCGGTGATGCCAGCCAGCCAGGGAGAGGCAAAAAAGGAGAGACAAATGGCGGGAATTCAGGCGGTGCCATTCAAGTGCAAGGGAGGCGAGAGGCTGAGGCTTATCAAATTCTGCAAGGTTCTGGATGGTTCTGCCAAGGATAGTACCCAAGGTAGTCTTGTGACAGAAAGAATTCAGAGACAGACAGAGGTCAAGAAAGCAAGGTGAGCAGTTATTTAAACTAAAGTAGGTCCCCAGAGGAGAGGAGGCAGTCTCAGGTTCATAGCTGCGCTGTGTTTCTTTGGTTATCAGGTTACATGAGATGCAGAAATGAAGAGATGAGTATTCAGTTGTTTGTGAGGGATTTGGACATCTTTCCCCCTGATTTTCATCCCAGGTCCACCTTACTGAAAGGAGGAAGCATTTTGGTCCTCATTTAATCCGTGATCAAAGAGGTCGTGGCCTCAGTGCGTGATGGGAACCTCTTATCTGCAAGGCTAATTTTATTGTTATAAAGGCATAGCGAGCAAAAGGTTACATTCAGATGCTTGAGGGCCCCAGACGCTTATCACCCAAA
The DNA here is from genome assembly GCA_006408695.1 of Aepyceros melampus. Taxonomy (NCBI): domain Eukaryota; kingdom Metazoa; phylum Chordata; class Mammalia; order Artiodactyla; family Bovidae; genus Aepyceros; species Aepyceros melampus. The sequence goes on along the minus strand of SJXQ01009497.1, from coordinate 197,937 downwards.
GTGTGTGATTTCCTGTCAATCTGGAGATGACAGCTTTTTCTTTGCCCAAGGACCCAGGTTGTTTATAAGATGCATGGTTTCCTCCTATTTGCCCCTCCCTGGTCCCCTCCCGGCCCCCATCCCGCTGCCCCAGCATCGGTTTCTTTCTCCTCCTATCTAGATAACTCGAACAGTTATCTGCCTGCTTGAACAGTCTTATGTGAGGTAGCCATCCTTAAATTAAATATCGGGCCTTTAAGCCAGTTTACTTTAAAAGTCTCTGCCTTATAGTCCATGCCTCAAAATCTTGGGAGTATTTTCAGATTTAGGAATGTCCAGTCTTTCTAGGACTGATCCAAATACCTCCCAGGCCTCTTTGCCAGTCCTCTTCTTTCTTCCCTGCATTCATCTGGATCCGCCTTTGCTCGCCACAGTTTTCCAGTGGGACAAGGGAGTGATGGGAAGATGAGGGATTATACTGAGGAGTTTGTTGATTTTTCTCTTTCTATTCCTGGTTACTTTCTTGCTAGGACATCCTGGGTCTTGAATTAATGCTGAGGGTATGGCCTTATGCAGAAATTCCTTAATTATGAAGTTTTGTATCATTTGGGGGGAAATTTCCAGGAGACTGAACTAGTACATAGTTTACCTTGTCTGTCAGTTCAGTTCAGTCGCTCAGTCGTGTCCGAAGTTAAAAAATGTGATGAACAGAATTTGCTGAATAAATTACTTCCTTTATGATGAATGCTTACTGTTTTTGTGTGCTTTTGCTCATGCTATGGCCATGAGGTTATTCTCTTATGTTTTATTTTATTCATTGAACTTTTTTTTTTACCTCTCACATTCAAAATTGCCATTTACCTAAAATGGATTTTCTGTTGTGTGAGAGAGGCGGTCTGTACTCCTTTTCATCTTCTCCTCCTGCCCCTTTCAGGCTCCTTATTCTTTTTCAAGTGAATATCCCAAGAACTTAGCACCATTTATTGAAAGGTTAATCCTTTTCATTACTCAACTGAAATATCACCTTTGTCAAATATCAGGTGGCCATATGTGTTTGGTATTTGTATAAATTCTCTTTTCTGTTCTGTTGGTTTATTCGTTTTTCTGCATCACCCTAAGAAAGCAATATTCACTGATATATCCCACTAATCCATTTTGGCATGGGAGGGGAAGCTGGGGAGAAGGATGGAAGAGAAAACGAACCCCAAAATGCTGGTATGGCGTTCTCATTCATGTTTTCAAAACTTCCTGTTTGGCAATAATTTTAAAATTACAGATAAGTTATAATAAAAAATATTAAAATAGTACAAAAACAACTGTATGCTTTTACTCCTAAATACCTTAGGCTACATTTATTAAGACTAAGAATACGCTCTTATGTTAATAACTAGAACACAGTTATTTTATCTTTTTTTTTTTTAAGAGCTCCAAGTAGTAAAATTTAATTTGTGAGTCATATCTGTACGCTTTGAAAACTTTTCTCTTAATGGTTGCACTCTTTGGCTCCTCCATACATAAATAATGGTTAAACAAACAAGTCATTACAATGTCATAATACATCATTTTTAATGCTGGTATTTATCATTTATATTCATTTCTTTTTTTAATTAATTTTTATTTTTTAGTTTGTTTTGCTTTACAATACTGTATTCGTTTTGCTATACATTGACATGAATCAGCCACGAGTGTACATGAACTCCTAATCTCGACCCCCCCCTCCCCCCTCCCGCCCCACACCATCTCTCTGGATTATCCCCATGCATCAGTCCCAAGCATCCTGCATCCTGCATCGAACCTAGACCAGTGATTTGTTTTAGAACACAGTTATAAGTAAATTTACCATAATGTTTTTATTTAATTTATAATTTATATTTCAATGATATCAATTGATCTGAAATTCTTCATATTACTTCCCTACTTCAGTACAGTATCCAGGCTAGTGTCTGGTTTTGCTATCAATTGTCATATGTCTTCATATATTTTAAAACATCGACAGTTTAAAGTATACAGTCTCCCTTCCTCCTTTTTCAAATAGAACTTGGCATATTTTTGGTTTGTTTGGTTTTTTTCATCATTATACTCCAGTTACATATTCTTGGCCACAATACCACATATGTGTAATTTCCTTATTGGGGTATTACATTCTTATTGGGATAGCTATAGAAAGTTCTTCACTTTTTAGAAGTTATTATAAACTAGGAACAATATACTTTTATTTTTGATATAGGTGGCTTTTAATCCCAGTTTATCATTTGTTTCTTTGAGTTTACTTGTAATGTTTTTGCCTTTCAAACCTTTTTGGTTTCTATGAGTCAAACTTAAACAGTCTTTTTTTAATGCATCTGAATTTTTAGTTATAATTTGAGAGGAATTCATTTGTATTTTCTTCTAGTATTCATAGTTGGTGACTTTTTTTTTTTTGCCTTAATTGAATCTCTGATCCATTTGGAGTTCATATGAATGTATATATGTATACTGAATGAGCCCAATTCTGCTGTTACTGCTGCTTAGTCGCTTCAGTCGTGTCCGACTCTGTGCGACCCCGTAGACAGCAGCCCACCAGGCTCCTCTGTCCCTGGGATTCTCCAGGCAAGAATACTGGAGTGGATTGCCATTTCCTTCTCCAATGCATGAAAGTGAAAAGTGAAAGTGAAGTCGTTCAGTCATGCCTGACTCTTAGTGACCCCATGGACTGCAGCCTACCAGGCTCCTCCATCCATGGGATTTTCCAGGCAAGAGTACTGGAGTGGGGTGCCATTGTCTTCTCAGGAGTCCAATTCTACCTTTTCCCAAATGGTTCCTCATTTGTCTAGCATTTATTTAAAAAAAAAAAAACTATCAAGATTGAAGTTATTTGAGGTATTATCTTTATCATATACTATATTTTTCTATGTAGCTGAATCTATTTTTGAATAGTCTGCTCCACAGGTCAGGGAATTTTTTGTCAAAGGCTAGATTGCAAGCAGTTTTGGCTCTGTGAACCCTATGAGTCTCTCTGGAATGTCTCTGTTCCAATAAAATTTTATTTACAGAGCGATGGTGAATTGTATTTGACTTGTGAGCTGTAGTTTGGTATCCTCTGGTTTGTTCTATTTCATTATTTTGTCTGTACATTTATAAGCCAGTGCCACATTGTGTTAATTATAGAGGCTTTGTAGTTTGTTTTTATATCTGGTAAAGGCTAATCTCCACTCAGAGATAAATCTCTCAGTTTATTTTTCTGTGTGAAATTTAACATCAACTTGAGAATATGTGAACCATGAACTTCCAGATGTTCAAGCTGGTTTTAGAAAAGGCAGAGGAACCAGAGATCTAATTGCCAACATCTGCTGGATCATGGAAAAAGCAGGAGAGTTCCAGAAAAATATCTATTTCTGCTTTATTGACTATGCCAAAGTCTT
>SJXQ01009497.1:84811-191700 GCA_006408695.1 Aepyceros melampus | reverse complement strand
AAAGCAGAAACATTACTTTGCCGACTAAGGTCCGTCTAGTCAAGGCTATGGTTTTTCCTGTGGTCATGTATGGATGTGAGAGTTGGACTGTGAAGAAGGCTGAGCTCAGAAGAATTGAGTTTGAACTGTCGTGTTGGAGAAGACTCTTGAGAGTCCCTTGGACTGCAAGGAGATCCAACCAGTCCATTCTGAGGGAGATCAATCCTGGGATTTCTTTGGAAGGAATGATGCTAAAACTGAAACTTCAGTACTTTGGCCACCTTATGCGAAGAGTTGACTCATTGGAAAAGACCCTGATGCTGGGAGGGATTGGAGGCAGGAGGAGAAAGGGACGATCAAGGATGAGATGGCTGAATGGCATCATGGACTCGATGGACGTGAGTCTGAGTGAACTCCGAGAGTTGGTGATGGACAGGGAGGCCTGTCATACTGCGATTCATGGGGTCGCAAAGGGTCGGACACGACTGTGCGACTGAACTTGAACTTGAACTTGTAGCTGGCCTAGGAGAGCCTAGTGGAAAGGAGGCAAGCTCCTTTTCGGCACTTTACCACTTAATTCCCCAAAGGTAAGAAAGGTGTCCATGGTGGTTCACATGGTAAAGAATCCACCTGCAATGCAAGAGATGCAGGTTCAGTCGCTGGGTTGGGAAGATCCCGTGGAGAAGGAAATGGCAAGCCCACTCTAGTATTCTTGCCTGGGAAATCCCCATGGACAGAGGAGCCTAGTGGGCAGCAGTCCATGGGGTTGCAAGAGTCGGAAGAAACTTAGTGACTAAACCACCACCACTCAAGAAAGGTGTTAAATTTCATCACAGGCATCCTAATAAGCTTTCTCTCACCATCAAAGCTGTCCTTCCAGGAATGGCCAGGGGCACAGGTTTTGTGTTTCCCCTCGGCCTGTTTTGTATCATGTTTGGGGCTCAAAAGGAAGTTAGATTTCATGCTTTAGGCCAGAGATGCTGCCTGTTGGAGCCCTGTTGGAGGGGGAAGGTGGCTGGCGGGTTTCTTCCATATAAATGAATTCTCTCCTATCGAGGAACCCAGTCCATGCTTGGGCATCCATGACTGTATAGCTGTAACCCATAGTTGTATCCCTTCTCCAGCGGATCTTCCCGACCCAGAAATTGAACCAGGGTCTCCTGCATTACAGGAGGATTCTCTCCCAACTGAGCTATGAGGGAAGCCCCATAGTTGTAACCAAGAATAGTTAATTTTGAGTTCATACTGGATCTGCTTCTGTGACTTTAATCCTTATTTTGCTGCCTTTGTTACTGTAGAAAACCTAATGGCCTGCCTCAGGGAGCTAGCCTGACCCTGCCTGCCTGAGAAGAGCTGTTAAGGAAGTGAAAATAATACACCCCCCTGCCTGAGGCTTGCCGCTCTAGGAGACATTTGCAAGAGTTAAATGATCTTTTTACTTTGTTTCCTCACCTTCCCCTATTTCTGATCCATAGAAAACCTGGCATCCAGGCCTTGACAAATGGTTACTTTGAGGTGCTCGTCTGTCATCTCAGTCAGTCAGCCCCCTGAATAAAGTCCCTTCCTTGTCTCAACACATCTCAGATTTCCTGGTCTATTGTGTGGCAAGCGGAGTGAGCTTAGACGCGGTAACGCAGCGGTGTGTCCAGCTATGGGGACCACAAACGAGGGAGTATTCCAGCCTCTATCTCTGGCAGCCCATTTGGTCTTGTAGTTACTTTCTAGAGAATTTGAATTCCCTAGGAGAGTTTGCTTAAGCCTGTCAAAATTTCTATGCCTCTGCCATCAGCGAAACACCAGGAGCCAGTCAAGGTTGCCAAATGATGAAAGGTTAGAATTTATTGGAGTGAGTCTAGGGGCAATATTGAGTGGCCTTTGCTATTTTGCTGTGTCTTCCTTGTGCCTAGAATGGCTAGATTCATTGGATGGTAGGAGAAGGGTTTCCTGAGTCTTCTCTGGAAGGCAGTTTCCTATGGGCTTATTGATATTTATGAAATAAGTGCCATGTTCCCATCCTTGTGCTCAGGAGCCAACACCCGGTGCTTATTTTGTTCCCAAGCAGAGAAAAGTAGAGGTTTAAAATGGAACGGTGTGGCTGGCACGTGCACATATAGACAACTTATCCACAGATGTATCTGCATCTTGTCTTTGGGATACAAGACACTGAAACAGTCTATAACCTTCTCATTTGGGGTTGGGGGAGAGGCTGAACTAGATTGTATCTGCTGTTTAAAAACCTAACTAAGTTTGAACTGTTCTTCCATCAAAATCACATGTATACTTATCAGATATGTAGTTTTTAACAAGATTGGAGTGTATTTGTTACTTCCCTTGAAAAGCAATTATTACCATACCTTTGTAAGAGGCTGTTTCCAGCAACCCCCTTTGTCACATTAACTCAGCCCACAGCCATGAGCAAATTCTAGTTATAGAGTTTTTTATTTTTTCCCCAAAGTAATGTACAGCATACATAAATGACAGGTTTACAGATGTAGTAATGCTGATAAATTCTTGAGCTTGGAAAAATGTACCTTTTCATCTAAACCAAACCTCTGCAGAGGCTCTAAGTCATATACAGACCCACTCATTTCTCCTAATAGACAAGGTACAGGTTATTGCCAGAAATTTTGGATTCTATGAAATAAGCATCTTGACTTCTTAATTTTAGCATGAGACAGCTGCAGCTGCCAAGATACACTTCCGTAAAAATTTTAAGCTCCATGGGACTCCAAAAAACAAAGTGAAAATAATAACAGCCAGTCCTGGTTTTGTTTCCTTCCGAGCAAGTGGTTGTTTCTGTTTGACAGTTGCATAGAAAGATGGAGAGTACTATAATTAAGACCATCCCGCATGGGGCTGGGGGCATGTGATAAGCAGTTGTGATGTAACACATGTTAGAATGGTATAGGTGGGAAAAGGGCCAGTTTGATCTAAAGTAGGAGAGGGTAAAATATGTCTTCAGCCTTTTATAAGGATCTGGCAGGAATTCAGACACTTTGCACATATTAAGCCTTTTAATCCTCAAGGTAGTCCCATGGGACGGGTATTATCATCACTATAGGATGATGGGGAAACAGTGGAAACAGTGTCAGACTTTTTTTTTTGGGCTCCAAAATCACTGCAGATGTTGATTGCATGAAATTAAAAGATGCTTACTCCTTGCAAGGAAAGTTATGACCAACCTAGACAGCATATTCGAAAGCAGAGACATTACTTTGCCAACAAAGGTCTGTCTAGTCAAGGCTATGGTTTTTCCTGTGGTCATGTATGGATGTGAGAGTTGGACTGTGAAGAAAGCTGAGTGCCGAAGAATTGATGCTTTTGAACTGTGGTATTAGAGAAGCTCTTGAGAGTCCCTTGGACTGCAAGGAGATCCAACCAGTCCATTCTAAAGGAGATCAGCCCTGGGATTTCTTTGGAAGGAATGACGCTAAAGCTGAAACTCCAGTACTTTGGCCACCTCATGCGAAGAGTTGACTCATTGGAAAAGACTCTGATGCTGGCAGGGATTGGGGGCAGGAGGAGAAGGGGATGACAGAGGATGAGATGGCTGGATGGCATCACCAACTCGATGGACGTGAGTCTGAGTGAACTCCGGGAGTTGGTGATGGACAGGGAGACCTGGCGTGCTGGGATCATGGAGAACTGGAAATGACTGAGCCACTGAACTTAACTAATAGGATGTCCATTAGCCTGGAAGTCCAGGTGAATATACATAGTGTCAGTAAACATTATGTCATATGTCATTCAATCTGCAAAATGATAAAATATTTTTTCTCTGTTTTTTAACTTTATGGAACTCTGTATTTTGCTAATGCAGAAAGTGGAGTTCATCTAGTAATGAGGTAGCTGCGAGTGGAACCCAGACTTTCCTGATATCAAAGTCCAGGTTCCCTCAGGTACAACCCAAGGCCTTGATCAGGAGTCTGACCTGCCTGGCAGATGGCACAGCACTGGACAAATGGGAATGGATGAAGTCAGGTCCCAAATAGCTGGCTAAGGCAGAGGAAGCCATAGGTATCCCAGATGTACAAAAACAATTCTGGAGTCCAGGGCTCAGAAGAGTCAACAGCGGCAGCACTAGAAAGCTGGTGATGCTGAAGCTGAGTGTTTACTTTGGGCCCTGTGCTTCCGGGGAGGGGAAGCCTGCAAAGAAATGTGAGGTGAAAGAAAAAGCCTGACCCCAGCAGGAATCACTGCAGGTGGACAGGCTGTATGGCAAGTGATCCCTTCCTGGCATGAGGAGGGCTGGCGTGGTAGAGCAAGGTCGGCTGTGGCCTCCAAACACAGAGTAATTGCAGGCCCTTGAAAGGCACCCAGAATGAACAAGTGAACCACTCAAGTTACAGTTAAGATTGAAGGTGAAGAAAGTTGGCGGCCTCCTATTCCAGGGAAGAAAGGGCCAGGCTTAGCCAAAAACCCCTTTAGCGAGTGCTCTGATAGAAAAACAAAACTCCATGAGCCCCTGAAAAAATCTGGAAAAAACTCTATTCAGATTTACAACTAACAATCGGCTGGAAGTTGAAGTTTGTGCGGGTCAGACCCCAGGCATGGGTTTTGCTATCATTTCCTGCTTGCAGCTTCTTAGCTTTTACCATTCCCTTAGTTTGGTGGCTTTTAAACCTAACCACTGTCTATGCTTGGGGGAAAAAAAATCAGTCGAAGGGAATCTGAATGCTGTTCTTTCCTGGAGGCTGTGTCAGAATTCCAGATAAACTGCCCCTGCCTTGAGAGGCCAGTGCCAACCCCGGAGGCCTCAGAGCCTGGGCCCAGAACCTGTGTGCCACAGAGCAAGCCATCCCTTTGCCAAGGCGTGGGAAAATGGGGAAGACAAATTGGGTTTCTTCCTACCTTGATGATTTGGGGATTTTGTGTTTAGAGACAGTATTATTTGTCAAGTAAAGTGATTGTTAGAAAGGGACAAGGTTGTGAAAGTCCCACAGTTTTAAGTTGATGCTCAACAGTAGGATACTTATCCATCCCCAGATAGTTCATTCACTCTTATTCTTCTTCATTTTTTGGATCACAATTCAGAATTTTATAGTTATTTCTCTAATCATTTCTGTGTTAGTATCTTCTGCGAGGACAGGTTTTGTCTCCGCTTTGCTTGTTGCACTGGTTCCATGTTTCAGCACAAAACGCACGTTAGGTATTTAGGGATGGCAGGAATGAATGAGCGTCAGGATTGGGCACGGCTTCGCTGAGCATTGAGCACAGGCCCTGGGATGGTCCATGATCTGTCTCCATTCACTGAAGGACAGGCAAGGCCAGGGGCCCTTCAGATGCGTCATGTGATGGGAAAACGAGGTCACATATGTTGGCTGGGGTGCAGAGGCAGGGAGGTCACCGAGGACTGGGGTGGCCAGGGAAGACTTGGCAGAGATGACGCCTCAAGTATCCTCCTGAAGGCCTAATTAGCAGGGGACACCCGGGAGACTTGAGAGCATGAGGAAAGGCAAGCCCATGCTGTGGAGGAAAGCGCATGGTGGGTGGGTGTGAGAGATGACAGCCCAGATCACCAGAAGTGTGAAACAGTTATCTTGTAGATGGCGGCATGTTATTGTGGAAAGCACTTAATATGGTAATCAACAAAAACAACAATAATAATTTAACATTAATTGAGCTGTTACTATGTATCAGGCCCTAAGCCTTTTACGAGAATGAATTCTAAATCATCCTTCAAGTCTGTGAGTTGGAAACCCCTGCCTGTTTTCTAAAGGTGGAACTCGACGCATGGCGTGGCAGGCCAGTCAGCGTAGGGCGTGCTGGACAGCGGCCCAGCGCCACTGCTGCCACCAGGCTAACTGCCGACTCTTGTCCCGGCTAAACCGAGTTCAGGTGGGGAGGGTTTCACGACAGCTGCCTCGTCCTCCCAGTCAAGCCTTCATGCAGGTGGTGGTGTTCATAAGTTCCTCATCCTCAGCACCACCATTCTGGACATTTGTTCCTTGCTTTGCCCCTTGTCTGCAATGCCCAACCTTTTTTGGCACCAGGGACCTGTTACATGGAAGACAATTTTTCCCATGAACCGGCTTGAGGGGATGGTTTGGGGATAATTCAAGTGCATTACATTTATTTCTATTATTATTACACCAGCTCCACCTCAGGTCATCAGGCATTAGATCCTGGAGGTTGGGGACCCCTGCCTGAGGTGATCCTTGGGGTTCTTAGAACTAGGAGTCAGTGAGGTGGGCAGATTTGGGAATCTGAAGGGCTGGCTCCCTGGCCTTCCCTCTCTAGCCTTTACTGGCTCTGTGACCTCAGAGAGAAGCTCCTAATCCTTACAGGGCTAGGTGGTGGCTGTCATCACCTCCTTTCCCAGGGCAGGGAACTGCAGCTCAGAGAGGGGGCAGATACACGCAAGGTGCCCAGCCTAGGGCTCGGATCATGGGCTAGAGATGCTGCAGAAGGGGCGGCTGCTTCAGTTCTTCGGTCTTAGGCAGTGAAGGACATTCAGTTTACAGTACTGCGCTTTCTTGTACCAACGTCCCAACTTTAGGTGAGCTGTCAGGAAAAGGCAAATCAACAGCACGAAATGCTGCCACGCTGCTTTTGTGCCTGCGGACAGCTGAATGGAGTGTGAACCGCCACTGTCAGCTCCCCGTGGCTCCAAAGGCAGGGGATGAGGTGTGGTGTGCGTGGCAGGAGTGAAGGACAGATGATCAAGCAAAAATGTTGCTGTGGTTACAGCCTCGAAAGTAAGAGCTCTGTGTGCCAAACAGAAGCCTCTTAAAATTCAGTGGGAATTTATAACCTGATGAAACAGGTGTTCTTGAAATTTAATTAAACACTGAAACATTGTTCAAATCGTCCTCCACTGGTTATGAGCTGCCAACACACGTATTTGTACTGCTCAGGGAGGGCAGGGCCGTAATGTTCTGGGCATGGACTCTGTGGCTGTGGACTGAGAACCCAGTGCTTGCCTTCACAAGATTGCTGTGTCCCGAGTGTGGCTTTGGCTTCAAGTGTGAAGAAGGTTCAGCGCTGGGACTAGGGGAGGGAGGCACCTGCCTCCAAAGCAAAATGTAAGGGGCAGCCAACAGACTCAGAAATCAAGAAAAGTAATATCTTAAAGCAATACTAAAATCAAAATTAGAGGGGAAAAATTATGTTGAACAAAATAGCGAAATTTTAAATAAAAACAGGATCTGAATAACACCAAGCTACCCCCTAAACTCCACCTTTGACTTCCTGTACTTAGGTGGAAGAACACTGTGACCCTTTAGCCCTTGGAGTTCTGAGAGGGGTGATGGCTTCTAGAATGTTCAATGGTCTCCTGTCAAAAAATTCATTCTTCTCTCCCTACCTTTCCCTGAGTCTACAAACACTCATGAAGCACCTACTCTGAAATGCTTACTCTGTGTCCTGGTCCTCTGGAGGAGGACTCTGAGATAAGTAAGACAGAGTCGCTGTTTGGTGAGGAAGACAGCAGCGAGCCTGTGATCACTGAGGGGACTGGGGGTTCTTCTGTCCATCCAGGTCTCATTTCCTCAGCAAGGCTGCAAGCTCCTTGTGGCTGGGGACGTAGCAGGATATAGAGGCGTTACTGTTGGGTCACAGGAAGAGGGAGGGTGTGGGGTCTGAAAACTTCATTCTGAATCCAGGTGTGCCACTTACTGGCTATGCTTGGGCAAGACGCTTACTTTTTTTTTTTTAAAGGACTTGATTTTTTAGAGCAGCTTTAGGTTTACAGCTAGGGCTTCCCTGATAGCTCAGTTGGTAAAGAATCTGCCTGCAGTGTAGGAGACCCTGGTTCGATCCCTGGGTCGGGAAGATCCTTTGGAGAAGGGAAAGGCTACCCATTCCAGTATTCTGGCCTGCAGAATTTCATGGCGTCGCAAAGAGTCTGACATGACTGAGCCACTTTCACTTTCACTAGGTTTACAGCAAAGCTGAGAGCATGGAACGGAGATCTGGTATACACCATCACACGTGCACAGCCTCCCTCCAGGGGTTGACACTTTAAAAACATTCATTTATTTTTTGACTGTGCTGGGTCCTTGTTGCTTTTGCACGGGCTTTCTCTAGTTGCAGCTAGTGGCGACTACTGTTCCTGGGGGTGCACAGCTTCTCATTGAGGTGGCTTCTCTTCTTGCGGAGCACAGGCTCTAGGGTGTGTGGACTTCAGTAATCACAGCATGTGGGCTCAGCAGTTGAGGCATGAAGGCTCTAGGGGGTGCAGGCTTCGATAGCTGGGGCACACGGGCTCAGCTGCTCCTTGGCATGTGGAATTCTCCCAGACCAGGGATCTAACTCCTGTCCCCTATGCTGACAGACTCCTATCAACTGCGCCACCAGGGAAGTCCTCCCTGGGTTGACACTTTTTAAGCCTTCATCTTCTTCCTTTTGAATGAGCATAGACCCCACTTCCAGGGTTGTTGTTCAGATGCAGAGATGATACAGGGAATTTTCAGCACAGAGTTTGGCATGTGATGAGTGCGCACAAGCCTCAGAGGAATCACTTGAAAGGTGTGAAGGGAGCAAAAGCAACATAGGCTTGCTTGAAGCAGTACAAAGGAGGCAAAGCAGGTTGAAAAGCATCTTTCCCGAGGCTTCTGTGGCCAGTGGTACTTCAGAGTGACTCATAAGACTCCTGGTGACAGTCAGAGATGAGGCACCTTTCATTCTTCCAGAGCCTCCCAGGATTAACTTACTGCATATCCTGATTGAATTGTCTGCCCTTGTCATGCTGTCTCCAGTCATAGACGTATTAGCAACAGGTATAATTTTATTGTTTTATTATTAGACGCTGATCATGGGTAATGCACTTTGTTTACCTCAGCTTCACGAATTCAGAACATGAACTATAGTAACTGATGCTAGGAACTTGATAAGCTGTTTTCAGCTCACCACCACTCCGCTTGTGTGACTGGAACAGGCTGGACATTGCTGATTTCTGATTGACTGAACTTTCTGACAGGTCAGCTGATAGACCAAAGGCTGTGATCATGGTTCTTGCAGTGAAATAACATTTGCTAGGTTTTGTGTCTACTTGAACATTTATTTTAAAAGAAACATTTTGTTGCAACATAGCATTTAGAAAAATGCACAAATTATAGATGTATAGTTTCATTAATTTTACTAATGCAACATGCTCCGGAAACTAGCACTCAGATCAAGAAATGAAACACCAGCAGCTCAGAAGCCTTTCCTGTCCCTGCCACATCCCCTTCTCATCAACACTGCTTCCCTGTTCTAGGAGTAATGACTATCCTGTCTTTGAGAAGCATTCATTAACATTCATTATACTTGCCTGTCTTTGTAGTTTATGAAAATGAAATAATAAAATAAGTATTCTTTTGTGTCTGGCTTGGTTTTGTTCCTTTGCTCAATGTATGTTTGTGAGATTCTTCCACAGTGCTGTTACTAGTTGTAAATCTTCTACTGTCATTTCTGTATACTATTCCACAGTACAATTACCTCATGATTTATGTATTTATTCTGCTATTGATGTTTGTTTGAGTAGTTGCTACTTAAGGCTATTAAAAATGATGTTGTTGACAGACATACAGAACAATGGAACAGGACAAAAAGCCCAGAAATAGACCCTTACATATATGGTCAAGTGTTCTTTGAGAAGAGCATTCAGTGGGGGAAAGGTTAGTCTTTAAAAGAGATACTGGGAAAACTGGATATACACATTGAAGTTGAATGCTTACCTAACACCATATACAAAAATAAACTCAGATGGATTAAAGATCTAAATGTAAGAGCTAAAATCATAGAACTCTTCAAAGAAAATATTGGGGAAAACCTGATAACATTGGATTTAGCAATGATTTCTTGGATATGACACTAAAAGCTCAGGCAACAAAAGAAAAAAATAAACTGGACTAAATTAAAAACTTTTGTGTATGTAAGGACCCTATCAACAAGGAAAAGGCAACACATGGAATTGGAAAATTATTTTCAAATTATATATCTGCTAAGGGGTTAATTATTCAGAATATATAAAAGAACTCCTACAACTCAACAACAAAACTCCAAACATCTCAATTTAAAAAATGGGCAAAGGGCTTGAACAGACATTTCAAAATAGTTGAATAGTCAACTTTTGTTTCGTATTTTCTCTCCTGTCAATCTTTCCTTGAGGCAAACTTAGTAATTTTAATATTAACTCTATTTCCCTAAGACAGTTGTCTGGAAGGTTTTGAGACCTGTCTTCCCTTCACTGTGGATATGCCATGGTAGGCTGAATAATGGCCCACAAAAGTGAATCCCTAGAACCTGTGCCTGTTACTTTATATGGTGAAAGGGATGTTGCAGATGAGGTTAAGTTCTGAATCTTGAGATGATGGCACATCTGGACCCAAAAGGCAATCACAAGAGTCCTTATCTGAGGGAAGTAGCTGGATATCTCACTATAGAAGAAAAAAGTAATGTGATGATAGGGGTGAGATGCTATGTTGCTGGCTTTGAAGATGGAGGAAGGAGCCATCAGCCAAAGAGATGGAGGCTGCCTTTAATTTTTTTTTGAAGTATAGCTGATTTACAACATGTGTTAATTTCTGCTGTACAGAAGAGTGATTCAGTTATACATGTGTATACATTCTCTTAAAAATATATTGTTTCCCATTATGGTTTATCGTCAGTTCAGTTCAGTCGCTCAGTAGTGTCTGACTTGGCGACCCCATGAGTTTGCAGCACGCCAGGCCTCCCTGTCCATCACCAACTCCCGGAGTTCACCCAAACTCATGTCCATCGAGTCAGTAATGCCATCCAGCCATCTCATCCTCTGTCATCCTCTTCTCCTCCTGCCCCCAATTCCTCCCAGGATCAAGGTCTGCTCCAATGAGTCAGTTCTTCACATCAGGTGGCCAAAGTATTGGAGTTTCAGCTTTAGCATCAGTCTTTCCAATGAACACCCAGGACTGATTTCCTTAAGAATGGACTGGTTGGATCTCCCTGCAGTCCAAGGGACTCTCAAGAGTCTTCTCCAACACCACAGTTCAAAAGCATCGATTCTTTGGCGTTCAACTTTCTTCACAGTCCACCTCTCACATCTATACATGACTACTGGAAAAAATATAGCCTTGACTAGACAGACCTTTGTTGGCAAAGTAATGTCTCTGCTTTTGAATATGCTATCTAGGTTGGCCATAACTTTTCTTCCAAGGAGTAAGTGTCTTTTAATTTCATGGCTGCAGTCACCATCTGCAGTGATTTTGGAGCCCCCCAAAATAGTCTGATATATGCCATGATCTTGTTTTCTGAATGTTGAGCTTTAAGTTAACTTTTTCACTCTCCTCTTTCACTGTCATCAAGAGGCTTTTAAGTTCTTCTTCACTTTCTGCTATAAGGGTGGTGTCATCTGCATATCTGGAGTTATTCATATTTCTCCCAGCAATCTTGATTCCAGCTTGTTCTTCCTCCAGCCCAGCATTTCTCATGATGTACTCTGCATATAAGTTAAATAAGCAAGATGACAATATACAGCCTTGACGTACTCCTTTTCCTCTTTGGAACCAGTCTGTTGTTCCATGTCCAGTTCTAACTGTTGCTTCCTGACCTGAATATAGTTTCTCAAGAGGCAGGTCAGGTGCTCTGGTATTCCCATCTCTTGAAGAATTTTCCATAGTTTATTGTGATCCACACAAAGGCTTTGGCATAGTCAATAAAGCAGAAATAGATGTTTTTCTGGAACTCTTTTGCTTTTTCCATGATCCAGCAGATGTTGGCAATTTGATCTCTGGTTCCTCTGCCTTTTCTAAAACCAGCTTGAACATCTGGAAGTTCACAGTTCATGTATTGCTGAAGCCTGGCTTGGAGAATGTTGACCATTACTTTACTAGTGTGTGAGATGAGTGTAATTGTGCAGTAGTTTGAGCATTCTTTGGCATTGCCTTTCTTTGGGATTGGAATGAAAACTGACCTTTTCCAGTCCTGTGGCCACTGCTGAGTTTTCCAAATTTGCTGGCATATTGAGTGCAGCACTTTCACAGCATCATCCTCCAGGATTTGAGATACAGGGTACTGAATATAGTTCCCTGTACTGTACAGTAGGACCCTTTTGTTTGGCCATTCCATATATACTAGCTTCTATCTGCTAACCTCAATCTCCAGCTCATCTCTTCCCTCTGTCACCCATAAGTCTGTTCTCTATGAGTCTATTTCTGCTTTGTAGATAGATTCATTTGTGTCATATTTTAGATTCTGCATATAAGTGATATCATATGGTATTTGTCTTTCTCTAACTTACTTTACTTAGTATAATAATGTCTAAGTCCACCCAAGTTGCTGCAAATGGCATTTCATTCTTTTTATTGCTGAATAGTATTCCATTGAATAGATGTGTTTATCCATGTCTTGGTTGTTGTGAATGGGGCTGTTATGAACACAGGGGTACATGTATCTGTTTAGATTCGAGTTTTGTCTGGATATATTAGGCTGCCTTTAGAAGTGGGGAAAAGGAGACAGATTATCCCCTAGAGCCTCCAGAAGCAGTCAGCCATTCTAGCACCTTGACTTTAGCCCAGTGAAATGGATTCCAGGCTACAAATTCAGAGGACATACTGATATTTACATTGTTTTAAGCCATTTATTTATGCTAAATCTGTTACAGCAGCATCAGGGAACTAATACAGAGGCTTATTAAATTATCCACCCATGGGATAATCCACAAGGACTGCTCGTAAACCGGCTGTTTAAGACCAGTTTTGAATCGAGTGTGAAATACATCGCTAGACTGTGGGTTGTGTTTCATGAGGCTGCATGAAGTCCTGAGAGGCTCTGGGTGGTGATGCTATCCCTCGGCTTCCCCAGGAAGAGGTCTGCTGTGGAGGAAAGGGGCTGCGGGCCACTGGATGCAGGTTTGGAGACCGGGGTACTTTCTGTTCTGACTGGGCAATCTTGGGTTGTTCAGATCGCCTATCTGGTTGACAGTTCTTCCTTCATGAATCCAAGAAACCCCCTCTTGGGTGGGGATGACCAGGACAGGTATCCCACGAGATCTGTTTTCTTGGCTTTTTGCCTGGTAACTTTCCAAGAGACCGGAGGTCAGCCTTGTGTCCCAGGCACAGGGGTACATTTCTTGCCCCAGAATTCCAGACTCCCCTTAATCGAGTCCTCCATTCCTGGAGCTGGTGGCCTCTGGGTCATTGCCATTCTTGTCTGGGGTTTGGTTCCTAAGAGTTAGTGACAGTGTAGCATAGGGGTTAAGAGCTGGGACTTGAGATTCAAACTTGTTTTAGGTTCAGATCTCACTTTCCCACTTACTGTTTTGTGACCTCTGGCAGTCAGTAGATCTTCAGTTTCAGGTTTGTGTTGTGGAGGTAATAAATGTATCTAAATATTTTAAAAACATATAACAAGATGGAAAGACTAAACATGATCTATTTTTAAGGGAAATTAAATGAATAAAACATGTCAAACACTTCGCCCTAAATGAGTGAGAGATGGCCACCGTTACTTTTATTATGGATGCAGCTCTTCAGTCTGTTTTTTGGGGAAGGGGTACTCCTTTTGCTTTCAGTGCCGCCCAGCCTCCGCCCCACTCCATGTGGCCTCAGTGTGGCCAGTAGTAGCCTGAAAGGTAAGCAGCAACAGGGTACCCAGCAGTAAGACTCTAGTTACCCAGGGGCCAAGGAAACACTTTTGGTTTGCTTTGCAGCCGTATAGCCTAGAGCTTCCCTAAGAATGGTGCCTTCAGGACTGTGCTTCCCAAGGTCATCTGGTTCCTTGTCCCAATGCCAGCTGAAAGGCCCTCTCTCGCAAGCCGGGCCATATCTCTGGAGCTGGTGCTCGTGGAATTTCACCTTAATTGGATGTCTCATTATCCCATTTTTCAGAAGAGAAGGGCTTGCGTGCTGCCGGGTGAGCTCAGCCAGGGCAAGAGGCATTAATAGGCAGAGGAGGCAGAGCAGGCTAATCAACCTGTAGAGGGAGTGAGCAGAGAGAGGGAAAGGGACGGCCCTGAGGTCCCCGGCCCTGCAAATGACTATCAGGAAACTCATTATTTCATTTAGAAATTAATTTCTTCCTGAGAGAGAAAAATCACTCTTGATAGATTTATTTCCTCCATGATGAAGGCAGGCTTACTGCAGCTCCCTCTAGTTTTCTTCCCACCCCCACGTTTGCTGCTGCCAAAATATTTAGAAAAGCAAAAGTTGTGTGTGTGTGCAATGCAGTTCTCCCACGGCGGGGACTCTGAGGGCCAGTGGCTCAGGTGGCCGGTGAGGTCCACTTGGCACAACCCATCTGGATGGGCTGAAAGGCAGGCAGGGGGCAGCCACGTGACACAGGCTCTGTGCTTGCCTGGGAGACTTGGCAAATCCTTTTTCACCCTGCACCTTGGAAGAGCCCTGACAGTGAGACAGACAGGTAGCTTCAAGCCTGACTTTGCAGGTCACCAGGCAGAGGTGGCCAGATGGACATCACCTTGCCCAGGCTGCTGGTGAGGCCACCACACAGTGAACACTGGGACCCAGACGATAAGGTTCCATCTCCTTTACTTGGAGAATTCTTTCCTTTCAGATCTGGCAAACTTGTTTGTTAATGGCAAATGTCAATTATATGCGACAAGAAAGAGAAGAGTAGTTCCCAATGCCTAGCACCTGGATTTATCAGGATTCAACCATTCTTTATCTTGCCCTCACCTTTCATTTTTACTGGAATATTTTAAAGCAAATTGACATCGTGTCATATCACCTACAAATAATTCAGCATATATTTCTAGCTAGCAAAGACTTAAACCTAATCACCATGTCATTATCACACCACTCAGAATTACCAGCATTAGCTTAAAGGTCATGTAATCCTGTCCATATTCACTTCTCTGATTTACAAAAGAATTATTTGGGCGTTTGTTACTTTATATATATGTGTGTGTACGTATGTGTATAACACTTCAGTGTGCATATCCTGAAAGCAAAGACATTTTTCTTATAAAACACATTATAATTATCAAGAGCCAGAAAGGTACTACGGATATAATATTGCTATCTATCCTCAGTCCACATTCAAATTTTGGCAAGTTTCTCAATAATTCTTTTTATAGTTCAGCATTTTCTTCCACTCCAGACCCGATCTAGGATCACTGATTTAGTTGTTGTGTCCCTGTAGTCTTTTTCATATGGAAAAGTTCTTCAATATTTGTCTTTTTTGATTGTATCATGTTTTTTTAAGGGTACAAGCCAGTTATCTTGTAGAATGTCCCAATTTGGGTTTGTCTGAAGTTTCCTTATCATTAGATTTAAGTTACAGTTTTTCGACAGTAATATCAAAGTGGTGATGTTATATCTGTCTCAGTGCATCGAATCAGGATGATCCTACTGATGTTGACTTTGATCATTTGGTTAAGATAGTGTACCCAGGTTTCCCCATTGTACAGTTAATTAATAAGTAACTAGTGGGGAGCTCCTTGTTCTTTGAGCACTTCCTTAATTTCTAGTGCAACAAGATGTTCCAGATCTGGAATCAGCTTTATCAAAATGTTCTTACTCTTTTTAATGGAAATTAGTATTTAAAAACCAAGCTCAGGTGGCTAGGTGTGCTCACTACTACTATTGCCTCCTTCCTTCCACGATGTCTCAGTGACAGAGATAAGAAATACATGTATGTTTGTATGCATGCTAAGTTGCTTTAGTCGTGTCCAACTCTTTGTGACCCTTGGATTGCAGCCCACCAGGCTCCTCTGTCCATGGGATTCTCCAGGCAAAAATACTGGAGTGGGTTGCCCTGCCCTCCTCCAGGAAGGAAATACATGTATGCACATGTATTTTAGGCCTAAAACCAGAAATTAGTAAAATTATATTAAAGCCTATAAATTAACATTGACCTCTAGCCCCAGTCAGTACATTTTAGCTGTTCCCCTTTCCACATTTGTATCATCCAGTTCTAGGAAACTTGGCCCTTAATCTGTTATTCTCAAAGTATTTACTTACTTTTTAAGTCTAGAATATACACAAAGTGGTTTCAGAATTGTTAGTACCTACCACTGTGAGCTATACAAAAAGATCTTCATGATCAAGATAATCACGATGGTGTGATCACTCACCTAGAGCCAGACATCCTGGAATGCGAAGTCAAGTGGGCCTTAGGAAGCATCACTACAAGCAAAGCTCGTGGAGGTGATGGAATTCCAGTTGAGCTATTTCAAATCCTGAAAGATGATGCCGTGAAAGTGCTGCACTCAATATGCCAGCAAATTTGGAAAACTCAGCAGTGGCTACAGGACTGGAAAAGTCAGTTTTCATTACAATCCCAAAGAAAGGCAATGCCAAAGAATGTTCAAACTACCGCACAATTGCACTCATCTCACACGCTAGTAAAGTAATGCTCAACATTTTCCAAGCCAGACTTCAGCAATACGTGAACCGTGAACTTCCTGATGTTCAAGCTGGTTTTAGAAAAGGCAGAGGAATCAGAGATCAAATTGCCAACATCGCTGGATCATGGAAAAAGCAAGAGAGTTCCAGAAAAGCATCTATTTCTGCTTTATTGACTATGCCAAAGCCCTTGACTGTGTGGATCACAATAAACTGTGGAAAATTCTGAAAGAGATGGGAATACCAGACCACCTGACCTGCCTCTTGAGAAACATATATGCGGGTCAGGAAGCAACAGTTAGAACTGGACATGGAACAACAGACTGGTCCCAAATAGGAAAAGGAGTACGTCAAGGCTGTATATGTCATCCTGCTTATTTAACTTATACACGGAGTACATCATGAGAAACGCTGGGCTGGAGGCAGCACAAGCTGGAATCAAGATTGCTGGGAGAAATATCAATCACCTCAGATATGCAGATGACACCACCTTTTGGCAGAAAGTGAAGAGGAACTAAAAAGCCTCTTGATGAAAGTGAAAGAGGAGAGTGAAAAAGTTGGCTTAAAGCTCAACATTCAGAAGTGGTCCCATCACTTCATGGGAAATAGATGGGGAAACAGTGGAAACAGTGTCAGACTTTATTTTTTTGGGCTCCAAAATCACTGCAGATGGTGACTGCAGCCATGAAATTAAAAGACGCTTACTCCTTGGAAGGAAAGTTATGACCAACCTAGATAGCATATTCAAAAGCAGAGACATTACTTTGCCAACGAAGGTCCATCTAGTCAAGGCTATGGTTTTTCCTGTGGTCATGTATGGATGTGAAAGTTGGACTGTGAAGAAAGTTGAGCGCCCAAGAATTGATGCTGTGGTGTTGGAGAAGACTCTTGAGAGTCCCTTGGACTGCAAGGAGATCCAACCAGTCCATTCTGAAGGAAATCAGCCCTGGGATTTCTTTGGAGGGAATGATGCTGAAGCTGAAACTCTAGTACTTTGGCCACCTCATGTGAAGAACTTGCTGCTGCTGCTGCTAAGTTGCTTCAGTCATGTCCGACTCTGTGCGACCCCATAGACGGTAGCCCACCAGGCTCTCCCGTCCCTGGGATTCTCCAGGCAAGAACACTGGAGTGGGTTGCCATTTCCTTCTCCAATGCATGAAAGTGAGAAGTAAAAGTGAAGTCGCTCAGTCGTGTCTGACTCTTAGCGACCCCATGGACCGCAGCCCAGCAGGCTCCTCCACCCATGGGATTTTCCAGGCAAGAGTACTGGAGGGGGTGCCATTGCCTTCTCTGTGTGAAGAGCTTACTCATTGGAAAAGACTCTGATGTCAGGAGAGATTAGGGGCAGGAGGAGAAGGAGGCGACAGAAGATGAAATGGCTGGATGGCATCACTGACTTGATGGACGTGAGTCTGAATGAACTCCGGCAGTTGGTGATGGACAAGGAGGCCTGGTGTGCTGCAATTCATGGGGTCGCAAAGAGTCGGAGATGAACATGACTGAGCGACTGAACTGAGCTGAACCACTGTGAAAAGAAAGCCTGTTGACTACAGTTAGCATTTTATTCTTTTAAAAAAATTACTTAGAGTGACATTTGCGAATCTTAAGTACTTTTTCACAGGTTTTGACAAATGCATACTTTCTTGGAATCCAGATATAGAACATTTCTATCAAGATAAAGAACATTTCCATCACCGTGGTCCAGTCAACTTTTACCCAACTTATCTTCACAGGCAATCACTTTTCTTATCTTTTCCACCATAAATTAGTTTTGCCTATTCTACTTCACATACAGGAAATTATACTATATTGGTTTGTATTTGAATACTTCATAATACCTGTGAGCTCTATTCACAATGTGTGTATAGTAATTCATTCCTCTTTGTTAAGAACTAGTATTCCATTGTATGAATATATCACACTTTATTCATTCTTCCGTGATGGTCATCTCCTGCCCCACCCCCCACCTTTTTGGCTATTATGAATAATGACAATGAACTTTCCTGTACAGGTCTTTTGTGGATATGTTTTCATTTATCTTGGGTAAATAACCAGAGATAGAATTTCTGGGTCATAGGGTAGGTAAATGTTTAACTTTCACCTTCTTAACTAAGAAACTGATAAACTCAAAGGCTTGTTTTCCTCCTCCAAGCCACTTTGCAGTTTAGTTGTAGAGGATCTCAAAAAGGTTCACATACTGCATTTGGTTTTCATCTCTCTGATTCTCTTACCCATTCCTTCCACTCCTCATGCCATTTTGTTTGTTGGCGGTACTAAAACAATTGGCTTGTAGAATATTCCCCATTTTGGGTTTGGTTGATTACTTTCTCATTATGTCATTTAGCTTGTTACTCTATTACTGGTTTTTCCTATTATCTTGCAAGTGTATTGTGAGATTGAGCAGATTCAGGTTCATTTTTGTTTTTGAAAAGAGCATTTTAAAATATAGCTGCAGCTGTATGTTTTCTATGGTAGTATATTAGGAAGCATATATTGTGTGCTTCTATTACTTTTAGTGTTGCAAAGATAGATTTGTGTGTTTACGTGATGTCAGCCTGATCTCTCCATTATGATGTTCTTCATCAGTCTTACAGCTAGCAAATTTGAGCATCAATTCATAGTTATTGCCTAAATCTATTATTTCAATAGGTTGCCAAATGGTGATGTTCAAATTTCATAGCTCCTTTTGCCTTTACTATTATTCAGTCACTAAATCATGCCCGACTCTGCAACCCCAGGACTGCAGCACTCCAGGCTTCCCTGTCCTTCAGTATCTCCTGGAGTTTGCTCAAATTCATGTCCATTGAGTCAGTGTTGCCATCCAACCATCTCATTCTCTGTCGCCTTCTTCTCCTCCTGCCCTCAATTTTTCTCTGAATCAGGGTTTTTTCCAATGAGTTGTCTCTTTGTATCAGTTGCCCAAAGTATTGGAGCTTTAGCATCAGTCCTTCCAATGAAAGTTCAGGGCTGATTTCCTTTAGGATTGATTGGTTTGGTTTCCTTGGTGTCCAAGAGACTCTCAAGAGTCTTCTCCAGCACCACAATTTGAAAGCATCAATTCTTCGGCACTCAGCCTTCTTTATGGTCCAGCTCTTACATCCATACCTGACTACTGGAAAGACCATAGCTTTGACTATACAGATGTTTGCTAGCAAAATGATGTCTCTGCTTTTTAATATGCTCTCTTGGTTTGTCATAGCTTTCCTTCCAAAGAGCAAGCGTCTTTAAAATTTGTGGCTGCAGTCACCATCCACAGTGATTTTGGAGCCAAAGAAGATAAAAAATCTGTCTGGGATTTTTCTGTATGGAAGAATTTCTCCCCAGTAATCTTTTCATTACTTTGAAACAGAATTTATACAGAAAAAGCAAAGTAAATGTTTGATCTTTTCACTTTATCAAATTTTAGAGTAATAATTTGGTACCTTAGCAACCTCCAGTGGTGATGATTGAGATTTTATTTTTTTAGTATCATGATGAACTCATATGAGTTCTTAAAGATTTGATATGTTTCAATCCAGTGCAGTCATTACTGTATTTTCTCAGATGATATCATCTTAGGCCACCACGTGCCTTGGATTTGGCTCCCACGACCTTTGGGCCCAACTCTATTTGTCTTGACAGCTGCCCCGCCTTACTGGTACAACAAGATGTCTTAGGCTCCTCTTGTGTATTTCCAACCTCGGACCTGGAACCAGTCATTTCTATGAGAAGTCCTGGTGCCTTTTTGTGGGTAATGATATTTAGAGGACACAGTCTGGATTTAGGGTTGCTCATTGACACTGGGTTGCATCTTGGCCTTTTCAGTGGACAGAACTAACAAAATTAGTATTTTTAGAAACAGAAAAAACATGAGTACATACTGATATTTTCCATTCAAATTTAATTTTATGGGGTCTTTAACTTCTTTGATTTATACTTCATGTTCAACATTCTGATTCCTAGTGATGTTCAATTGATTATTTGCTACAAAAGCATGTAACACTGAAAAACTAACAACATACAAAGACAAAAAAGAAAAAGAAACAAAGATGACAATATGCTTATTACTGCTGCAGAGCAGTTCTTCTGCTCCATGTGGTGCCAGTGATATTTGTGTGCTGGCTGGGCTCGGGTGTGCTGGCCATGAGGATCTAAGATAGCTCACTTATGTGTGAGGTGCCTTGGCAAGGATGGATGGAGATCTGGCTCAGCTGGGCCCTCCTCTCTTCTCCAAGTGGTTTCAGAGCTTTCCTGTGAGGTGGTTATTCTAGCAGGGTAGCAGCACTTCCTACATGATGACTTAAGAGTTCTGTGAGAGTAAAGTGGAAGCTGTCAGTCAGTGTAAAGGCTGAAGTCTAACTGATGGAGTGTCATTTCTACCATATTCTGTTGGTCAAAGTAGTTTCAAGCCAGCACAGATTCAAAAGGAAGGAAAACAAGTCCTAATTCTGGGTGAATAGAATGTGAAAAAATTCATAGCTACCTTCAAACCACCATACTCTCTGCTCTTTCAGTTTACATACTCCTAAGCTTAGCAGTAGCAGCAGCAAGCACGTCTGTACCTTTTGTCACTGAAGAATATAACCAGGAATCTTTACCAGCTGAGCAACAAGGGAAGCCCAAGAGTACTGGAGTGGGAGCTTATCCCTTCTCCAGGGAATCTTCCTGATCCAGGAATCAAACCAGGGTCTCCTGCATCACAGGTGGATTCTTTACCAACTGAGCTATGAGGGAAGCCCTTAAACCACTGTAGTCCCCGCTCTTTCAGTTTACATACGCTAAGAGCATTCTGTACCATTTGTACTGAAGAATATAACCAGGAAAGTATTCTTTATCCTCTTTTATATGCATGACCTTCCATCATATGGAAATGTCATTGCTTTGCAACAAACCTCCAATTGACGAACACTGATCTTGTTTCATCCATACATGACTACTGGAAAAACCATGGCCTTGACTAGATGGACCTTTGTTGGCAAAGTAATGTCTCTGCTTTTGAATATGCTATCTAGTTTGGTCATAACTTTTCTTCCAAGGAGTAAGCATCTTTTAATTTCATGGCTGCAATCACCATCTGCAGTGATTTTGGAGCCCCCCAAAATAAAGTCTGACACTGTTTCCACTGTTTCCCCATCGATTTCCCATGAAGTGATGGGACCAGAAGCCATGATCTTGTTTTCTGAATGTTGAGCTTTAAGCCAACTTTTTCACTCTCCTCTTTCACTTTCATCAAGAGGCTTTTTAGTTCCTCTTCACTTTCTGCCATAAGGGTGGTGTCATCTGCATATCTGAGGTGATTGATATTTCTCCCAGCAATCTTGATTCCAGCTTGTGCTTCTTCCAGCCCAGCATTTCTCGTGATGTACTCTGCATATAAGTTAAATAAGCAGGGTGACAATATACAGCCTTGACGGACTCCTTTTCCTATTTGGAACCAGTCTGTTGTTCCATGCCCAGTTCTAACTGTTGCTTCCTGACCTGCATATAGGTTTCTCAAGAGGCAGGTCAGGTGGTCTGGTATGCCCACCTCTTTCAGAATTTTCCACAGTTTATTGTGATCCACACAGTTGAAGGCTTTGGCATAGTCAATAAAGCAGAAATAGATGTTTTTCTGGAACTCTCTTGCTCATGATCCAGCAGATGTTGGCAATTTGATCTGTGGTTCCTCTGCCTTTTCTAAAACTAGCTTGAACATCTGGAAGTTCATGGTTCACATATTGCTGAAGCCTGGCTTGGAGAATATTGAGTATTACTTCGCTAGCATGTAAGATGAGTGCAGTTGTGCAGTAGTTTGAGCATTCTTTGGCATTGCCTTTCTTTGGGATGGAATGAAAACTGACCTTTTCCAGTCCCATGGCCACTGCTGAGTTTTCCAAATTTGCTGGCATATTGAGTGCAGCACTTTCACAGCATCATTTGTCTAGTCAAGGCTAGTCAAGGCTATGGTTTTTCCAGTGGTCATGTATGGATATGAGAGTTGGACTGTGAAGAAAGCTGAGTGCCGAGGAATTGATGCTTTGAACTGTGGTGTTGGAGAAGACTCTTGGGAGTCCCTTGGACTGCAAGGAGATCCAACCAGTCCATTCTAAAGGAGATCAGCCCTGGGATTTCTTTGGAAGGAATGGTGTTAAAGCTGAAACTCTAGTACTTTGGCCATCTCATGCGAAGAGTTGACTCATTGGAAAAGACCCTGATGCTGGGATGGATTGGGGGAAGGAGGAGAAGGGGATGACAGAGGATGAGATGGCTGGATGGCATCACCGACTCGATGGACGTGAGTCTGAGTGAACTCCGGGAGTTGGTGATGGACAGGGAGGCCTGGCGTGCTGCGATTCATGGGGTTGCAAAGAGTCGGACACTACTGAGCGACTGAGATGAACTCATCTTGTTTCTAATCTTGTCATGACCAAAAATGCCCCAGTAAATGTCTCTGTATGCCATCATTTTGTATTTGTATTAGTAGTGATTCCTCAAAACGTAATTGTAAGGTGAAAGGATAGATGCATATATGATTTTGCTAGACAGTGATGAATTTTCCTCCATACCTTTTATTTTATTGAGATGTTCCCTTTACACCCACTTTCATAAGAGTTTTTATCATGAGTGGATGCTGTATTTTATCAAATGCTTTTTCTTACATCTACTGAGCTGAGCATGTGGTCTTTGCTGATGGTCTTTTGGTTGATGCTGTGATTCATACTGATTGATCTGTGCATGTTGAACCATTCTTGTGAGCCTGGGATGAATTGGACTTGATTATGGTGTCTGATCTTTTTTGTGCATTATTGGGTTTGGTTTGCTAATATTTTGTTGACAAACTTTGCATCTATGTTCATCAAAGATATTGCCTGTAATTTTCTCTTTTTTTGGTATTGTCTTTGTCTGGTTTTGGTATCAGGGTGATGGTGACTTCATAGAATGACTTTGGGAGTGTTCCCTCCTCTTCAGTCTTTTGGAAGAGTTTGAGAAGGATTGGTATAAGTTCTTCTTTGTATGTTTGGTAGAATGAAACATGAAGTTTCATTCAGTGAAACTTCATTCAATGAAACAGTGAAGCTGTGTGGTCCTAGACTTCTGCTTGCAGGCAGGTGTTTTTTTTTTTTTTTTAATTACTGATTCTATTTTACTTCTAGTGATCAGTCTGTTTAAATTATCTATTTCTCCTTGATTCAGTTTTGGTGGGCTCTATGTTTCTAGAAACTTGTCCATTTCTTCTAAGTTGTCCAATTTGTTGGCATGTAATTGTTATTCTTTTTGTATGGTTTTTGGTATTTCTGTGGTACTGGTGATTATTTCTCCTCTTTCACTTCTTATTTTATTTAGTTGGGTCCTCTTTGTTTTCTTCTTGTTTACCCTTTCAAAGAACAAGCTCTTGGTTTATTGATTTTTTTCTATTGCTTTTTAAATCTCTATTTTATTTCCTCTCTGATCTTTATTATTTCCTTCCTTTTGCTGACTTTAGGTTTTGTTTGTTCTTTTTCTAGTTCTTTTCGGTGGTAGGTTTGGTTGTTTATTGGAGATTTTTCTTAGTTTTTGAGGAAAGCCTGTGTCACTATGAACTTCCCTCTAAGAACTTAAGCCTGGTGCTCTTGATGGCTATCCTTGCCTCCACTTGAAGAAAGCTAATAGAGGGAAGAAAACAGATTTCTGAAGACTTCATTGAGCAGCTGGATCTGGATCTAGCTGTATCTGAAATTTTAGGTCTAGATCCCTTTACATGAACAATAGTCTTAAAAAAAAAACAACAAAAAAGCAATTTGAGTTGGATTTTCTGTCCTTTACAATTAAACAAGTCCTAATTGATCTACTGATTATTATAGTCATTGTCACTAGAACTTATGGGCCACACAAACCCATAAAAACTATTAGTGTCCAGTACTACAAATACGAACAGGTTTACTAGGCTCTCCATGGTGTTTAAAGATTGTTACCTGCTTTAAGCAATTTTCTTGTTTCTTGACTCTGGCGACACTCACCTCTGCTCTGGTTTTCTTGCCTCCATCTTGTTGTGGTATCTTTCCATCCTCTAGAGAGGATGGTCATGAGCCATTGGCCAGCCTCCAGGGCTGTCACTGTACATGAGCCCTAGACATCAGTGCATCATCTTGCTTTAAGAGCCAGAGAATTGGGGAACCAAAGTAAATACCAATTTGCCTCCTGTGTCTTCTAGTCCTCTGTGGTCTTATTTGTGCTTTCTGGCTCCCGTTCCATAGGTCCCCTTGAATGGCATCACCTCACTGCCTAGTTGGACAGGACAACTGGTGTCCTAATTGGACACCTCATGTACATCACATTTTTGGCTTCGGCAGTTTGATTGCTGTTTAAATCCTTGTAACCACTTCTCCTTGAGGGTTGTTATGTGTTCTCACTAGGTGAAACTGCTGCAAAGGACCCCAAAATAAGTAAGATGTGGTCTCTGCCCTCAAGAGGGAAACAGACAAAAAGCAAGTATTAAGTCAAGGTCTAAACACTGGGCTGTTGAGGGCACAGAATGCATCTGTGTGTGTGTGTAATCCAAGGTGGTCCCATGAGAAGAGTTGAGAAGAGATGACTGTTGGGCTGAGCCTTTAGAAATGAATAATATATTAACCATAGAGGAGCAAGTGCAGTTCAGTTTGACCATTCAATGAACAAATGTGACCAGCATTATTTTAGAACCATTCCCTGCAAGAGAGAAGTCAAGTATGAGAAACCCCGCAGTAGATCATGAAGGGCAGCATCGTTTTGCTGGTCAGCGTGATTGGCCCCAAGGCAGTGCCATCTGAAAGGGCAGATAAAGCAGAGGTGGAGGCCCCAGTGTTTGCAGGCAAGGAGGCAGAACCACCTTGCAGCACTGGGTGACTTGCTCAAGGACCTGCAGCAGAGCTAGAGAAGGGTTCTGAATAGAGCTCAGGATTGCAGTATCTCCTCCTGGTAACTTGCACCCCTGGGAGATTCATCTGGCACATAAAGGAAGTGGGATGGTTGAGGAGCAGGGCGGATGTTTGTACAAATGAATTCTTTTTCTCACTTGCAACTTCAGGGAAGGTGCAAAAGGAGCTGATAAAATTAGGGAAAACTGATTGAAAATTTCTCATGTTGCATGATATTATTCCTATTAATCAAGATAACCCCTTATTGTGTGCTGACAGTGTAGCTGGCTCAGTGCCAAACATAAACATGGATGCAGTCTTCATTTTTTTAAAAAAGACAGTAATTTAGAAAGCATCTGGAGGAGAAGACAGATCATCTGAGTGAGCAGGGGCAAGTTGCCTCCTGGTTTCATTTTGTCTCTCTTTAAGGGCTTCTCATGGAAAAGGCAATGGCAACCCACTCCAGTACTCTTGCCTGGCAGATGCCATGGATGGAGGAGTCTGGTGGGCTGCCGTCTATGGGGTCGCTAGGAGTCGGACACCACTGAAGTGACTTAGCAGAAGCTACAGCAGCAGCAAGGGCTTCTCACAATTGAGAGACCTGTACCCTAATTACAGTGACCACTGGCTTCTAAAATTTGCATGATGATGCCTATCTGCTAACAACACAATATTTTGTTCTAAAATCATTCCAGCTGTACCCGTATTCTTTCTATTTTGTACCATCTCCCTTTTAGATCAGAAATAAACACAGTAGTCATGCTTTGCAAACTTTCATTATAAGAACTGAGAAGAAAAGTAATAAAAGAGGGATGCTCTCAGGAGAAAAATTTGGAAGAGAGCATAATATATCAGCCAAACAGAAGGAGGAACTACAGGAAATGGCCTTCTAGCTTACAACTGTATCAGACAAGGGGAAAAAAGAATAAGTCAGGTTGATTAAAACAACTTATCACCTTTAAAAAAAAATCAGGATGATGAAGTCTGAGCATATAAATTATACCTCCACCCATCCAGCTAGGAGAGCACACAGCAAGGTTGCCTGGATGGAATTCTCCAGATATCACTATCATCTTTATATTGTCTTATCTCTTGCATTCTTTTTGCAGTTGATGTTTGTTTACTTCAGTAAGTGAGAGCTTTTTCTTTTTCCTACTTTCTTTTGCTGTTTCCAGCCCTTAAAGCTGACCTTAAATAGGGGTCTCCTGGGCTCAGTCTAATGATGATGGTGTAAGAACTGCTCTGTTGCTGGTCTTGCTGCATGAAACCTTAACCACTTGGACACTTTCATAGTAGACACTGGTCATTCATTTTTCAACTATTGTGCAAGCTGAATTTAAGCTTATAAACATCCTGGGAGGGGCGGCACCTACAAAGTACTAGGCACCAGGGATGCTGTGATAAAAAAGAAGTAACACCCGTCTTCATCTTTTGTATAATCTAATGGGGGAAGGACTATGCGAACATCAGGGTGAGTTTACACAAAGTGCCCATGGTGTGGGACGTGGCTGACAGCTGATATATTTGGGGGCACCCTCTCCCTCATCTCCTGTAAGAGTCCTGCAGGATAGCAGGAACCACTAAAAAGTGACAGGACCAAGGAGGGGGAACGGTCAGCTCCACCTGGGTGAACATGGGAATGAACTTCATAAATGAAGTTAGCCTGAACCGAGAGGGAATTTACCAGGTGGGCAAGGGAAAGAATGAGGGAGGGAAGAGAGTGACGAAGGCATCGGGAGGGACACAGCAGAGTGTATTACGGAGGCAGCCAGAGGTTTGAAGTGATGGGAGTGCAGAGTGTGAGGGTTGGGAGCTGGCAAGAAACAGTTCTGGAAGGGAAGGCAGGAAGCAGAAGAGAAAAGGCAGAGCCTGCAAAGGAACTGAGATCTCCTCCAGAGAGTCATGAGCAATTGAGCAGGTGAAGAACTAGGTTAAATCCATGTTTGTGTTTGATTTTTACACTATAACTGGGCAAATGAAGATGAGTTACGACCAGAAAAGCATGTTGGCTGGTGTTGGAAACAAGTTTGAAATGAATCCCCCCTCTCTCACCCTGCTTCCTTACTCATGTGTGCTGTGAGAGGCCAGCTCTGTAGGGAACATGGGCATGGCCACTTCCCGAGAGGAACAGTGTTACTCTGGAGTCTAAACCAGTGGCCCGGACAGCTGTGTTCATACCTCCAAGCTGTTTAGCTGTGGCTGCAAGGAACTTCTGTATCACAGAAGGGTGGCTGTGAGGGGCCCAGAGTTAATGAGTGAATTAAATGATTAATGCTTGGGGCTTGGAGGGCCATCTCCCTTTAAAGCAGAGCGTTCTGAACAATGCCAATCAGGAGATGACTTGGGGAGTTCTTACTGCCCAGCAGAAGCTGATACAAAATGCTAATCAGGTTGGATCAGCCTCAAGATTTTAGGTTTGGGGCCAGCATTACTCATAAGGAAGGGCAGTGCCATGGGCTGCAGTCAACTCTTGGTTACTAGAGCTATGTCCATGAATACCTGTTTCTGCTCACCAAATCCTGGCTTGTCGTTTGGAAATGAGGAGACAGAGAGAAGGAGGGAAGGAGGGAGGGAGTGGTGACTCACACAGTCAGACCCTATGGTGAAGCCCTGTTGAGGAAATAAGGCTGATGCTAAGAGAACTAAATACTTACAGTGGTAGTTATTACAACAGCTACCATTTGTTGAGTGTGTACGGTGTGCTAAGCACTCTACAGGGTACTCTGATACTTCTTGGCTGTTCTGAGCTGAGCACATAAGATCAGTATTATTATTCCCATTCTAGAGATAAGGAACTGAAGATCAGGTCTCTTGCTCAAGATCCAGAAAAGTCCTAAATGGACAGGGGTTGGTCTGTGTTGTGCTCACCACTGCAGCCTCAGAATGTATCACATGTTAGGTGCTGAATGAATACTTGGTGGTGAATGAATGGATGGTCATCCAGCCAGAAAGTACCCAGGGTGGGTTTGCAATCCAAGTCTGTGTGATTCAGAAGCAATTCTTTCCACTGTCCTCCACTGTCACAGAGCAGAAGGCAGCAGAGAGTCACTGCCAGAACCAATGTGGTGGTGGTGAAGTCGCTCAGTCGTGTCCGACTCTTTGCGCCCCGTGGACTGTAACCTACTAGGCTTCTCCGTCCATGGGATTCTCCAGGCAAGAATACTGGAGTGGATTGCCATTTCCTTCTCCAGAGGATCTTCCCGACCCAGGGATCGAACCTGGGTCTCCCGCATTGGAGGCAGACGCTTTAACCTCTGAGCCACCAGGGAAGCCTGCCAGAACCAATGTGGAGACAGTAAATGGTTGAGGAGATCCAAAGGGAGAATTTGCTGTCACCTTGTAGTGGTCAAAGAAGACGTCATGAAAGAGCGGGGATTTGGCAGAGCTTTGAAGGTCAGATACTGGATGGCTGGCGGGGGAAAGCTCAGCTTATCCTGGGTGGCTTGAGAGACAGAGTGATGTCAGTAAATAGCTTAGCCTCTGGGGCGAAGAACTGATGCTTTTGAACTGTGGTGTTGGAGAAGACTCTTGAGAGTCCCTTGGACTTCAAGGAGATCCAATCAGTCCATCCTAAAGGAGATCAGACCTGGGTGTTCATTGGAAGGACTGATGTTGAAGCTGAAACTCCAATACTTTGGCCACCTGATGCGAAGAGCTGACTCATTGGAAAAGACTCTGATGCTGGGAATGATTGAAAGTGGGAGGAGAAGGGGACGACAGAGGATGAGATGGTTGGATGGCATCACTGACTCAATGGGCATAGGTTTGGGTAGACTCTGGGAGTTGGTGATGGACAGGGAGGCCTGGCGTGCTGCAGTTCATGGAGTCGCAAAGAGTCAGACATGACTGAGCGACTGAACTGAACTGAACTGAATTGGGGTCAAACCTGCCAGGGCTCAGAATCTGACTTTACATATAGGAGGCTGCATGACGCTGGGCCAAGCTCTCTGTGCCTTAGTTTTCTCTTTTGTAGCTGGGAGTGGTTCCAGATAACCCATGCAGATGACTTTTCACCTGGTGCCTGGCACACAGCAGTGGTTCGATAAATATTCATTGTCCTGAGATCAGAGTAAAGCACTTCTTTCATTTGAAGAGAAGAGTGGGAAAGACAGGATGGAATCAGAATCCTTGTGTCGGAAAGTAGAGTAATGAATCTGAACTTTATTTTCTGCTTAAAAAAAGTTGAAGAATTCTGACAAGGACGAAATCATTGCTAATTTGGTATCATTCCTCATTTCCTGTGGATTGAAAAGTTGGCCTTTTACAGAAAGAACTTGAGTGTCCCCAAGCTACTGGATGATTTCTCTGTTCCTGATTTTACGTCTAGGAGTACTGTGATTCTCTGAGGGGCTTGGATGACCACCTTTGCTGAGGCCAGTAAATGGAGGCCAACGCGTTAGTGAACAGCAAAGCCCAGAAAGCCCAATAGAAAGAGGAAGGGGCTATAAATAAACCCGCTGCCGAGAGAAAGGTAAACTACAGAAGTGAAGAAATCCTGAAAGCAGCTCCAGCGCCGGCACTAAACCACTGTACTGGGAGAGATGGCTGTGGTATTCTCAGCTGTTTTCTACATTAATGCTTAAAAAATGCAACAATCAGGTTTGCAGATGTGAAATTTAGGAGGCAGCCTGTTTCCTGTGATCACTGGCTGGGGAAGCTGGCACTTGGCAAAATTTTGCAAGTGGGTAAAGATGCCAGCCTTTATCCAAAGAATACATGAGCACTGAATTATGATATTCAGCGAGCATTCTTCATCCATTAGTTTAGAATAATTAGATGCTCTCCTATTATTTCTACTACATGTTGATATATCAGATTGTTTAATTATTCCAGGCAATTTATCTCTGTTCTTTTGCCCATATTTCTTCAGCTCTTCCCCACTATTGCTTTCTTTAGAAGGTTGAAACCCAGAAGATAATTGTCAGAACAAACATAGCCCCCCAAAACCTGTGTGAGACATCTCAAAGGCAGGTCGTGGCATTAAAAGGTACAAGTTGGAAAACTTCTATTAGTCTTGTTAGGACAGTTTTTCCCATTTAGGGCTCTACTGAGAAAGGTGGAAAAGTTAAGATGATTCAGGAAAGGATGGTAGAGGAAGAACTGTTCCAAGGACAGAAGATGGTTTAAAGCACAGAGAAGCTTAGAAACACATAAGACCTCTTAAGTTACTAAGTCTTCTGAGAAGAATGATAAAGGTAACCTGTTGTCAAGGTAGGAGCAGAGTGATGGAGACATAGGATGGATTTGGTGAAATCAAGAAGAGCTGGGCTCCTGTCTAGAATCCATCACCTGTAACTGCAGAACATCAGAGGTGCTACTTGGCTTCTTTGGCCCCCAATTTCATCATCTATGAAATAGAAAGTGTGATTCCACACTAGGAACTCTGGTCTAAAGAGCCAGGTGCGGGGCCTCTGTGTGCAGCCCCCTACAAGGGAGTGGAATTCGATGAGGCACAAACAAACAAACAAAAAATCCATCTTAGAACTGTTACTATTTTCAAGGCCACTGTTTTACTCTGTAAGACACTGCCTTTGGGGCAAAACAAAAAAGAAGCAGAGGCT
Source organism: Aepyceros melampus (assembly GCA_006408695.1). Lineage (NCBI taxonomy): Eukaryota > Metazoa > Chordata > Mammalia > Artiodactyla > Bovidae > Aepyceros > Aepyceros melampus. The sequence goes on along the minus strand of SJXQ01009497.1, from coordinate 161,064 downwards.
GCCTGTATTCACTGTCGCTGGAGATAGACCAAACAGAAAAACAAGCTGTGTGAGTACCTCTGAGGGCGATCCTCAGGAAACTTGAAATACACCTTTTCCAGCCCCAGCAGCAGAATTGAGGCTGTTTGGTGGAGATGGTGGAAGGGAAGGACCTTAAATTCACCTCCTCTCATGAGCACACCAAAGACACAACTTATTGCTGAACAGACTTAATTGATATTTATAGAGCATTCCATCCCAAAGCAGCAGAACACACATTCTTTTCAAGTGCACATGGAACATTCTCGAGGACAGAGCCCATGCTGGAACACAAAGCATGCCTTAGTAAATTTAAGAAAATTGAAATCAACCATCTTTTTTTTCCAACCACAGTGTCCTGAAATCAGAAATCAACTACAAGAAAAAAATTGCAAAAAAACAAAACAAAACAAAACAAAACACTTGCAGGCTAAACAATATGAAAAAGGGATCATAACACTGATTTTGTGGGACGTTCTGAACAATGAGATTATGTATTTTGAGTGCATAGGACAGTGCTTGGTAGATCAGGGGTACTCAGTAAGTTGTAGTTAATAAGGGATGTAAGTAACCTTCTGTTGCAATAAAGCTAGTTTAAGAAAAACATGCTATCTTTGCAACTTGCTACACTGTGATGTCGTCCCGTTTGGAGGCAGAAAAACAGCCTGATAGAAGCTGGAATTTGTGGGATGTATTTGGGACGCAGAGCATGGATGTTGAACCAAGTTGTCAGTGACTATCAGCAGCCAGGTTGGGGAAGATTAAAAAAAAAATCATTCCTAGGAAGGCACCAGGCAGGTTGTCTTTAGTCTCCGTGGGGACTCACTAAGTCCAATAACCTTGGCGCAAGCCTGGATGGCTGTTGCCATAGAAACCAGCACGTGTGCCCAGCAGGAGTTCATTTCTCAAAGCTGCCAGCCCATGCCAACAGAGCGTGGCTCCAGAGGTGAGAGAGATGCTCTTTGTCCCTGAGTGGAGGTTCTAGCACCTGGCAAATGGTTGAATCAGCTCAATTTGTGAAGCCCTAGGAGCCTGGTCCCAGAGAAGCGACAAGGCCAAAAAAATCCTGCCGCAATCATGTTCCCATCCCTAAATGATCAACACTTATCTGGAAAAAGAAAATCTAAACATCACCATCTTAGATCCCTTGGCAACCTGTAAGATAGTTTTCCAAGGGAAGGAAAGTACCTGCATTTTTTTTTTTTAATGCCATGTAGTGGTTTTCCCTGAAACAGTTTCTCAGTTTTCTTTTCCCAGGAAACGTCTATGCAGCTCAGGGATCGCTCTGCTCTGTTCTTGGCAATTTGACTTCTGGTTCCAGGGGACCCAGAAGCCCATCAGAGTTCCTTATGTAAATGGAATGTAGCTTTTCACTTTACAATATGATAAGAAAAATTGTATGAAATTCAATATATTTTTTTAAAAGTTTTTTGCCTTTCCCACAAATTGTAGAAAATGGCTAAATCTACACTAAGGTAAGTTTCATTTCCCTAGGTACTGACTTTATATATCACATTTTTCAACTTGGGGAACATTTTAGAAGCTGAGCCTTTATATTCCTCTAACAAAGAAAGAAGAAAGAGAAATACTTTTGACCAAATTGTTTTCTGCCCGGTTTGACATCAGGTGGGGCTGAAGGTCAGCTAGGATGGCAAGGACTGGAGAAATTTAACCAGTGAGAAGATTGGAGGATAAGTGGAGAACTGAATTTGAGTTTAAAAAATGACTTCTTAGGCTATTATATCATGGTTTGCAGGAATTTAGTTGTGTAACCGTGAAAGAGCTAGTGAAAGTTGGTGCTCCCTGTTCATGCACAGATGCCAAGACCCTCCGACAAACTTCTCTGTTGGAGGGTACAAGACTTCAGACCTCTGAAATGTTAGGTCATAGTTCATGCACTGACACTTTTTTGTTTTCCCAATTAGCATCTCCCCCTCCCACCACCCCGCAACAATAACAAGCAGAACGAGTAAAGTTCGTCTTAGGACATTCTGTTTACAAGATCTTTCTAATTTATGACAAAGTAAGTTAATTTTCTATAGATGCAGACCCTCAGCGTCAAGTGCCTGAATTTGGGTGGTACAAACGCTCATCAATAGTTTCAGCATTTGGTAAAGGTCAGTTTCGGACTTGCCTGAAGAGGGAGGCCAGGCAAGGTTGCGAAAGGTTCTCTGGGCCCATCTCTTAGGGACTTCCTGCAGCACTGGGAGAGCACCTGGACATGGTGGTCCCTTCCCCTCTGCCCTCCCTCAAGGCTTATCGTCTCTCTAGGGAGACATCCTTGGGCCACATCCTTTGCCTCTAAGACATGTGTGCGTGCTCAGTTGTGTCTGACTCTTTTGCAACCCTGTGGACAGCAGCCTGACAGGCTCCTCTGTCCATGAGATTCTCCAGGCAAGACTACTGCAGTGGGTTGCCATTTCCTTCTCCGGGGGATCTTCCCTACCCAGGGATCAAACCCAGGTCTCCTGCATTGGCAGGCACAATCTTTACCACTGAGCAACCTGGAAGCCCTTGCCTCTAGGACAGAGGCTCTCAAAACTGAGAGGACATCAGAATCCTGGGAAAGGCTTGTGGACAGTGCAGTTTTCCAGGTTGCCAGAGGTTTTAATTCAGTTGGCCTGAGGTAGACACATTGATTGTCAGTACTAAAAAATGATATCATGCTGCTAAGTCGCGTCAGTCGTGTCCGACTCTGTGCGACCCCATGGACGGCAGCCCACCAGGCTCCTCTGTCCCTGGGACTCTCCAGGCAAGAACACTGGAGTGGGTTGCCATTTCCTTCTCCAATGCATGAAAGTGAAGAGTGGAAGTGAAGTTGCTCAGTCGTGTCTGACTCTTAGTGACCCCATGGACTGCAGCCCACCAGGCTCCTCCGCCCATGGGATTTTCCAGGCAAGAGTACTGGAGTGGGGTGCCATTGCCTTCTCTGATGATATCATAAAAACTAACAATACTATGTACCATGGGCATTATGTGCCTCCCACATATGTAAGTACATACACATGCTTTAGCATACATAATTAGTTCGTGATTATACATATCATATATCATCTGCTCCATGGGCATGATCATGTACATCAGCATATTAATATTACATAACATTATATAGCCCAATTCACATTGGGTTCCAGTTGCTACAAACATTCAAATATATAAAAGGAGGTAAGTCATAACAAGGTAAGCATACCAGAAAGTGCTTGGATGAATCAAAGTGTAGCTTAAAGAAAAGAAAAAGGTTGTACCAGGGGATTTCATACTGCATGAACACTTTGTACTAAAACTAACCCACCAAGCTCAACTACCACAAGTAAATTAAACAAAACATTCATTCAGCATCTGAAGTATAGGGGAGAGGAGAGAAGATAAGATGATGGGATAGAAGACCTTGAGCTTACCTCCTCCCACAAGAACACCAAAATCACAACTAGCTGCTAAACAGTCTTCAGTAAAAGAGACTGAAACCTACCAAAAAACACATTCTACAGACAAAGACAAGGAATCACGACGGTAGGAGGGGTGCACTCATGATATAACGGAATCCCATACACCCATAATGATATATGCACACCAGTGTTCCCAGCAGCACTATTTACAATAGCCAAGACATGAAAGCAATCTAAATGTCCATTGACAGATGAATGGATAAAGCAGGTGGGTAGATGTATGCAATGAAATACTACTCAGCCATAAAAAAGAATGAAATGTGCCATTTGCAGCAATATAGATGGACCTACAGATTATCATATTAAGTTAAGTAAGCCAGACAAAGACAATGATGTCATATGCTGTCATTTATACATGGAATCTAAAAAAGATGATACAAATGAACTTATTTATTAAACAGAAATAGACTCAAGACACAGAAAACAAATTTGTGGTTAACAATGTGGAGGGACAGAAGGATAAATCAAGAGTTGGTATTAAAATAGGCACACTGCTATATATAAAATAGACAACCATAAGTACCTATCATATAGCACAGGGAACTATACTCAATAACCTATAATGGAAGAGAATGTTAAATATATATATATATATATATATATATATATATATAACTGAATCACTTTGCTGTACACTGAGACTAACATGACATTGTAAATCAACTATGTTTTAATAAAAATTAAACACAGTAAAGTATAGGAAACAGAAATTTAAGTCAGGGGCTAGATAAGGTACCATAAGGGAAATATGCAAGAATCATTAAAAGTACCAAAAAGCAACCTCTTTTACCTTTTGCATCAAGATTTAACTGGAAAATGTTAACATAGAGAACTTAAGTTAAATAACCTGAAATCAGATGAGCTATTTACGAACAGTTAATAAGAATGAGCTCATCTACATGGCAAAATAGAAGATTTATGAGCAGAAGTGACACACCAAAAAAGCCTGGTGATAGCTGGTTGTCCAGAAAAGAATTTTAGTTCAACTTTAAACATGACTTTAAAAACATAATTTTAAACATAATTGTAAATATTATGCCCAAAAGGAACAGCTTTTAGTTACAAATTTCCCTAGGGTACAAATTTCCCTAGAGTGTTCAGTTCAGTTCAGTTGCACAGTCGTGTCCGACTCTGCGACCCCATGAATCGCAGCATGCCAGGCCTCCCTGTCCATCACCATCTCCTGGAGTCCACCCAAACCCATGTCCATTGANCATTTCTTCTGAGGGATTCCTGCCCACAGTAGTAGATATAATAGTCATCTGAGTTAAATTCACCCATTCCAGTCCATTTTAGCACCAATAATACTGTGTGTGTGTGTGTGTGTGTGTGTGTGTGTGTGTGTGTGTGTGGCTCAGTTGTGTCTAACTCTTTGCGATTCCAGGAACTCTAGCCCACTAGGCTCTTCTCTCCATGGAATTCTCCAGGCAAGAATATTGGCCTGGATAGCCATTTCCTTCTCCAGAGGATCTTCCCAACCCAGGAATCGAATCCAGGTCTCAGTTGAATCTGCAGGCAGATTCTTTACTGCCTGAGCCACCAGGAAAGCTCCAACAATACCATAGTTGGTTTACATGCAGCCGCCAATTAAGAAAGCATTCAGGATCAACCACACATTCATCTTAATACTCATGGTAAACAAACCAACTCCTAATGTAATACTGGACTAATCTTGCAGTTAATAGTACAATAATACTGTCAATACAAGTAGCAAGAAATATTTCTCCTTGCATAAGCTCATATCAGAATGGATAATATACTAATAGCATTAAAATAAACTTGAGAGTCCCTTGGACTGCAAGGAGATCAAACCAGTCAATCCTAAAGGAAATCAGTTCTGAATATTCACTGGAAGGACTAATGATGAAACTCCAATCCTTTGGCCACCTGATGCGAAGAACTGACTCATGGGAAAAGACCCTGATGCTGGGAAAGATTGAAGGCAGGGAGAGAAGGGGACAACAGAGGATGAGATGATTGGATGGCATCACCAATTTGATGGACGTGAGTTTGAGTAAGCTCCAGGAGTTGGTAATGGACAAGGAAGCCTGATGTGCTGCAGTCCACGGGGTCAAAAAGAGTCAGACACGACTGAGTAACTGAACTGAACCTTAAATGAAGACCTACCTATTTAAACAATTGTTAACCCAACACAGGCGCACATTTAAGGGGAGATTAAAAAAAGTAAAAGGAAGTAGGCAATCACAAACCTTGCCTGTTGATTAAAACCTTGTAGCAAACCTTGTAGCCCTTTTCTAGTGTTAGAGGCACTGCCTGCCCAGTGACATCTGTTTAACAGGTTATCCTAAGCGTGCATATGTAGCCCTGTCTTTTTTTTTTTTTTGAATAAGTACTTGTGTGATAGGTCACATGAGGGTTTTGTCTCTTTTAATCAGTGAAACTGATCTTCTGCTGAAGAGGTGGGAATAATGTAAGATATGAAGACACTATGGAGCTTTAGTTAACTAATCCCCCAAAGAAAAATAATGACTGAACTTTAAGGGATGACATAGCTTTTAATGGATTTATGATTTTGGTGGGGGTGACCTTGAAGAGTTAAAAAACCTCTGAGTGACTGAAACTGAGACCAGCTAATCAAAGTGCTTTATTACCTATTGATCTAGAACACTGACCAACAGAACAAGCTATCTTAAGGATAAAAGCAGAACCCTGTTCTAGAATTCACATTGATAATAAGGTTTCTGAAGTTGATGCTGGATCAGGACATCCCAGGGGTATAACTGCTGTTAATGGTTTGTTTCTTCAACAATTAAAGTCCTATGTGATCTCAGTTCAGACTGGAGTAATCCCAGTTGGTTTCTATTATAGATTTCTCCCAAAATGAAAGGACAAGTGAAATAAGGCCTATTTTACAAGATGTCATCAAACTAAATGATTATATAATCTTCATTCAATTAATTTATTCATACCTTGCTATAGAACAGGGTTTGATGAGGTGGCAGAGCATGGCAATTGCATAAAGCTTAAACAAACCTTTATCCACAGTGATTCAAGTTCTCTTCCTAAGAATATGTTTATAATCAAAAGTTCTTTCACTAATTACCCCATTTCACTCACTGTAGCATTCCTCACATTAACTGAAGGAAAAATCCTATACTATATACAATCCAGAAAGGGCCAAACATCATCAGCCCCTATAAATTATTATAGCCCATTGCTGGTGCAGTTATTTTTTTTTAATATAAATTTATTTATTTTAATTGGAGGTTAATTACTTTACAATCTGATGCAGTTAAATTATTTATTAACTAACCTCTACAATCATCAGTCTCATCAATTTATGTTTATTATTGCACCAATGCTAGCCTTAACCCTGAACGTCACATTATGAATTCCTTTCACATACCTTATCGACTAATTAATATAAACTTGTGTCTACTGTTTATACTTGCTATATCAAATCTAGCTATTTATTCCATCCTCTCCTCTGGATGAGTTCATATTCAAAATAGACATTAATTGGAGCTTTATGGGCAGCAGTTACTTCTTATACGAAGTAACATTAGCAATTATGTTCTTATTATTCCTACTGATAAATGGATCATTTACACTTAACAATAATCATTACACAAGAACACTTAAGACTATTTTTCACATTCTGACCCCCAGCCAGAAACTGTTTTATTTCTATTCTAGCAGAAACCAATTGAGCCCTATTTAACTGAAGGAGAATCAAAACATGTATCCAGCTTCAGCATAGAAAATGTAACAGGCCCATCCCCTCTAGTCTTTCAGGCAGAATATGTCAATATCATCATAATAAGTGTTTTCACGACCATCCTGTTTTTAGGAGTGTTTCACAATCTCTACATGCCAGAATTATATACAGTTAATATCATTAAGACACTCCTGTTGTGATTACTATAGCTTATAGTACAGTCTGAAGTCAAGCCTGATTCCTGCATCTCCCCCCAACCCCACCTTTTTTTTTTCCCCTCAAGATTGCTTTCATGATCTGGGGTTTATATTTTCATATAGATTTTAAGATTGTTTTGTTCTAGAGTTGCAAAAAATGCCATTGGTAATTTGATAGGGATGGCACTGAATCTGTAGATTGCCTTGGGTAGTATAGTCATTTTGTCAATAAACTTAAAAGCTCTTGCACAGCAGAGGAAACCATAAACAAAGTGAAAAGACAGCCCACAGAATGGGAAAGAATATTTGCAAATGATTAGACTGACAAGGGATTAATCTCCGAAGTATACAAACAGCTCATACAGATCAATATTAAAAAAACCAAACAACCTAATCAAAAATGGACATAAGATCTAAATAGACATTTCTCCAAAGAATGTCTCCTGCGTGTCTATATAAGTGATCCACAGATGCAAGAAAAAATGCTCAGCACTGCTAATTATTGAGAAATGCAAATCAAAACTATAATGAAGTATCATCTAACACCTTTCAGAATGGCCATCATTAAAACATCTACAAACAATAAATGCCTGAGAGGATGTGGAGAAAAGGAAACCCTCCTACACTGTTGGTAGGAATGTATATTGGTACAGCTACTATGGAGAACAGTATAGAGGTTCCTTAAAAAACTATAAACAGAGATACCATATGATTCAACCATCCCACTCCTTAGAATATATCCAGAAAAGCCATAATTTGAAAAGACACATGTACTCCCGTGTTCACTGCAGCACCGTTTACAACAGCCAAGACGTGGAAGCAACCTAAATGTCCACTGACAGATGAATGGATAAAGAAAATGTGACATATATGTACCATGGAATATCCGCCATGAAGAAGAATGAAATAATGCCACTTGCATAAACATGGATGGACCTAGAGAGTATCATACTAAGTGAAGTCAGAGAAAGACAAATATGTATGATATCAGTTATGTGTGGGATCTAAAAATAATGATACAAGTTTATTTACAAAACAGAAACAGACATAGAAAACAAACTTATGGTTACCAAAGGCAAAAATGGAGGGGAGGAACAAATTAGGAGCTTGAGATTAACATATACCCACTACATTATAAAACATAGACAGCCAACAGGAATCTACTGTATAGCGCAGGTAACTCTACTCAATATTCTGTAATAATGTGCATGGGAAAAGAATCTGAAAAAAAAAATAAGGTATATGTATACCTGAATCACTTTGCTATTCATCTGAAACTAACACGATACCGTAAGCCAACTATATGCTAATACAAAATAAAAATAAAAAAATCTCAAACCAGAAAACCAGTCCTAACAATCTCCTTTCTATGAGTTCAAATATCCTACCCACCATTTTGATATGATCAACTTACACATCGTTTATGAAGTTTTTTTTTCCACTAATACCAGCCCTATGTATATGAGAGGTTTCTCTGCCTGTCACCAGGCATCCCACCACAAACATAAAAAATGTGTCTGACAAAGGTTACTTTGATAGAGTAAATAATAGAGGTTTAAACCCTCTGATTCCTAGAATCATAGGAATTGAACCTACCCTTAGGACTTTTACATGAGAGCACATTTTACAGTAAGGTCCACTGAATAAGCTATCAGGCTCAGACCCCACGTATGTTGGTTTACATCCTTTCAGTATCTGATAAACCCTATTGTTTTTACTGTCACTCTGTTGACCATCTCAGGAACCACAGTTGTAATAATAAGCTCACATTGGTTAATGTTATTCCCATTCTAAAACAAATTTAACCCATAAGCTATAGAAACATCCAATAAATATTTTCTAAAATAATCCACGGCATCAATACTACTATAATGGCAATTATTATTAATTCAGCATACTCTGGTCAATGAGTAGACTGACTACTCACTGTAATGCAATGAACACTACAAAAATCTTTAATCCAAAGCATCCACCATCATAACAATAGCCCTTGTCACAAAATTATGACTTTCCCCATTTCACTCCTGAGTGCCTGAAGTAACAAGGCATTCCATGAACAGCAGGCTTGATGCTATTCATGCAACATACTTGCACCCCTATCAGTTTTATAACAAATCTCACCATCCATCACCCTAAACATACTATTAATCATAGCTATATTATGAATCATAATTGGAGGCTATAAACTCAACTACAAAAATTATAGCCTGCTCATTCATCAGTTGCCCATATAGGATGAATAACAGCTATTATAATGTATAATCCAACCACAGAAATTCTAAACATATTAATTTATATCATAACATTCACTATCTTCTTACTATTTATGGCCGACTCATGTACTAGAACAGTATCATGCACATGAAATAAAACAGTTTCCATCACAATCCTTACCCTTACTATCACAGGATCTTTAGGAGGTCTCCTATCACTATCAAAGATTTTACCCAAATGAGTAATTATTCAAGAGATAAAAAGATAACATTCTACCAACACTAATAGCCATCAGAGTACTGCTCAACATATATTTCTTTTTTTAAAAAAAACTCCTAATAGTTCTTTTTTCTGGCCACACTGTGTGGCAGGTAAGATTGTGGTTCCCTGACCAGGGATCAAACTGGGTCCTCCTTCATTGAAGGCCCAGGTTCTTAACCACTGGACCGCCAGGGAAGCCTCAACTCTATGTATATTTCTACATGCAGCTAACATACTCTACCTCACCAACCATATATACCCTTCAATAAACAACATAAAATGACAATTCGAATATACAAAACAACCCTCTTATCATTACTGATCATAATATTTACACTATTACTACCCATAACACCCATTTCTATCAGTGCTGGGCTAGGAATTTAGGTTAGTTTAGACCAAGAGCTTTCAAAACCCTAAGCAAGTATAATTTACTTAACTCCTGAAAATAAGGGTTGTAAGACTCTATCATATATCAATTTAATTAAGCAAAATCCTTACTAGATTTTAATTAAGCAAAATCCTTACTAGATTGATAGGATTCTACTCCATGAAATCTTAGTTTACAGGTAAATACTGTAGTCAATTGGCTTCAATCTACTTCTCTTGCCTTCAAAACAGCCCAGAAAAGTGGAAGAAGCACTGGCAGAATTAACTGAAGCTGCTGCTTTGAATTTGCAGCTCAATTTGTTGACTGAACACAGGATTTGGCAAAAATGGGGCTCAATCTCTTTCTTTAGATTTATAGTCTAATGCTAGCTCAGTTATTTCACTTGTGTTCATAAACTGCTGTTCGTTTTCAACAAAGCACAAAGATATTGGCACTTTTATATTTACTATTTAGTGCTTGACCTGGAATAGTAAGCAACACGTCAAGTATTAATCCACGATGAGCTATGCTAACTTAGAGCACTTCTTGGAGATGACCAAATCTGTAATGTAGTCAGAACAGCCCCTGCATTTATAATCATTTTCTTTATAGTTGTACCCATTATGATTAGAGGGTTTGGAAACTAACTTGTCCCACTAATAACTAGGGCTCTAGATACAGATTTCCCTGAGAAGTAATATAAACTTTTGCCTACTTGCCCCATCTTCTTACTCCTACTCTTGTCATCAACAGTAGAAGATGGTTCTGGTACCACCTGAAGTATATCCACCTCTATCCAGCAATTTGGCCCATACAGGAGCCTCTGTCAACCTAACCATTTTCTCCTTATGTTTAGCAGGTTTCTTTTCAATTCTTGGTGCTATTAACTTCATCACTAGGCCAACTGAAAATTGGCTCTTGCCATCTACTTCTATTAGGATTAAATTATGAGCTGCTGCAGCTGCTGACCTTCAACACCCTCTGAAAAGACTTCAGGGTGGAGATCAGGAAAGAGGCACTGTGTGTGCTCTGGGAAAAACTGGCAGAACAGGTCTTCAGATAGCTATTTTCAGGAGAAGATTTCATGAGCCCAATTCGTCTCCTTGTATTCAGAAAAACACTAAAATCCTTCCTGGTGAAGAGCAGCAATCTTCTGCACAAAATATATACTTGAATGGATGCCCTCCCCCTTCACCAAGATCACATACATACTGACCTTCGCCCCTACCTCTTTAGAGCAGTTTCTCAGAGTTACTGAAATGCTGTATCCCTGGCTATTATAGTCCTCATTTTGTCCCCAAATAAAACTTCACTCACAACTCTCATATTGTGCATGATTTTTTTTTTTTCAGTCAAGAACTATAATCTTACTGTAAAATCAGCCCACAGGGACTTCCCTGGTAGTCCAGTGGTTACGAATCTCTCTTTCAAGGCAGGGAACACAGGTTCGATCCCTAGCCGGGAAACAGATTGCCCATGCCACAGGGTAACTAAGCCTGCATACACCACAACTACTGATCCCACGTACTGCAACTAAGACTCAACACAGCCAAAGAAATAAATATTTTTGAGAAACCCAGCAGACATATTCCAATACCAAACACCATTATTTGTTTGATCTGCCTTAATTATGATGGCTCAGTGGTAAAGACTCCGCTTGCAACGCAAGAGATATGGGTTCAACCCATGGGTTGGGAAGATCCCTTGTAGAAGGAAATGGCAACCCACTACAGTGTTCTTGCCTGGGAATCCTATGGACAGGGGAGCCTTGTGGGCGACAGTCCATGGGATCGCAAAAGAGTCGGACATGACTTAGTGACTAAACAATTATAGGCATGTTGCTATCATTATCTCTCTCAGTTCTAGCAGCTGAAATCACCGTACTATTAACAGACAGAAGTATAAAGACTACTTTTTTTGGCCCTGAAGAGGAGACCCAATCCTATACCAACAAATGTTTTGATTCTTTGGTCACCCTGAAGTCTGTATTTGTAGCCTACCAGGGTTTGGAGTAATCTCATAGATCATTACATATTATTTAGGAGAAAAGGAGCTTTTCAGATACATGGGAAAAGTATGAGTCATGTCAATGGGCTTTTAAGAACTTATTTTGTGGACCCATCATATATAGATGTCCACCAATGACCATACTTAATATCAGCTAACATAGTTATTTCTATTCTGACAGAAGTAAAAGTATTTAGCTGATAGTAACTCTTTATGGAATTAATATTACATGATATCCCACTCTATTATGAGCTTTAGGCTCTTTCTTTTTACAGTAGGTCATGTGACAGGAATGGTCTCAGCTAATTCATCCCTGGACATTGTTCTCCATGGTCCATACTACGCAGTAGCAGTTCCATCATGTAATGTCAGTGGGAGCAGTGTTCACTATTATAGGAGGCTTCATGCACTGATTTCCACTATTCTCGTTATACACTCAACATGAGCAAACATTGCCTTCATTATATTTGTAGTAGTATTAATAAATATGACCTTCCTGCAGCACTTTCTAGTCCTGCCAGGGATGTCACTATATTACTCCTACTACACTGATGTACACAGGCTTCCCAGGCAGCACAGTGCTAAAGAATCTGCCTGCAATGCAGGAGGTGCAGGAGTCTTGGGATCCCCTGGAGGAGGACGTGGCACCCACTCCAGTATTCTTGCCTGGAGAATCCCATGGACAGAGGAGGCTGGCAGGCTACAGTCCATGTTGTGAAGATTCAGACATGAGAGCATGCTGCAGACTATCTGATGAACACAAGCATGGTTTTTTTTTTTTTTTTCACGTATAGTTTCATTCATCTCATTAACAGCAGTAATGCTAATAATCTTCATAATCCGATTGTGTTCTTTGCAGCCGAAGATGAAGAAGCTCTGTACAGTCAGCAAAAACAAGATCAGGAGCTGACTGTGGCTCAGATCAGTTCAGTTCAGTTCAGTCACTCAGTCGTGTCTGACTCTTTGCTATCTCATGAACCTGGCCTACCAGCCAGGCCTCCCTGTCCATCACCAACTCCTGGAATCCACCCAAACCCATGTCCATTGTGTGGGTGATGCCATCCAACCATCTCATCCTCTGTCTTCCCCTTCTCCTCCTGCCCTCAATCTTCCGGGAGTGTCACACACGTGCTCAAACACCCTGGGTGCTGATTGGACGTGGAACACCCACTCCTGTGAGGGCGTGGGAGGGGCCGCCCTCAGTGCGATCTGCCCCAACCCTGCAGGGCAAGCAAGCCCCCAGCTCCAGGTGAGACCTTACTGCGGGGCCAGCACTGCCAGGCTGGGAGCCAAGTTTGCAGGGCTAGACCCTCACAGGGGATGTGAAGACATCCTGATTGTGATTTAGCTGATAAATCTGCCCGGTGGTCAGAGGGCAGGCCATGAAGATGTCCTGAGTGTGACTGCGGGGTCCAGTGGGGACGTGAGACTATCCTGACTGTAACCAAGGGGTCCAGTGGCGGGTGGACTGGAGGCGAGGATGACCTGACTGCCTGACCGAGTGCTGGCTTCTGTCCACCATTGCAGTCACTGGACCCCAGGGAAGGCGTGAATAGACTCTCACCCCAGGGCTCCAGTGCACAATCCCCACAGCACCCAGGCCTGTGATCTCTGAGCACACTGAACAGCAGACGATCAAGTCCTCCACCGAAGTGTCCAGCCCTCCCAGCCTGAGGGGTCCTGGCCCCAGCTCTGACCGGGCTGTGTGTGTGTCCCCGGCGGGTGGATGTGGATCCCCAGGCCATGTCCACATCTGTGGACCCACCTGCTTCTGTCATTGGCCCGTAGGTGGGCTAGGGATGACTATAGCCCAAGAGGGTTGGTCCCTCGCCCTCCTCTTTTCGCATCTGCCCCTCTTGGTCAGAGGTCCACTCAGCGAAGTGTCTTGTCCGCCCTTATCCCCTCATACTGGCCAGAGGTCAACAGAACAGAGTGGACAAACGGTGGGCCGGCTCAGAGGGTTGGTGGGGTGAATTCTCTGTGTGCCCTCCCGCCCTCTCTGTTAGGAAGTCTTGTCCCTCAGTCATTGCTGGGGTGGATTAGGACCAGCTGTTCTCTTTGGGGTCATCCACTTAGTCAACCAACAGCATCCGGCAGGCTCCTCACTCTCGCCCTCCATCTGAACTCAGACTCCTTGGCTTCCTCCCTCCCTCCCTCTGCTGCCCACTCCTCACATTTCCTGTCCCCTCCTCTCAGCCTGCAGCCCCTCCCTGGCCCTGTATTGTGTTCTGCCCTCTGACCCTCTCTACAGCCCAGGGCCCAGGTGGAGCTGGTAAAGTGGGGGCTTCACCCCTCTCTTGACACACTGCCTGCAGAATAGACCCCCCTGCCCAAATCTGGGCAGGCTTCCTGACAGCCAGCCTCCGCGCAGCTCCCCAGGTGAGGTATCTTGCCCTGCACCCTCTCCTCCAGGGCAGGAATCACTTCCCAAAAGTGTCCAAATCCCACAACTGGTGACTTCATCGGGCTCCACGGCAGAGGGGAATCAGATCACAGGACAGCTGATTAAATGTCATTTTAACTAGCTCCCCAAGTGGGTCATGGGTCACATTCTGAGTGTTCCTGGAGATTTCTCACGTTCAAACAATTCCATCTTCCTCCGTATGGACTAGCTGGACCAGAAATGATATTTCCCCAATGATGGACTTGCTTGTATTCTTTACTTTGGTCTTGTCCTGTCTTGATTTCCACGTGCTCAGAAATGACTTCCTAAGTCAGACAGAGGAGAAGTATCATATGACACCCCTTATAGGTGGAACCTAAAAAGAAATGATACAAAGGAAATTATTTACAAAACAGAAACAAATTACAGACTTAGAGAAGGAATTTATGGTTGCTGGCCAGGGAAGGATTGGGGAAGGGATAGTTAGGGAGTTTGGGACAGACAAGTTCACACTGCTGTGTTTAAAATGGATGACCAACAGGGACCTGCTGTCTAGCACAGGGAACTCTGCTCAGTGTTATGTGGCAGCCTGGATGCGAGAGGGCTTGGGGGGAGAGTGGATACATGTACATGCATGGCTGCATCCCTTTGCTGTCCACCTGAAACTATCACAACACTGTTAATTGGCTTTACTCTAATAAAATAAAAAGTAAAAAAAAGAAATGACTTCCTCTTCATCTCATATTCTCCAAGGTGAGGACTTGTGAACCAGTTCATCAGAGTTTAAGTATTAGCCTCTTCGGATCTGTGAGCCCCTGGCCTCAGCTTTCGCACCTATACATACAGGGTTGTAGATCATAGCCTGATCTGTCATGGGCTGAAATGGAATAGTGTGTGTGTGTGTGTGTGTGTGTGTGTGTGTGTATTTTCAACAACACACCACCTGGCACATCAAGGGGCTTACCTGACACATTCTAGGAGTTAAGGAACCATCCAGACTTCTCCTATGGAATCTGTCCATAGGCTGCTCTCCTTCCCAGGTGGCTGAGTTTCACTGAGGAAAAGTACATTGGGTTTCCTCTGGGTTACTTTTCATTCTGACTTTAAAAGTATCCACTTATTTTGTAAAAGCATATGACAGGGTCAGATCCATATCTTTACAGAACAAAGCAGTGGCCTTTTTGCAAACACTTGTTGCCACTTTTAGGACAGACAGACACACAGATCAAACTTGGCTTTTCTGTTTACCAATGGTGTCTGAACCTCTAATCCTAAATAATAAGTGAAAAAATAGATGAATAAATAAATCAGCCTGTTTAGGTTTTGCATGCGAATGGGCAGCAGATTTAGGAAGGAGAGGGCAGAGGCAAACTGAGGGCTTCCCAGCAGAAACACCAAAGAGGTATGAATGAAAGCAGTCACTGTTTACCCCGATGTGGTGAGCTAAGTATTGGCACTTATGTACGATGATACAAGATGGGGGGAGAGAGAAAAAGGAACGGAGAACCTTAAATGAATAAGGCAACTTTGAAGCATTTAACCTGTCTTGTTGTGTCCAGTTTCTATGATGGCCAGGAGTGATGAATTGAATATCTTCTGGAGCCAAAGATAATTATGTCCCTGGGCCTGGTTATATGATGCCTTTTCCACTAGAGCAGTGAGGCCTGACAGAGGGATGGGATGTTTTCCCATGCAGTTTACTGCCAGTGAATGAATGGCAGTCACAGAGTCTTCATTCATCCAAATAACATTTTCTGCTGGAGGCCTTCTTGTGCTGGACACGAGGCCTCAATGATGAGGAGCAAGCAGTCCCAGCCCTCGAGGAGTTCCTAATCTAAAGGGGGAGATAGATACATAGATGAGAACAGGGTGACTATAGCTATGCCCAAAATGGAGTGCCTGTCCTGTCCCTCCACTGCCACTCAAGAAGCCCCCTGAGAGCCACTGTACAATGAAGGCTGTCAGCAAGAAGGTTGTGAACATCCTTGTGCTCGTGAACAAATGTGCTCATATTTGTACATTAATTCAGGCCTTTTCCTCACACAAGGACTAATCTGTGCTGGAGGACACAGTGGTGACTGGGCTTCTATTCTCAAGGAGCTCACATTCTAGGGGCAGAATATGGCTTCCCCGAATGAAGAGGGAGGAGAGATACCCCCTCACTATTTCTTGTGAGCCTCAATATAGGTGCAGCATCAGATACTAGCTAGCGTTGGAATCCACTGTTCACCCTTAATGAGCTGTCCTTTCAGCAGTTTGCAGGTGAACATCCACTCTGCTTTGCTTGTTGTTGTTTAGTCACTCTTTGCAAACCCATGGACTATAGCATCACCAGGCTCCTTTGTCCATGGGATTTTCCAGGTAAGTATACTGGAGTGAGTTGCCATTTCCTTCTCCAGGGGATCTTCTAGACCCAGGGATCGAACCCAGGTCTCCTGCATTGGCAGGCACATTCTTTACTGCTGAGTACCAGGGAAGCCCTTGTTTTGCTTGGACACATGTATAATTACCTGTCTGGGGCTACTGATCCCCTGACTGCTTCAGATCTGGGGTCAACAGGCTGTGTGAAAAAACAACGAAGTTTTTCTTCAGCAGGTGGAGTTCTGGAAGGTTAAAGGGAAAGTTCTAAGTTAGAAGGAACCCTTGGATCTGAGAGAACTCCTGAGCCTGGCAGAGAAGCCAGTTAACTGACGCCATTCAATGAGCAAATATTCCTTGGTTTATATAGTATTTATTCCCATTCAGAACTGTACAAAAGTTTGTTGATGATACCAACTTTTGCTGGCAATAATAAAATTAAATTGGTTTAGCCTCCAGAGGGTTTAGGATCCAGATGAGCAGGACATTTGAGCAGGACTCAAAAGGGTTGGGTTATGATGCGAAGCAGTGCACAGAACAAAAAGGCAGCATTTCAGGTGATGGCAGCCGCAACAGCTCTTGGAAAGGCACAATGGGAGTTCCCTGGGGATCCAGTGCTTAGGACTCTGTGCTTCCCCTGCAGGGGCCATGGGTTCCATCCCTGGTCAGAGAACTAAGAACCCCCATGCCACAAGACACATGAAGAGTCTATGTGCTGTAACTAAGGCTCAATGCAACCAAATAAGTAACCAAATAAATAAATATTAAAAAATAAACTGTAAGTGGGATGTTGGCTCGATTTGGGGTGTGAATTGGTTGATATCAAAACTATAGGATAACACATGGGGAAGGCAGCCACGTCTGGCAGGGTGGTGAATGTGTTTGTGTGTGCGTGTGTGTATGCAGCCTTATGATCTCTGGGCTGATAGATCTGCCAACATTTCCAGTCAGCAAGTGACTACAAGGGCAAGAAGGGGCTTGCATCTCGCTTAGCAATCAGAAAACAGAATTCCTTACAGAAAAGTCCTGGCCTGGTCGCCTCTTTGTCTGTATTGGAAAGAGGATTGATTCTGGCAAAATTTTGCTCAATCTGCAGAAGTGTTAGTTCAATAACTTCCCTCCAAGATTCCTCCAAAGCCAAGAAGTTGAGTTTCACTATGATTTAATAGAGTTTCAAGATAGCATTAAAAAAAAGATTTGCCTGTGTTTGTGGATAAAGTAGGCTTGCTATTTTCCTTTCTGTATTTATTTATTTTATTCTTTGCCCATAGACACTGATTAAAAAAATAGTGCTAAGGTTGATAAAAACCAGGCTTCTTCAGCCCAGTCAGAGAGTGGCCCTTATTTCCAATTATCAGACTGACTGGCTGCTAAAGTAATGCTCCTTCAGCACTACAGACAAGAGGAATTAGTTACAGAGGCAAATTGCTTTGTTGTGCTTCTCTCTTGAGCCATCATTCATGTGAAGGGGTTTCCAACATAGTCCTTGGACCCTTATTCAAAATGCAAGTGTGCATGAAATCTCTCTCCTAGCCCGAGTCCTGGGTGAACTGTCCATCCATCACCCAAACATAAGCCAGCAAAATACTCTCACCATCCTCTCTGTGGTCTATGCATCCTCATATTAGGAAAAGAAATTTACATATGCATGCATTCCAGAGTTTCCCAGGTGGTGCTAGTGGTAAACAACCTGCCTGCCAATGCAGGAGACATGAGATGCAGTTTCGATCCCTGGGTTGGGAAGATGCCCTGGAGGAGGGCATGGCAACCCACTCCAGTATTCTTGCCTGGAGAATCCTCATGGACAGAGGAGCCCGGCAGGCTACAGTCCACAGGGTCACAAAGAGTTGGATACTACTGAAGCGACTTAGCACGCATGCACGGATGGATGCCTCTGGTCTTAGCTGTGGGATGTGGGATCTGACCTTGTGGCACGAGAGCTCCTCGTTGTAGTGCACAGGCAGGTGAGCTCTCTAGCTGAGATTCACAGGCTTAGCTGCTCTGGGGCTCATGGGGTCTTAATTCCCCGATCAGGGATGGAACCCCAGTCCCCTGCACTGCAAGGCAGATTCTTAACCACTGGATGACCAGAGTAGTCCCTACTATTACATTTGGATAAACCACTACAACTTCTAGTTATTTACCAAAGTACAAGTGCCCTCAGTGCCTTTGGAACTCAGAGCACCTTGTAGGATGTAATACTCCATGTTATTAGGACATTTTTAAATGGCAGTGAGGACTTCCCTGGTGAATAAGAATCCACCTGCCTAGGCAGGGGACATGAGTTCGATCCCTGGTCCAGGATGATTCCAAATGCTGTGGAGCAACTAAGCCCCTGTGCTACAGCTACTGAGCCTGAGGACCTAGAGCCCGCCCTCTGCAACAGGAGAAACTGCTACAATGAGAAGGCTATGCACCGCAGAGAAGAGTAGACCCCCTTCACCACAACTAGAGAGAAAGCCCATGCACAGCAGCAAAAAGCCAGTGCAATCAAAATAGAATTTAAAATAAATAAATAAAATGGCAGCAGCTGGAAGAAGAATTCTCTTTGCTGTTACTCAGATCTGGGTTTGAGTCTTGCCTATGTCCCTTATCAGTTCTGTTAAATCTGTTTTCTCATCTTCAAAAGGTGAAGCATGCTTATCTTAGAAGCGAGATAAGGGCTGGTTGAAATAACTCATAACTGATGTTGCTTGGTATCTGGTACCAAGCAGACCCTTCCTTAATTCAGGTGGATTCTGCTCAAGTCACCTTCCTTCAGTTCAGTTCAGTTCAGTTCAGTCGCTCAGTCATGTCTGACTTGTTGAAACCACATGGGCTGCAGCACACCAGGCTTCCCTGTCCATCACCAACTTCTGGAGCTTGCTCAAACTCATGTCCATTGAGTCAGTGATGCCATCCAGCCATCTTGTCCTCTGTCGCCCCCTTCTTCTCCTGCTTTCAATTGTTCCCAGCATCAGGGTCTTTTCTGAGTCAATTCTTCACATCAGGTGGCCAAATATTGGAGGTTCAGCTTCAGCATCAGTCCTTCCAATGAACATTCAGGACTGATTTCCTTTAATATTGACTGGTTGGATTTCCTTGCAGTCCAAGGGACTGTCAGAGTCTTCTCCAACACCACAGTTTAAAAGCATCAATTCTTCGGTGCTCAGACTTCTTTATGGTCCATCTCTCAATCCATACATGACTACTGGAAAAGCCATAGCTTTGACTAGATGGACCTTTGTTGGCAAAAGAATGTCTCTGCTTTTGAATCTGCTGTCTAGGTTCATCACTCTACTTACCGAGTATCTGCTGTGTGCCTGACATGTAGTGGGGCCCTGGGGATACACGGCCCTGCCCTCTGGAGTCTTGCAGCAATGCTTAAGCTAGGTAGTGTATGAGGTTACTTGTTTAAAGTAAAACTGTCATGGGAATTCCCTAGTTGTCCAGTGGTTAGGACTTCCACTACAGGAGGCATGGATTCAATCCCTAGTGGGAGAACTAAGACCCTGCAATCTGCACAGTGCAGACAAAAATAAAATAAAAAAATAAAACTATAGTGAAACTTCTCCCTCTCCTGATTAGGCTGGTTCTGGAGGGAGCCTAATTGCTGGAGAAGCAAGGCAAAACTGAAAAGCCAATTTAATCCCCATTACCTAGGTGCCTTTTGGTCTTGATTTTGTCCCTATCTTGCTGTGGGAACTGGAACAATCTCTTCCTTATATTCACTCATAGTTAATTTTTAATCTTAATGGATTTAATTTTTTTTTAAGAGTTTTAGGCCTAGAACTTTTCCTAAATGTTGAGGTTTTGGAATGCTGTGAATTCCCAGAAGTGGCTGTGTATTCCCTTATGCTGTGTGTCAGGCTCTGGGTTATGTCAGGCTGGGTAGCTCCTGAGTGTGCATCTTACACTCTGTAAGATGGAAGAGATGATCGAGAGGCCCAGAAGAGACCTTCTAGCTATTGGAATCCTATAGTCCACCCGTTTCAAAAATTTCCATTTGTTCAGTATGTGAATGGAGACAAGATAGTACCTGGGCTAGGTGTGGGCTTGTGTGTGAGATTCAGTAGGAGAGGGAGCAGTCTGATTGAAAGCAGGAAGGATGCTGAGTGCATCCTCATAAGATGTTTTATGGAGGTGCTAAGGCTTGCCCACCGTCCCTTTAGCCTCTAGCTAGTTTTTACTCCCTGGTATTATTCTTGCTAGTGAAGTCTGCTGCTGCTAAGTCGCTTCAGTCGTGTCCGACTCTGCGCGACCCCATAGACAGCAGCCCACCAGGCTCCCCCGCCCCTGGGATTCTCCAGGCAAGAACACTGGGTTGTCATTTCCTTCTCCAATGCATGAAAGTGAAAAGTCAAAGTGAAGTCGCTCAGTCATGTCCGACCCTCAGCGACCTCATGGACTGCAACCTACCAGGCTCCTCCATCCATGGGATTTTCCAGGTAGCAGTACTGGAGTGGGGTGCCATTGCCTTCTCCATGCTAATGACATAGTAACCATCTATTTCCTGGGATCCCCCCAGTGGGTAGACCAAAGTAACCAAGCAGATATGGAGAATTTACATTTTCCACTATGAACTACAAGATTGCAGAGGATATTAGTATAGCCACTATGGAGAACAGTGCGGAGATTCCTTTAAAAGTTGCAAATAGAACTGCCTTATGATCCAGCGATCCCACTGCTGGGCATACACACCGAGGAAACCAGAATTGAAAGAGACACGTGTACCCCAATGTTCATCACAGCACTATTTATAATAGCCAGGACACAGAAGCAACCTAGATGTTCCTCAGCAGATGAATGGATAAGAAAGCTGTGGTACATATACACAATGGAGTATTACTCAGCCATTAAAAAGAATACATTTGAATCAGTTCTAATGAAGTGGATGAAGCTGGAGCCGATTATACAGAGTGAAGTAACCCAGAAAGAAAAACATCAATACAGTATACTTACACATATATATGGAATTTACAAAGATGGTAATGATAACCCTGTATGCGAGACAGCAAAAGAGACACAGATGTATAGAACAGCCTTTTGGACTCTGTGGGAGAGGAAGAGGGTGGGATGGGTTGGCAGAGTGGCAATGTAACATGTGTGATATCATAAGCGAAATCACTGTTGGTGGGAATGCAAATTAGTACAGCCACTATGGAGAACAGTGTGGAGATTCCTTAAAAAGTTGCAAATAGAACTGCCTTATGATCCAGCGATCCCACTGCTGGGCATACACACCGAGGAAACCAGAACTGAAAGAGACACGTGTACACCAATGTTCATCACAGCACTATTTATAATAGCCAGGACACAGAAGCAACCTAGATGTTCCTCAGCAGATGAATGGATAAGAAAGCTGTGGTACATATACACAATGGAGTATTACTCAGCCATTAAAAAGAATACATTTGAATCAGTTCTAATGAAGTGGATGAAGCTGGAGCCGATTATACAGAGTGAAGTAACCCAGAAAGAAAAACATCAATACAGTATACTTACACATATATATGGAATTTACAAAGATGGTAATGATAACCCTGTATGCGAGACAGCAAAAGAGACACAGATGTATAGAACAGCCTTTTGGACTCTGTGGGAGAGGGAGAGGGTGGGATGATTTGGCAGAGTGGCAGTGTAACATGTATGATATCATAAGTGAAATGAATCGCCGGTCTAGGTTCAATGCGGGATGCAGGATGCTTGGGACTGATGCACGGGGATAATCCAGAGAGATGGTGTGGGGCGGGAGAGGGGAGGTGGGGGTCGGGATTGGGAGTTCATGTACACTCGTGGCTGATTCATGTCGATGTATAGCAAAACGAATACAGTATGGTAAAGCAAAACAAACTAAAAAATAAAAATTATTAATAAAAGAAGAAATAACCAGTTTGTTCCACTATAGTTTGTTCCACTATCTGGCCATCTAAGAGAGATGGGATAAGCCCAAGCAGGGCAAAAGATGAGCAATGGCTTATGGTATTGCAGTGGTACAGACTCTGAAATAAACAAGCACAAACACCATTTAGGCAAAGTTACCTTTGGCATTATTGCCAAAGATATTGGCACCAAAATTGTCAAGTCAACACCAACATTGACTTGGTGTTGCTGCTTTTTAAATGGGTCCTTCTTAAGAGTTAAGAAAAGAGGCCAGGAAGGATATTAGTATCTAAGCTGCTCCGATGAAGTTTGGGCTTCCCTGGTGGCTTAGATCATAAAAATCTGCCTGCAATATGGGAGACCTGGGTTCTATCCCTCTGTTGGGAAGATCCCCTGGAGGAGGGCATGGCAACCCACTCTAGTATTCTTGCCTAGAGAATCCCCAGAGGGGACAGAGAAGCCTGGCGGGCTACAGTCCATGGGGTCACAAAGAGTTGGACACGACTGAGCAACTAAGCACAGCAGGATGAAGTTTAGCTACTGTCAGTGGTGCTGGTTTCCTGTCCCTTTTGATCTTAATTTTGGCATTAACTGGCTGTGGGAACTTGAGCCTTTCGCTGTGGATTGTCACTGGGATTCTCAGACTCAGAAATCCCAGAGTTGATAATGGCTAGAAAGAAGGAGCAGCTACCACACAAGGTATTAAAAATAGACACAAGCTTTCCTTCAGTGTGAGAGACACGCTTCAGGGAGCTTCTCCTTCAGAAGTACGTATAGCCTCAGCCAGTCCAAGTCATAGAGTTTCTGAAATTAGCATTTGAGTTGGAATGGCTTCTAGGCGGTGTGTGCCTAGGGAGCCAGGAGGCTCCCCCTACTTCCTCCTCCTCCTCTGACCATCTCCTCCCTTTTCCTGCTTTCCCTCTTTCTTGCCTCCTCTTTCCTTTCTCCTATCCTTCATAAGGAAGTTCAGGACTTCCCTGGTGGTCCAGTGGTTAGGACTCCACGTTTCCGCCGCAGGCGGCGTGGGTTCCATCCCTGGCTGGGGGCCTAAGACCTTCGCATACCTCGAGGGGTGTGGCCAACAGAAAAAAAGAAAGAAAAGAGGCCTAAAGCTTTCTCGTGGCCCCTACCCGTGTCCACAGAGCCTCCCAGAGGTGCCCAGAGGGACCCAGCCTCAGTCGTCCGGAGTGGAAACCTGTTCCCATGATAACACTCTTTATTAGTTTTATTCCCTTCCCTGACGCACTTTCCCCACTCCTGTTATGGAATTTCCTTCCAATAGACTACTTGCTTTCAAATCTTTGTCTTGCGGTTTACTTTTGAGGAAAGAAATGAAAGTGTTAGTCCCTTAGTCGTGTCGACTCTTTGCGACCCCATGGACTATGTAGCCCGTCAGGTGCCTCTGTCTATGGAATTCTCCAGTCAAGGACACTGGAGTGGGTAGCCATTTCTGTCTCCAAGGAATCTTCCCAATCCAGGGATGGAACCCGGGTCTCCTGCACTGCAGGCAGATTCTTTACCATCTGAGCTACCAGGGAAGCTTAAGTTTAAACTTACAGATTCTTACCCTATAGCACTCTGTACCTGCTGTTTTGTATCTTCCTTTCACTCATGAACAAAATATCATGGTACTCATTTCATGCCACTGTGTTTGTTTATTTAGGGTCCCAGCATAGGGCACACATGCATACTCCAACCTGTGCAGAGCTTCGTATTTCATTTTGTAAACAAATCTGCTTGCTTAGACTCTTAAAGAGTCTCATAGACCTTTTGTTGTTGTTTCTTGAATCACAAATGCTTATGGTGCTGGCTGGTGCCCTGGGGTGTGAAAAACATGTGCTCCGGGTGATCCAGGATTGGAGTCAAGTTTAGCTCTCTCATTCCAGCAACATGACCTTGAACAGGTTACCTAAGCTCCCCGAGCCTCACTTTCTTCTCTGTAAAACATAGAGAGTAATGCCTACCTACCTCAGAGCACATGAGAGAGAAGATGAGGCAACGTCTGTGAAATCCCAAGCTCACGATAGGTGCTCTGTGATGGCGATCTCCATCAGACCTCTGACCCCAGCCTGCAGGGGGTTCCCAAAATGTTGTAGCACCTGTCACCTTGCTGTCTAGCTGGTGGGTCCATCTGGACTACTGTGGGACACAGAGGAGGAAGGGGAGGAGGGATTAGAGTCCAATGAAAGCATCAGGCAGGGTGTCCCAGGGGAAATGACATTTGAGCTTGGTCTTTGGCTGATTAGGATTTCACTAAGACAAGGAAAAGGGAAGGCAGACACTTCGGGCGTTGTTCTGGGTAATTCTAACTCCCCTGGCTGGAGGTGACAGGGCTCAGGGCACCCACTGCGGGAGGTTAGACACTGTGCTTGTATTAGCTGTGGATCTCCAATCCTCCCTGTTATCAGGTGGTTCAAACACAGCAGCAGCCTTGGTGCCTCAGATGGGTCAGTCTTCAGTCCAGCACTGACAGCTCTCATGTTCCTTCAGTCCCTGAGGTCTGCACAGAACTTGGGGTCTCCTATTTCACCCTAGCTTTTAGGGCAGAGGTTGCAGCCTATACACTAATTTTATTTACAATGTTAAAAGCAAAATGGAGCTGATAACTAAGAACTGGAATCAGTCACTTGCAAATCTGGATATTTAGCAACTTTTGTGAACTGGGGAGATCTGGCAATGTTCCTGGTCCATGTTCCCACATGCCAATGGGTCAGCAGCGCCCAGGAGGAGCCATGACCTTTATCAGGCAAGACCTGTGCTTTTCTGCCTGCCCCAGGCCACCCATCCCTCCTTAACACTGAGACTGGAGCTTCTTTCTTTTTACTACTGGGCTGGAACTTTAAAAAAAAAATTATAGAGGAATGTTTCTCAGTATCTGTATCTCTATCAAAACACTACTCAGGGACTTCCCTGGCAGTCCAGTGGTTAAGACTCCACACTTCCAGTGCAGGGGCATGGGTTCGATCCCTGGTCAGGGAACTAGGAAGACTGCTTGGCCCAGTCTTACTTTCAGCTTTCCTGACTGCATGGTGGTGTGGTCAGTTTCTGTATTTGCAAATGGGCTTGTGGAGAAGCAGCTCTATTTTAAAGAGTGTTTTGATTGCTTTCTTCTTTAGGAAAAAAGTTTTAAAAGTAATGCCTTTTCTCTCTTTGAATCAGGACTTAGCCTCAGCAAATGACTCACACAAGGGACTCCATTCTCACTGATGTTAACACACAGCCTGTCAGGCTGGCTTTTCCACCTCCTCCCTCCATACCCTCCCTGTCCCCACCTACACCCCCTGCTAACTGGTGCTTCCCTCATGAGCGGAGGTAATTCTAAGTGGCCCAAGGAATGTCTTCTAGAACGTGCAGCAAAACACTCTTCCTGCAAGAAACAATTGATTTTTGTTCCCTTGGTACCGACCTGTAAGTGTGGCAACTACCCTTTAAAAACTAAATCACTTCTCTGGGTCCATTAAGCTCCCTCCTGAGAGGGCAGAAGCCCTTGGGGTGGTTTTGTGGCCAGTCAAACCTCAGAAGTCACTGTCTTGACCGAGGAGGTGAAAGTTGCTTCACTTGTTGTGAAGTCACCCAGACAAATGTGGTGAAGTTGACTCCGTTGGGGACCAAAATGTAGGCTGTCCTACTGAAACGAATGGGTCAGAAGTGAGAGCGCTGTGAGGGGTGATTTCCCTCCCCCATTCTAGGCCTCCTCAGCTTCAGGCAGCATCTGAATGCAGCAGACAGATGATGAGGTGGCCTCTGTTTTTGGAAACACCTGGGAAATGGCTCCTGGGATCAGAGGATCTCTAGAGAATGTTTGGGAATTTTTCTGCTATCTGAGAGATCAGTGGATAGTTTTTTACACTTTTAGAAGTTTTTAGGAAGAGAAGAGTTATGCTTCCAACCCTGGCAATAGGTTTGACCTCTTGGAGGAGGCTATAGTGCTAACT
Source organism: Aepyceros melampus (assembly GCA_006408695.1). NCBI lineage: Eukaryota > Metazoa > Chordata > Mammalia > Artiodactyla > Bovidae > Aepyceros > Aepyceros melampus. Next base: position 134,334 of record SJXQ01009497.1, on the reverse strand, counting down.
CAGGGTAAAAATGGGTCCCTGGGAGTCAAGCTAAAATCTGGGCCCTGTAGGTAAAGCTGTCAATCAATCTGGAAGCAGAAGAATCATCTTAAAAATGCAGCAGTCTGGGCCCCACTTGCTAACATTTTGATTTGGAAGATCGCAAGTGGGACCCAGGAATTGGCATTTTAACCAATACTGGGCCATTCTGTTGCAGATGTATGCTGGACCACACTTTTGCAGAACCCCATCTTAGTGTTTCTCAAAAGTCACTTCATAAATTTTTTCAGCTAGTAGTTAGGAAAGTGCTTAAGGATTTATGAGTGTGTCCTCAAAGCGTGAACTTCAGCACTGCTTCCACAGACGGGCTTATTATTTTGGATTTAACACAATGGAATTATAAATTATTCATTCATGGTTGAAAATAAAAGAACTTGACTCAACATCTGGGGGCTGAATGCAGCACACAGATCGCTTATGCTGTTTCTATAAAAATGGAATTCGTTTCCATAAGGCACATAGCCTGCTTCCTGTTTTCCCTTGCAGGGTGCTCTGTCCCGCTGGCTAAGTGCCTGCAGAGAGGTTGCTGTGGGGTGAAGTTGTTCTTACCTTCCCTATTCAGGGGCCCTGCATCATTGGTTCCCAAATGTTGGTACGCAAATGATCCCCTGGAGAGATGATGAAAAATGTAGATTCCAGAAGTTTTTAAGAGTCAAGTGAGCCCTGACAGCCTACACTTAGAAAAAAAAAAAGTTATTGAAGTATAGTTGATTTATATAGTTGAAGTATAGTTGATTTATAGTTGAAGTACAGTTGTTATTGAAGTATAGTTGTGTCAATTTCTGCTATATAGCAAAGTGACCCTGTTTTACATGTATGTGTTAGGCACTCAGTCGTGTCCAACTCATTGTGACCCAATGGACCGTAACACATTTCAGACTCCTCTGTCCATGGAATTTACCAGGCAAAAATACTAGAGTGGGTTGCCATTCCCTTCTCCAAAGGATCTTCTCAATCCAGGTATCAAACCCGGGTCTTGCACATTGTAGGCAGATTCTTTATGTTCTGAGCTACCAAGGAAGCCTGTTTACATGTGTGTGTGTGTGTGTATATTCTTTTCCATGAATCATTATGATTCATCATGGGATATTGAGTATGATTCCCTGTGCTATACAATAGGAACTTGCTGTTTATCCATCTTGTATACAATAGTTTGCATCTACTAATCCCAACTTCCCACTCCATCCCTCCCCCAACACCTTCCCCCTTGGCATCCAGAAGTCTGTTCTCTGTGTCTGTAAGCCTGTTTCTGTTTCACAGATATGTTCATTTGTGTTGTATTTTAGATTCTGCATATAAGTGATTGCATATGGCATTTGTCTTTCACTTTGTGACTTATTTCACTTAGTATCATCATTTCTAGGTCCTTTAAGAGAATCTGCATTTTAATCGGCATTCCTGATGGACCGCTTGTCCTTCCACGCCTCTTGTGGGGCACCCTTGGGGTACCTTGTTGTCTGTCTATTGGGAATTTGGGCACACTGTCTGGGGCCTAAAAACTTTTTTGGGCCTGACAAAAATGTTTGAAACCAGCAGAAGTTGTGTTGGTTCCAAAATAGAAGGAGACAACTGCAAAATCAAAATTGTTTACCAAACATAACAAGCCAACTCTATTCATTATTAAATTTAGTTTTCATAAAATTTTTATTACATTGGAGAACAGTTTGTAGACTATATTTTTTTCTTCATTTCACAAGAATTCCTGAATAAGCCTGATAATCATTAAGTAGTCGTCAGTTCAGCCGTTCAGTCGTTCAGTCGTGTCTGACCCTTTGCGACCCCATGAATCACAGCACGCCAGGCCTCCCTGTCCATCACCAACTCCCGGAGTTCACTCAAACTCATGTAATCAAGTTGGTGATGCCATACAGCCATCTCATCCTCTGTTGTCCCCTTCTCCTCCTGCCCCCAATCCCTCCCAGCATCAGAGTCTTTTCCAATGAGTCAACTCTTCGCAGGAGGTGGCCAAAGTATTGGAGTTTCAGCTTCAGCATCAGTTATTCCAAAGAAATCCCAGGGCTGATCTCCTTCAGAATGGACTGGTTGAATCTCCTTGCAGTCCAAGGGACTCTCAAGAGTCTTCTCCAACACCACAGTTCAAAAGCATCAATTCTTTGGTGCTCAGCTTTCATTATAGTCTAAATCTCACATCATACATGATCACTGGGAAAACCATGGCCTTGACTAGACGGACCTTTGTTGGCAAAGTAATGTCTCTGCTTTTGAATATGCTGTCTAGGTTGGTCATAACTTTCCTTCCCAGGAGTAAGCATCTTTTAATTTCATGGCTGTAGTCACCATCTGCAGTGATTTTGGAGCCCCCAAAAATAAAGTCTGACACTGTTTCCACTGTTTCCCCATCTATTTGCCATGAAGTGATGGGACCAGATGTCATGATCTTAGTTTTCTGATTGTTGAGCCTTAAGTCAACTTTTTCACTCTTACATGTGAATCATTTATCACTAAGTAGTCATAGTCAGTAATAAATTATTTGTACCAGATGTCAAAGGCAATATTATAAAAACCTCCTTCAAAGTATTTTTGTAGCAAATACTTATTTATAGTCACAGGTATACTTATGTTTGGTGGCTTCTCTGATGGTTCAGTGGATAAAGAGTCTGCCGGCAGTTCAGGAGACAGGAGTCACAGTTTTGATCCCTGGGTCAGGAAGATCCTCTGGAGGAAGAAATGTACCCACTCCAGGATTCTTGCCTAAAAAATCCCATGGACAGAGGAGCCTAGTGGGGTATAGTCCATGTTGTTACAGAGTTGAACATATCTGAGTGACTAAGCAAGGAAGCATACTTATATTTATCACAGAATGTTGCTATGATTTAATTAATAGGTTCGATGCAAAGCTAGAATGGGTGCTTCAGAAGTGAAGGTGCTTAGGTCTTATAAAAAGTTTGCCATGTCCTTAAGAATACATTTAGGATTTTCCTGGTCTTTGGGCCACTGAGTTCATAGTAACCTATTTACTTGTGAAGTAGACAGTTGTAATTCCAATTTTACAGAGGAGGAAGTCAAGTTGTTTACTGATTTACTAAAGGACCAAGAGGCAGTAAAAAACAGAATTCAAACCTAAGTATTAGTACTCTGAATTTAGTATATGTTATACTTCAGTGTCAGAAACCATACCCTCAAACGCCCTTCATACTGCTACCCTGGGAGGGCTAGCTCTTTGTGTCCTTGGGGAACTAATCATAACAGCACAAAGCAATTTGAACATTTTTGACCAGAGTAGAAATCAGTTTCATGTTTTGGGTCAGAAAGCAACATATTGACAATAATCTTTATGTGTAGATGAAGCCAGCTAAGAGAGCTGGCTTTGCGGTCACGACAGTGCTGCTATTTCTGCTAAAGATAAGGAGGGTGGGGAATGGGGCTATTACTTGATATATCTATGGATCTATTTCTCCAGCACACTAAAAGTCTGGCAATCTTGAAGGGTTATTCTAATAAAGCCAGGGCAAGATTGTATAAGAGTCTTATCACAAAAGCAGCCAGGTTGCTTAGAGACAAGCAATCAAAATACCGATAGAAAAGAACCAGCTCTCTGTGGAGAGTTCTGTGCTTCTGTCCAAACTGCAGATACCACCCTCTTCCCAAACTTCTCCAGAGATTCTGGGCTTTGAATGTTCACCCATGGTGGTCTCCCTTCTCCTATTGCTCATGTTCATCCTACCACTATTTTCTGTGCAGCTTGAAAATCTTTAAAGAAGGACTTGAAGGAAGAGAGCTATGGATCACAGTGTTATTCTCCATCCATGAACAACATGGAATACATGTTAATTGCAGAAAAATGACAAAGCGTGGGTAAACCAAAGGGAGAAATAAACTGAAATTTCCCCATCTAGTACATCTGCCACTAATATCTTAGCATATATCATTCTGGGGTGTTTTTCTGTGTAAAGGGCTGCCTATTGGTACTACGGTGGGAGCATTTCCGTTTCATAATGCTTTCCCCACACAGGACACATTGTGAATGCTATACCATATGAACAGGCGCACACCTGTGGACACAGCTCTTGTTTGATGCACAACCTTTGTTATAGGGCTGTACCACAAATACATCAATATCCTATTATTAGGAAGTTCAGCTGTTTCTAAATTTTTACATTGATAAACAATGCTGAAGTAAACATTATTTTGCAAACACCTCCTATTCTTTTAAAAAATATTTATTTATTTTTGGCTGTGCTGGGTCTTCACTGCTGTGCGCAAGCTTTCTCTAGTTGCAGTGAGCTGGGGCTACTCTTTGCTGTGGTGCTCAGGCTTCTTGTTGTGGTGGCTTCACTTGTTGCCAAGAACAGGCTCTAGGCATGTGGACTTGAGGGGTTGAGGCACATGGGCTTAGTTGCCCCAAGACATGTGGGATCTTCCTGGACCAGGGATTGAGGTGGTGTCCTCTACATTGGCAAAGGAAGCCCCTCCTATTTTTCTCAAGACTGAATTGCTCAATGGGGTTAAGGTCCTGAACAGAAACACAGAGAACTCAGAGAAAGTGGGCATTCTAGTTCTAAATGTTCAGCAAGTCATTCTCCTTGGCAGGAAATTCTGGTAGCTGGCATTCTGTGTCAAGAATCGTGAAGCGTCTGAAATTTCACTCTATTTGCAAGATAAGAAGTTAGCCTGCTGTAGATTCATTGGGGCTGGCTGAAGAGTTGAGACTCTGGGATCAGAAACAAAGGATGATTTATTACTCATAGCAAGAGTGGTAGCCCAAGAATCAGCATTTTTGCCAGCTTCCTGAGCCCCAGTTCCCACAGCAGCATCATACTAAGATGGTCTGGTGACAGCTGCACAGCACAGTGGAGTGTGTTATAGGAATGGAATCCCAAACTTAGGGAATTGGAATCTTTATTATTCTGGACAGTATGCAAACCTACCTTCTACTCTGGAGGGACAGACACTATCTCTCTTTTCAAGGCTATTCACTGTACAAATATCCTTGAAAATATTGTCTAGGACAAGGGTACTTGATCACTCTCTTCCCAAGATGTTTAGAAATGTGAGAAACTCACATACCCAAGGAGGACTGTTAGCTAGTATTCTGTCTGTTTGCTGGTAGGGAACTTAATGAGGGTTTTTGGTACAAAGTGTAGTATTAGCAATTACACATGTGTTTTGGACTGAAAGTCTGTGTCTCACCAAAATTCATATCCTGAAATATTAACTGCTAATGTGATGATATTAGGAGATGGAAGTCTTTGGGAGGTGATGAGGTCATGAGTGACTTCACTTTCACTTTTCACTTTCATGCATTGGAGAAGGAAATGGCAACCCACTCCAGTGTTCTTGCCTGGAGAATCCCAGGGACGGCGGAGCCTAGTGGGCTGCCATCTATGGGGTCCCACAGAGTCAGACACGACTGAAGCGACTTAGAAGCAGCAGCAGCAGCAGCAGCAGCAGCAGCAGAGGTCATGAGAGTGAAGCCCTCATGAATGGGATTAGTGTCCTTATAATGGAAACTCAAGAAAGCTTTCTGATCCCCTTCTGCCATGTAAGGATACCAAGAGCATAGCTATTTATCAACCAGGAAGAGAGCCCTTACCAGATCAAATCTTTCAGAGCCTTGGTTTTACACTTCCTAACCTTCAGAACTATGAGAGACAAATGTTTGCTTTTAAGTCGCCTAGTCTATGGTATTTTTACTACAGCAATCTAAAGAAAGATTGTTTCTACCTACCTATCTATCTATATCTTCATTATGGTTTTGAGACATGAGATAATGGATGCTGACAGTTAGAAGTACTAAATAAGTAACTATCTGAAACATATATCTAAAATTCTCCCCAAGAGATCACCCAAGTCATTCTCCTGCTCTCAGTAAGAATATCTTTTCAACCTACTATTCCCATCTCTTCTCTTGTTAGTACTAGTTTGTGCCAGGTCACACTTCTGGAATAATAAAATGGTGAAATTCACCTGACTCTCAAAAGCACCGTATCAGTGTTAAGGTCATTCTTAAGCTTGGCCAAGCAGTGAAGTAGTTATAATTCATGGTGCATTTTGAAACATCAAGAAATATATTATTTTGTGATACTGAATTTAATGAATCAGATATCTAGAATACTGGAACTGGTGCACGGGGATGATCCAGAGAGTTGATATGGGGTGGGAGATGGGGGGAGCTGGGGTTCAGGATTGGGAACTCATGTACACCCAAGATGGATTCATGTCAATGTATGGCAAAACCAATACAGTATTGTAAAGTAAAATAAAGTAAAAATAAAAAATTAAAAAAAAAAGAATACTAGAATGGGTGGCCATGCCCTCCTCCATGGGATCTTCCCGACCCAGGGATCAAATCCAGGTCTCCCACATTGGAGGTGAATTCTTTGCCATCTGAGCCATGAGGGAAGCCCAAGAATACTGGAATGGGTAGCCGATCCCTTCTCAAGGGGCTCTTCCTGACTCAGGAATCAAGCCAGGGTCTCCTGCATTACAGGCAGATTCTTTACCAGCTGAGCCACCAGAGAAGCCCACTGAACCATATAGAAATAGATGTAGTCAAATACACAGGAACAAATATGAAATAAAAATTCAACCAGGGGCTTCATGTGGATACTCTGATGTTGTAAAAGGAGGAAAAGAAGTGTGGTCAGTGCAGTTCCCTTGAGTCTGAGATCAGTTCAGTGCCCATGCTGCTGCTTGTTCTCTCCGTAACCTGCCTCTTCTGTTGAGCTCTTTATTTGTATTGCTTTCCCTCAACAAGATTGCTTTCCCTGTCTTTGCATTTATCTCAGTGAGTAAGAAACTTCTTTGAAGTGTCCGAGCTGTCTACATGCTTTTTTTTTTCTTTATAATACAATAGTTCCAACTTTTCATATTTATTACTGAGTCTCAGACTGACAGGAAATAAAAAAAATCAGGAGCCAAGCATTACAGTAGTGATGTTCTCACTGTGATTTGGCTGCTTAAAAAAGTGGTCTTAACATGTGTGCCACACATGTTAAGACCACTTCTTATAGACCCAGCTTGCTTCTTATAGACCCAGCTTGGTTCTTCTCCAATGTCTTCTCTTGGAGTTGTACCTGATTTTATTGCCAGTTTTCATTCGAATCCACTGAGGAATGGGACGATTCTGCTTTTGTTTCTTGGCCAGGAATCGCTTGATCCTGAAAGTCTTGTGAGAAGACATGGCGAGAAAAGAACTCAACCGCCCATAGGATGGCGGAGAAGAGAAAAGAGCTGTCTACATGCTTTTAACATGTGATCTAGCATGTGTGCACAGGCAAGCAAGAAACAGGTACGTATGCATACGTGCACACACATACAGACACAAACACATCTGAACAAGTGTGTTAGTTTCTCAGTTGTGTCTGACTCTTTGCATCTCCATGGACTGTAGCTTGCCAGGCTCCTCTGTCCACAGAATTTTCCAGGCAAGAATACTGGAGTGGGTTGCCCTTTCCTTCTCCAGAATATCTGAACAAAGAAAACCAAAAAACCCTTATTATGTATGATGCACTCTGATATTTTCTTTTGTGTTTTATTTCTTCTATTTTATTTTATTCTTACAAATAACGTAGTCTAACTCTTTAATAGGTCTGGATCTCAGAATATGGAAAATATTCTGCAGCATGTTTCCATACCTAGGTTAGTATTTCTTGGCTTCTTTTTCTTCTTTCATCATCAGCAACTTCTGTGAGAACATATTCTTTTATTCCTTTATGCAATGTGTATTTACTCAGCTACTGTTCCTAACTTAAACAGTCTGGTATCTCAGAATATGGAAAATATTCTGCAGCATGTTTCCATACCTAGGTTAGTATTTCTTGGCTTCTTTTTCTTCTTTCATCATCAGCAACTTCTGTGAGAACATATTCTTTTATTCCTTTATGCAATGTGTATTTACTCAGCTACTGTTCCTAACTTAAACAGTCTGGGGTGTTGAGGAGTATGCATGATATTAATAAATGCCTCAAGGCGCTCACAGTCTAGAGAGGATAATAGGTATATAATTAAACAAAAATTACAAATTATTGCAAGAGAAACACTTCTTTATATGTGGGAATTTTTTTAATGAATTATGAATGAGATTACATAAGCAGTCTAATACGGAAGATGACATTTTGAAGATAGTGGTGAAATAAAAGTTCCAAATAGACCAGTAGCTGACTCTCCAAGCAGAGAGAAACAGATGCACACAGACTCTGAGTCTTGAGCCTGTGATATCCAGTGATGCTGTGACTGAAGATCAATATTTATGAAATTGATGTGGGTGAGGATAGCACAAGGAGAAGAACTTGGTGATTCAGATAATAAGAGTCAAGCCTAGAGTCTGAAATTATGGGATTTGGGGTTCATCCTCCAGTGGGGAGACACTGGGAGATGTTTAAGTCTGGGAGTTGGGCAGTCTGCTTTGTAATATAGAAAGGTTTCTATGGGTCAGTGTAAATACTGGCTGCAGGGGTACCAGCCTGTGAAAGACAGGTAGTATTAGGAACCTCAATAGGAAAACAATGGAGACATTTGAGAGGAAGAAGGAAAAAAAAAGTCAAATCTCATTGTCAGAGGTAACCATTTACTAACAGGAAGTAGTTGTACTATAGTGCATGTGCCTGCTCAATAGTGTCTGACTCTTTGAGACCCCATGGACTATAGCTATGACCCAATCAAAAAATGGGCCAAAGAACTAAATAGACATTTCTCCAAAGAAGACATACGGATGGCTAAAAAACACATTATGAAAATTTTGAAGAATCTTTTGACTTTCTTGACCATTAAGAGAAGAATAATTAGAAAATGTACAAAAAAGTTGAAAACAGAGCCTGTTATAGTCACTCAGAAATAAAGTTTGTTATTTTTAATTTTGATTTCTTATATAATTTTAGAACCATCATTCTTTTCTCAATTTCTTTTCAATTTTTTTTTCTAAATAGACTTTTTATTTTGGGGGCATTTTTTTAGGTTACAGAAAAATTAAGGAGAAGGTACAGAGTTTGTATGAACCTTTTACCTCAGCATGCATGCACACCCGCACACACACTCCCCACTGTCAACATCTCACCCTAGAATGATTTATTTGTCTCAATTATTGAATATAATTTGTTTCTTCATGTATATGTTTTATATATGTTAGAATATTTATACTTGTATATTGAATTTTCAGGGTGCTAGTGTAAAATTTGTTTTTAATTTTATTGATAAATTCCACTTGTTTGTTGCAGATATATAGGAAATTGATTGGCTTCTATATTTGAACCTTGTGTCCTACATCCTATGTACAACTGCTTCTTTGTTCCATGTATCTTTTACCAGTTGGTTCTGAGTCTAGCAGGAAATTTTCATGTTTCTCACATTGAAGTGTGATGTTAACTATAGACTTTTTATAGATGGCCCTTAACAAGTTGAGAGAGTTCCCCTATATTCCTAGTTGACTGAGAAGTTTTACAGTGAAAGTGCTTTGCATTTTGTCAAATATTTTTTCCATCAATTGATATAATCATGATTTTTATTCTATAGTCTGTTGATGTGTTGGATTCTGTTAATTGATTTCAGAATGTTTGATCACTGATTTCTTCCATTTTATTTTACTTTACATACTTCTTTAATTCATTGTCATGTGACAAACAATTTTTGCTGATTCTGATTTTTAACTTTTTTCTTTTCACATCTCATCTGTTTTCCTTGAAAATCTCATATATTTTAAACTTTTTCAAATACTGAGGGCTTTCAAATCTCAAATTCAGATGGAAACACTCACATGAGAGCTCTGTACAATAGTAACAGTGATGATATTCATTATTTTTATATGGTAACATATACCTTTTTTGAGTATATATCTGTGCCAGACATTCAAACATTCTCCTTTGTTCTCTCTTTCTGAGTCTTGCTCTTTTAGATTACACATACAAGTGGCATTATACAGTATGTGTCTTTCTCTGTCCGACTTATTTCACTTAGCATAATGCCCTCAAGATCTACTCTTACAATAAAATGGCAAGATTTCCTTCTTTTTTATGGCTGACTAAATTTTATTAACATTAATATATATGTATATATAAGGTTTGATCCTTTTATATATATATAAAAGATTCCTTGGAGAAGAGAATAGCTACCCACTCCAGTATTCTTGGACTTCCCTGGTGGTTCAGATGGTAAAGAATCTGCCTGCAATGAGGAAGACCCGAGTTCCATCCCTCGATTGGGAAGATCCCCTGGAGAAGGGAATAGCTACTCACTCCAAAATTCTTGCCTGAGGGACTCCATGGACAGAGGAGTCTGGTGAGCTATAGTTTATGGGGTTGCAAACAGGAGACATGACTGAGCAGCTAAAACACACATACATGTATAAATAAATATATATATTATACAATATAAGTTATATATTATATCATATATATATATTTGACCCTTGAACAATGGCAGACATTCTTATATGCATTTTACTTACATTGTCTGTGTTTACATTAACTACATTAGCTATATATAAGATAATGGAGGCCAGATACATCGGATAGTATGTGCAAAGTTACTTAACACTTAAGAATAGTATTCAGGGGACTTTCACTAGTCAATCTGGAACTGACTACATACCGGGTGTCTCATTTGGCTTTTCTATAAGCACCAACATTGAAGCAAATTAATTCATTCACTTCATATATTTCTAATTGTAATTTTTATATAATTTTCCTCTAGGACTGAAGCAGAGTTTATATTGTTCATTAGTAATATAAACATTGAAACATAGCTACTGCTATTGCTACTGCTACTGCTAAGTCACTTCAGTCTTGTTTGACTCTGTGTGACCCCATAGATGGCAGCCCACCAGGCTCCCCCGTCCCTGGGATTCTCCAGGCAAGAACACTGGAGTGGGTTGCCATTTCCTTCTCCAATGCATGAAAGTGAAAAGTCAAAGTGAAGTCACTCAGTCATGTCCGACTCTTCATGACCCCATGGACTGCAGCCAACCAGGCTCCTCCATCCATGGGATTTTCCATGAAGCATAGGGAGACATGTAAATAAGAGACATAGATAAATATAGTGTTTTTATGAAATTTAAGAATTATCTTATGATGTAATAATGAAATATTGTAATTTCTAGAAAGTTCAAGGAAATGAAATAAATAAGATTGAATGTAAGTGTGTTACCTCATATATAATATCAACTGAAATTGATAATTATGGGACAAAATTGATTTGAATTTTAATATTATATGAGATACAAAAATAATTAGCACATAGTCTTATAAAAGACAATAAAAGAATCAGAATCCTTCGAGCCATATTTTTTATTTTATTAGGATTGCTTAGAAATATATATATATATTTTTTTATAAATATAAATATATATATATGTACCTAAAATATACATACATAGGAAGAAACACAAGCTGGAATCAAGATTGCCAGGAGAAATATCAATAACCTCAGATAGGCAGATGACACCACCTTTATGGCAGAAAGTGAAGAGGAGCTAAAAAGCCTCTTGTTGAAAGTGAAAGAGGAGAGTGAAAAAGTTGGCTTAAAGCTCAACATTCAGAAAATGAAGATCATGGCATCTGGCCCCATCACTTCGTGGGAAGTAGATGGGGAAACAGTAGAAACAGTGTCAGACTTTATTTTTTGGGGCTCCAAAATCACTGCAGATGGTGACTGCAGCCATGAAATTAAAAGACGCTTACTCCTTGGAAGAAAAGTTATGAACAACCTAGATAGTATATTCAAAACAAAGACATTACTTTGCTGACTGAGGTCCATCTAGTCAAGGCTATGGCTTTTCCTGTGGTCATGTATGGATGTGAGAGTTGGACTGTGAAGAAGGCTGAGCACGGAAGAATTGATGCTTTTGAAGTGTGGTGTTGGAGAAGACTCTTGAGAGTCCCTTGGACTGCAAGGAGATCCAACCAGTCCATTCTGAAGCAGACCAGCCATGGGTGTTCTTTGGAGAGAATGATGCTAAAACTGAAGCTCCAATACTTAGGCCACCTCACGCGAAGAGCTGACTCATTGGAAAAGACTCTAATGCTGGGAGGGATTGGGGGCAGTAGGAGAAGGGGACAACCGAGGATGAGATGGCTGGATGGCATCATGGACTCAATGGACGTGAGTCTGAGTGAACTCCGATAGTTGGTGACGGACAGGGAGGCCTGGCGTGCTGCAATTCATGGGGTCGCAAAGAGTCGGACACGACTGAGCGACTGAACGGAATCGAACGGAAAATACCAAAATTATGGCTGGAAGACTTATGCCCTCCAAAGACATTAATGTTCCAATATCTGGGATTTGTTGGTTCACATAGCAAAATGGACTTTGCAGATGTGAATTAAATTAATAACCTGAGATGGAAGATTATCCTGGATTTTCAAGGGGTGCCAAACTAATCACATTGGTATGTCAGTTGGAGAGCTGCAGATGGGGCTATTAATAAGACAGACGGTAAGAGGAAATATTGCTGGGTTTGAATAAGATGGGAAAAACAAAAAAATAGGTTCTTGTCTAGAGTCTCCAGACACCTTAACTTTGGCCTGGTGAGACCCACGTAAGAGTTCTGACCTACAGGACTTTAAAGTAATAAATGTGTATTTTAATGTGTGTGGTGAATTGCTACAGCAGCAACAGGAAACTAACATACAAGAGCTGTCAATACTGAAGGAAAAAAACACACACACATTTAAAAATTTTATAGCAAAATGAAGAGTATATATAATCATGTGTGTGTATATATATATATATATATATATATACACCTTAAAATCTATACACATTATATAAATATAGCCACATATATCAGCTATTTCCAAGTTCCCTTTCCATAGATGCTTTGTCATTTTTTGCCTATATGCAACAAAAAGCCCCTCAGTGCAAGAGAAGTCCTCTTTTCCCAAGATGTGTCAAAAGAATGTTCATCTATTTCTTGAGGGTTTTGTAGTTTCTGACTTAAGTGGTCAACATTAATCTTTTGTATTACATAGCTATATCTGCTTATATGTTTGTTTCACTGGATGATAAGAAAACATTTAAGTGATGTTTTAGATGGGATCTACTCATTGGAAAGCATCTAATCTTTGAGAATTTAGAAGTTCTGATTATCAATAAATGAATATTGGCAACTTAAAAGTTTTACCACTTCCATTCCGAGCCAACAACTTTAAAATGGTTTTAAAATGAAAAAAAAAAAAAAAACATTTTATTAGAAATTATTACGGATCCAGAAAACGAAACGTCTCCCATACATGATCGGCTCTAACCAGTTCTGGATAATAAATGTACTATAGTTTCCAACGACATATTGAAATGATTTGTAAGTCAAGATGAAGCTGCAAAAAATACTAATTTTCACTAAATTGGACTTATGTAAATAGTAAAGCATGGCATATCAGTATATAAAATATTGTGTTAATGTAGTATCCATGATTTGATCTTTTTTACAAAATAAACCACTACTGAGTTTTCACCTAGAATTTATTTTTTAAAGAAATTTATTTGGAATATTTATAGAGTTGCTAATATGATTTAAAAGTTTATGCATGATTCACTTTCTACTGAGAAGTGCCTAGAATATATTTTTCATTTAAGAAAATTATATAATACTAAAAAGTACTTATCTCTCTATCACTTAGATCAGTTCAGCTCAGTTGAGTCACTCAGTCGTGTCCGACTCTATGTGACCCCATGAATCACAGCACACCAGGCCTCCCTGTCCATCACCAACTCCCAGAGTTCACTCAGACTCATGGCCATCGAGTCCATGATGCCATCCAGCCATCTCATCTCTGTTGTCCACTTCTCCTACTGCCCCCAATCCCTCCCAGCATCAGAGTCTTTTCAAATGAGTCAACTCTTCACATGAGGTGGCCAAAGTACTGGAGTTTCAGTTTTAGCATCATTCCTTCCAAAGAAATCCCAGGGTTGATCTCCTTCAGAATGGACTGGTTGGATCTCCTTGTAGTCCAAGGGACTCTCAAGAGTCTTCTCCAACACCACAGTTCAAAAGCATGAGTTCTTTGGTGCTCAGCCTTCTTCACAGTCCAACTCTCACATCCATACATGACCACAGGAAAAACCATAGCCTTGATGAGATGGACCTTAGTCAGCAAAGTAATGTCTCTGCTTTTGAATATGCTATCTAGGTTGTTCATATCTTTTCTTCCTAGGAGTAAGCATCTTTTGATTTCATAGCTGCAGTCACGATCTGTAGTGATTTTGGAGCCCAGAAAAATAAAGTCTGCCACTGTTTCCACTGTTTCCCAGTATATTTCCCATGAAGGGATGGGACCGGATGCCATGATCTTCATTTTCTGAATGTTGAGCTTTAAGCCAACTTTTTCACTCTCCTCTTTCACATTCATCAAGAGGCCTTTTAGCTCCTCCTCACTTTTTGCCATAAGGGTGGTGTCATCTGCATATCTGAGGTTATTGATATTTCTCTTGGCAATCTTGATTCCAGCTTGTGTGTCTTCCAGTCCAGTGTTTCTCGTGATGTATTCTGCATATAAGTTGAATAATCAGGATGACAATATACAACCTTGATGTACTCCTTTTCCTATTTGGAACCAGTCTGCTGTTCCATGTCCAGTTCTAATTGTTGCTTCCTGACCTGCATACAGATTTCTCCAGAGGCAGGTCAGGTGGTCTGGTATTCCTATCTCTATCAGAATTTTCCACAATTTATTGTGATCTACACAGTCAAAGGCTTTGGCATAGTCAATATAGCAGAAATAGATGTTTTTCTGGAACTCTCTTGCTTTTTCCATGACCCAATGGATGTTGGCAATTTGATCTCTGGTTCCTCTCCTTTTCTAAAACCAGCTTGAACATCTGGAAGTTCACAGTTCACGTATTGCTGAAGCCTGGCTTCGAGAATTTTGAACATTACTTTACTAGCATGTGAGATGAGTGCAATTGTGCGGCAGTTTGAGCATTCTCTGGCATTGCCTTTCTTTGGGACTGGAACAAAAACTGACCTTTTCCAGTCCTGTGGCCACTGTTGAGTTTTCCAAATTTGCTGGCTTATTGAGTGTAGCACTTTCACAGCATCATCTTTCAGGATTTGGAAGAGCTCAACTGGAATTCCATCACCTCCACTAGCTGTGTTTGTAGTGATGCTTTCTAAAGCCCACTTGACTTCACATTCCCGGATATCTGGCTATATAACTTAGATTAACCCCTATTCCCCAAACCTTGAAATGGTCCCTATCTATATCTTATCTACATCTGTTTATCTTGAAAAGTTCTCAGATACAGAGATCTTGCTTATATCATCAATCACCTTTTCATAATCTTTATAAATATAATGGAAGTTCAATATCAAATTCAAGTAGGAAAATGAATATGTACAAGTGCAAACATTTTTTTAAATAAACAGTATCCAATATTTGTAAATTTAAATATATCAAAATTCTTGTACTCCTTTCTGATATATTTGGTTCTTCTTAAGAGTAAAGTCTTAATAGCTCTTAACTTTAGAATATTTTAGCAAGTACTCGCTGGATTTGGTTATAAATTTAATAAAATATTAGCTTGACATTAAACTTTTTTCAATAAAAGAAAATGAAGTGGTTCCATAATAAACTGATTAAAATTAACTACATATAACTGGTCAGTTAGAAATTTAGGGAAATATTATTTCATGTTACAATAGGTGCTTTAAATTATTCATTAAAAACTAAATAAGAGTTCTCAATTGGGAAAATACAATTTATTTTTATTTGTTTTCTGGTCACTTATGGCACAAACAGTGTCATTCATGAAACATTAGTCAACATTACTTGGGAGCATCTAACATCAAAGTTCTTAGTCTTTATTTCAAGGTATATTTCCTTAATTCTTATAAATATCTCTCCACTACTTGTGACACAATCAACATCCTGAGACTTTTATGAAGCAGAACATAAAATATGATTGAATACATATATTTATATATATAATATATATATTTACTCACAAAAAGAGATTGACTTCTGTTGGTAGACTATTTCATTTTGATACTTTTAACTTCTCTGCCCCGTGAAGGTGGTGTGTCTTAGAAGACCAATCACTTGGTTTAGTCAAGGGAACTGAGTTTTCTGACTTCAACTCCAACAAGGTACAAGCATCAGTTTACAATTATTGAATTTTTCTCACCATCAAACTCATTAGCAATACTACTTAAAACAAGGTAATAGTTGCAGCAGTAACTTAACCACTTTATAGTTCCTTTAATTATTTTTAAAACAGAGTATTTTCTGTCTTGAAAGACTACGTTCTTCACATTTTTGCTTTAAAAGAAAATAAGAATAATTAATAATTATTGCATTGAATTTTAGTACAACAACAAAAAAACGTTTTAAATACCAAGTGAGATTTTAAAGTCAATTCACAAGTTGGCAATATGAACTCACCCAGCGCTGCCTTCTGAGTCATTTTTAGTACATCACTGGCTAATGTGTGCTTAGACTAACACTTATTGACCTATCTGTGGCTGGTAACACTCTGCTCTCTGTTTATTGCTAATTGCCTCATCTACTCTCTTTAAAATGACACAGTTAAGTTAGAGTAACAATCGCAGACCCTATTATATCATTTGTTTAAGGGACCCTAGACAGATAATTAATACAATTCACCACAGGTCAAAATCTAGAGCTCATAATGAAACCTAAAAATCTATAACTCCACCCAAGGGCACCTCTCAGGAGTTCAACTCTGTCCATTCAAGCAGTTAAAAGGATCTCACATTCTTTTACTGTACTACTCTTAATCTCTCCACTAAAGCACAAAAGCTACCTGTTTCTATACTTTCTATTCTTCCCAATCTTATGTCACTTTACTAAGGTTTGCCACATCCAGTCATGTCATTTAATTTTAAAAGTAAATGTATCAATGAATGCTATTTTAATATATTTAAAAATATTTTAATGTAGTTATTTAAAAAATGTACCTTTTTAGAAAATATTCACATACTCTATGATTTTTAATTTAAATAATATTAAGAGGAAAGGGACTATAATTAAAAAAGCATCAAGATCTATAAATCAAAATAATTTATCCATCATAGTTAAATTAAGGAAATTTTTTAGTATGGCATTCAATGCTCATGATAAACTTAATAAAATGACCTCAATATTAATTTTAATTTCTGATAAAAAGGTTGCTATTGCTAAGTCACTTCAGTCGTGTCCGACTCTGTGCGATCCCATAGACGGCAGCCCATCAGGCTCCCCCGTCCCTGTGATTCTCCAGGCAAGAACACTGGAGTGGGTTGCCATTTCCTTCTCCAATGCATGAAAGCGAAAGGTGAAAGTGAAGTCGCTCAGTCAGGTCCGACTTAGCGACCCCATGGACTGCAGCCTACCAGGCTCCTCCATCCATGGGATTTTCCAGGCAAGAGTACTGGAGTGGGGTGCCATTGCCTTCTCCGGATAAAAAGGTTAAGAGTTTTAAAAGAATAACCATAGGTTGACAGAAATGTTATATTATCTGAATTATTCACTACTATGTAATAGAGAAATATATCCATTCCTTTTGTTATATAATTTCCACTTAAAAGTGGAAAAGTTTCCCCTGTTCCATTCATGTTGGACTTAAGTATTCATTTAATGGAACATCACGGACTCAATGGACTTGAGTCTGGGTGAACTCCGGGAGTTGGTGATGGACAGGGAGCCCTGGCGTGCTGTGATTCATGGGGTCGCAGAGTCAGACACGACTGAGTGACTGAACTGAACTGAACCAAAGTATAACTTCTGTATTTGGATATGCATCAGGTTAACTGAGCTGCTTCCTGCAGGGAAATCATTCAGTGAACACAGAGAAGGCTCAGAGCAAAAAATGAGAAATGTGCACAATATACTGTAACTGAGGTGATGTGTTGTTTGGTTTAAACTGCATCTAGCCAGTTGTTACAGCACTATCTAGAGTGAGAAAATGAGCCCAGAGGAAGTGAGGAAGGTAAAAGAGGACTGTGATATGCCCTTTTACACATAGAAATGAGCTTGTAATTTGCACTAAATGTTTTAGAGTCGTACATAGAGCCTCCCTGATATTTTGAGAGAAATTCAGCATAAAAAGAATTATATTTTCACCTACATTTCACCTTGCAGCAGCTAGCCCCAAGGCTGTAATTGGTCATTTATTTTCTCCCTTCTATCCATTTTAAATTCCCTTTCCTTTTGGCCAGATAACTAACATTTTATCTGAAGACGTTAATAACTCTTAGTCACTTTATTCTTATAAGTCTGAGATGAACTATTGAAAATACCATTCATGATAACTACTGGACATAAAGTAAAATGAAGTGAAATTTGCTCAGTCATGCCTGACTCTTTGTGACCCCATGGGCTATACAGTCCACAGAATTCTCCAGGCCAGAACACTGGAGTGGATAGCTGTTCCCTTCTCCAGGGGATCTTCCCAACCCTAGGATGGAACTCAGGTCTCCCATATTGCAGGTGATTCTTCACTGTCTGAGCTACCAGGGAAACCCAGTGACATCCAGAAAGCAGTTCAATTGAATTCTTTGGGAAAGGACAGGGACTATATATTGTTATCTTCCACACATAAAATAATTTTATCATTCCATTGACAGATATTGATAAAGGGGGTGTTTTTCAGATCAATAGCTACATACCAAATTCCAGAAACTATTTTAATGTGTTCCACAAAAATATATCTTGTGGAATAATTCACAATGGAATTACATGGATAAGTTTATAGTAGTCCTTCATAACCCACCACAAAAGCCTACTTATTTATTCCATGATAGTGCATATTACCATGATCATGAACCTGCAATGGTTAATTATTTGTTATTAGTGCTAATCTCTATTACATTTTGATAAAATTTAATTATTGATGTTGTGGTCTATCTTAGATTGTGCATAGGACATTAGACTTGTTTTTTTCCACCACACTCCTCCTAGTGCCAACAGCTAACTATATCCATTCTAATTATGCATTTTGGGGCCAGGAAATTAACAGAAGGTAGGTCCACAGGCCCGTTGAAACCCCTTGAGATGGACATGGACCATGATTCCACTTACGGTTTGTATTCCATTAATTTTGCCTTACAGTACCTTAAGGAAGGATTGAAGAACAGCCTTTTGGACTCTGTAGGAGAGGGAGAGGGTGGGATGGGTTGGCAGAGTGGCAGTGTAACATGTGTGATATCATAAGTGAAACGAATCGCCAGTCCAGGTTTGATGCAGGATACAGGATGCTTGGGAATGATGCATGGGGATAATCCAGAGAGAGGGTGTGGGGCGGGAGGGGGGAGGTGGGGGTCGGGATTGGGAGTTCATGTACACTCGTGGCTGATTCATGTCGATGTGTAGCAAAACGAATACAGTATTGTAAAGCAAAACAAACTAAAAAATAAAATGCCAGGCCAGGTTTGATGCAGGATGCAGGATGCTTGGGACTGATGCACGGGGATAATCCAGAGAGAGGGTGTGGGGCGGGAGGGGGGAGGTGGGGGTCGGGATTGGGAGTTCATGTACACTCGTGGCTGATCCATGTCGATGTGTAGCAAAACGAATACAGTATTGTAAAGCAAAACAAACTAAAAAAATAAAAATTAATTATAAAAACAGAAAAGAAAAGACTTAATTTGTCTTATACATTTAGTGTAGCATTTCAGGGCTTTTGTACAAAAGAATATGTCTTCTCCTTTACTCTGAGTCTAAAGTTTGGCTTAGATTTGTAAACTAGGAAGAGAATATGGTTGTAGCAGCTGATATCATGACTGTGTTCTCAGCTTTCAATTTTTTATTTCTCCATAAATAAGTCAAGGACTATTCTGGTTATCTACAGCTGTATCTTGACCCTAGAAAGACTATGGTCTTTTATCATTACAAGTTATCCCTGAGGCCAAGTCATCTAGATTGCCACTCTAACCTTGATGCCCATTAAAGTAACTATATTCACCTTTCTTTGTCAGTTAATTGGAATTCTTGGGCTTCTAAAATTTCAGAATTCTATTAATTCCAGTGAAACCAGGGAGCACATTTCCATGGTCACATCTCTTACTGTTAACTTTGATTTACAAAGGCAACAACCACTGAACTTTTCAAACATGCCAGCACCCTTCATCTTTTATTCCTTACTGAAGAATTTTTTTTTCTCATTTGTTCTTTTTGCTTTATTGAACTGTGTCCTTTAGGTGATCTTGGAAAATATATTCAAGTGGTAAATTCTATGGTATCCCTAATAAATGCATCCTAACCTTAGTCCAGAACTGTCTAACTCCATACTCTGCTAAGGAAGTCCAGGTATTTCTACCTCATTGACTATAAGCCATCCCATGTATCCAGGTTTCCAGGAACTATTCCTAGAAGCATTTCAAAATTTGCTTCAAGTTTCCTTTCTGAGATATTAAGCATGATTAATGAGTAAACACATTCAACAAATTATCTCCTATCAAGCTCTAAATATTGCCTTACCTATTCCAACCCAATCAAAATCATTATGGCACAACTGTCTGAGAATTTTGCAATGTTTCCTTCATAGATGTTAAAGGAGGTGTTTTTACTTGCTCAAGGGGTCAGGGAAAATGCGTGTGTTCAGGATTCTCAAGTTTTTCCACTCAAGAATTCAGTGGAGAGTCTAGGTCCCAAGTGTCCAGGATTCTCTGTCAGAGAACTTGGCAAAAATAACTCTTCAAACTATGTAATCTGTCTCCTTTGTATCCTTGTTATTAATTGCATCGTGGGCCTGAATTTACAAGAGAATCTTCCCTGTGCTTGCAGAAGATATGAATCTCTTTACATGCTGTCCTGGAGGTGTTTTAACTTTGATAGTATGCCTTAACCTGATATTGGCTAAGTTGAGACTGTTACTTTTTCCTGGGCTTCTAAAGCCATTACCACAAGCCAGTGATTTCTACAGTCTTTAAAACAAACACTAATTGCCCCCATACTAGTCATGTCTCCCATGCCTGCCATAAACTAATGCTTCACCATACACTTGTGAGTCAGTCCAGTCCTCCACTTATGAGAATCCTACAAATTGTGATCTTATTACATACTCAAGGTTCTCATCATGTATCAAAAGGCTGAAACTGGTGTAAGGTTCCTTACCTCTGACTGCAGAGTGACTCTGCATCAGAACTCTCTTATTAATGGTGGAAATCTGGGTTCCACTAAAATCAGAGACTAGCTCCAGCACTTGACTGCAGATGGTTCAATATAGGAGGTGAATTAGAGGAACAGAGTGGGATTAAGAAGAAGCAAACCTGAAAGACAGGAAAGCCAGTCTAAATGGTATGCAATCAAATTTGCCAAAACTGTGTATAACTGGCATTAAATTTTCACTTCAATAAACCTTGTGAAATGATGTCATTTTAATAAGCCCTTTAGAATGAGTCTTAGAATTGTCTGTCTGAAACATGAAAGAGGAGCACACAAATTCACAAGTTTCTGTTTCCCTTTGTTTACCATGTGCAATTTATTTTTCCATACCCAAAGCAATTCTCCAAATCTTTACTTCCAGCAGACATTGACTTGGTATCCTACATTTTTACTAGATTCTGGCACTCTACCTAGAGTTAGCACATTCGATCCCATAGATTAAGAGCTTAGTCGTACCTCTTCCTCCCCTCTTCAGATATCAGTTGGGAGTCTAGGTTGTTATCTGTACTTCTGATCAAAATACTATACATCAAAGGTTCCTATCACTCCCACATTGGGTTTGAATTATTTTCTAGAGCATCTCACAGAACTCTGAGAAATAATTACCTAAGTTTACTAGCTTATTTTAAAAGGATGTAACTCAGGAACAACCAGGCAGACAAGAATGAGAAGCTTCCTAGCTTTCTCTAGATGGTTCACTCTGCACAGATCTCCACACGTTCACCAACCTGAAATCTCTCCAAATCCCCTCCATTTTTAATGTCTGTGGAGGCTCCATTATAAATGATTAAATGGTTACGTCAGATAAGATGGCTTTAATCATTAGCCATTCGCAATTCATCCACCAATGAATCCAGACCCTCTCCTCCTTCCAGATGTTACCTTCATGGAACTGAAAGTTCCAATCTTCTAATCAGGGTCAGTTCCCTGGAACCCCCTCTCCCCCTACCTTAGGTTGCCTTGAGTTTTTCCAAAGTCACTTCATTAACTTAAAAAAAAAAGAAAAAGAAAAAGAAAAAAAAAATCTTTTAATGCTCTCATTACTTAGGAAAGTCAAAGGTTTTAGGAACTCTTTGCTAGAGGAGGGGTTTTTTTGTTTGTTTGTTTTCTTTTTCTTATAAATCACAATGTCATAGATTGTCAAATCCCTTATACTCCTAGATTAGCCCTTGTGTCAGACTGTAAACGGTACACAACAGGTTGATCCAGCAATATCTGCATTAAAAAAATATGGATCCAAATTATGTGAAGCACAGTGATTCATATAAAGTAACTGCACAATGTGTAGCCTGTAGGAATTACTGCATCTTAGCTATCATAAAGAAACTATTGGAAGTATTATAATAATGCCTCTTAAATGCAGAGTAAAAATGAGCAGTGTAATTCCTAGCCACAGTGGAAAGCCCAGAAAATCAAAATGAAAATGAACATTGCAGTTTCTGTTTTTATTTTCAAATTAATGTACCTTTTTTTATTTATTTTTTATTTTTTTTAGTTTGTTTTGCTTTAAAATTCTGTATTCGTATTGCTACACAGCGACATGAATCAGCCACGAGTGTACATGAACTCCCAATCCCGACCCCCACCTCCCACCTCCCGCCCCACACCCTCTCTNGACCGAGGATGAGATGGCTGGATGGCATCACTGACTCGATGGATGAGAGTCTGAGTGAACTCTGGGAGTTGGTGATGGACAGGGAGGCCTGGCGTGCTGCAATTCATGGGGTCTCAAAGAGTCGGACACGACTGAGCCACTGAACTAAACTGAAACTTTCATCTAAAGATTTTGGTTACAGTTACTGAGTTAATCCTTCTCCTGTTCTTATGAGGTAGAGTCTAATGTTATTTGCAGTTCTGCAGATGAGGCTGAGAGAGTTATCTCAGATGCCAGGTTTTGTAAATACCTTCCCTAAGACTGGAGCCAATATCTTTATGGTGTTGCAAAGGCTCAGGTTGTGGTGGAAAGAGGTATTAAGTTGTGGAGACTATTAGGATGTTCCCATGTAGGCAAGGTGGTGAATAAGTGGAACAGAAAGAGGCCTGTCACTCTGTGTGTGGTCCTGGGGGTGCTGAAGTTCTAGAGAAGCTTTATGAGTCATTGTTCTTACTAAGTAATGTATAAATCATGGTGAACCCTCTGAGATGAACCACTTTGGTTTAAAATGGTAATGTTTCAGTGAAGCAGATGAAGTGAGAACTTGAGAGGACTCATCAAATAAATCATCTGATCATAAAAAGAAGATGATATACTAGCAGGTCTGGAAAAGATAGGGCAGGTCATCCAGTTCAATGGTTTCCAGATGTTCTAATTTCACCGGCCAATAAAAAAAAAAGTTCAGGACTGATTGAGTTGACAAGTTTAAATTTTCTACAAAGCAAAGTGTACCGTTACTGGCATTTCTTAAATGGAAGGGCACTTTAACCTCAAAAAGTTTACAGAGATTAAAGACTCGGAACAAAAGATAATTTCTCTTAAAAAAAAAAAAAGACTTTGCAACTTTATGTTGGCATTTAGACAGAAATGATATCCACTGTTTTTTCACTTCCAAGGTGTTCTTACTTGTAAAGTATACTATCAAGTTAAATGCAATTGAGGTTGCATTTGATTTTGGAAACACTGAAATAAAATGTTTCAGTTTTCCTACATCTGAAAAAAAAAGAATGCTCTCTTTCCTCAATTCTTTGATATCATGTGGCCTGTTGTTTTCTTCTTGATGCAGGGGTGGGTTTTGTGGTCCCATATCCAATGGTGGGACTTCCCTGATGTTGGTAAAGGATCTGCCTGCTATGCAGGAGACCTGGGTTCGATCCCTGGGTTGGAAAGATCCCATGGAGGAGGGCCTGGCAACCCACTCCAGTATTCTTGCCTGGAGAATCCCCATGGACAGAGGAGCCTGGTGGGATACAGTCCAGGGGGTCACAAAGAGTTGGACATGACTGAGTGACAAGCACAAGCAGGCAAGTATCCAATGGTGACTGGGAAAGTAGATCTCAAATTTAGGTAGTTTCCCTTAGCGTCTGGGAAATGGACTCCACACTGTTCAGTTGTTCTCACTTCGTTTGTAATGCTCAGGGTGGTCTTCGAGAAATGTGACAGCAGCAGCCCTCAACTCTCCAGTCTCTGTTCCTCCCTTGCAGGCATATGGAGAGAAGGTTTCTGTACTGACCTCTGGGGCTGTGGAAAATGACTGTGGTTAGGACTGTCCTGCTCAGAGACCCAGCTGGCTTAGCATGGCACAGTCAGAAACTTGCCTGAGAAGCCAGTGGCCATGGAATTTATTTTATTTTATCTTAATTGACTTATTAGTGTATTTATACCCAGGGTAGGCATTGGAAGGGGCTTCCTAGGTAGCAAGAGTGTAAAGAACCTGCTTGCCAATGCAGGAGACATGAGAAACAAGGGTTCGATCCCTGGCTTGGGAAGATCCCCTGGAGGAGGGCAAGGCAACCCATTCCAGTGTTGTTGCCTGGAGAATCCCATGGACAGGGGAACCTGGCAAACTACAGTGCATGGGGTCACAAAGAGTTAGACACGACTGAAGTGACTTAGCATGCAGGCAGAGAAAACCACAAATTCTGTCTAATCTATCAATACAGAAATGATGTTCAGAGAAATTCTATGGCCTCAGGTTACTCGGCGAATGACTTGTATTCCAGGCCAGGAAGCAACTTTGTGTGGGTACAGCCAGACACACATTTTTCACCCAGACAAATCTATAACCAAAGACAGACTCGATCGCCCCTGGGGCCCAGGCAGGTGGAGGTGGCCAGATCACAGCTGTCCCTTGAAGCCACTAGCTCTTCTCACCTCTGCCCCATCACTGCCATGGGGGGATGTGAGTCCTGGATTCTCAGACCTTCTGACTGTACAAGTGTGAGTCATTCCGTTTTTTACTCTGTGATCCGACGCTTTGCGACCTCATGGACTATAGCCAGGCTCCTCTGTCCATGGCATTCTCCAGACAAGAATACTAGAGTGGGTTGCCATTCCCTTCTCCAGGGGATCTTCCTGACCCAGGAATGGAACCCAAGTCTCCTGCATTACAGGCAGGTTCATTACCATCTGAGCCACCAGAGAAGCCTGATTGTATAAGGGAAATAGAAAAATCCAGATTTTTGAAAGGAATCTCCCACATTTAAAATTTTGCCAATTCAAAAAATTTTTTTTAAAAAACACCAAAACAGCCAAACCAATATGTCTGTGGACCAGGTTTGGCACATTAATTTCTGTTTGCTGTCTCCGCTGTAAAGAATCGTTGGGAATTTTTGGGTTTGATCCTTCAGAGGTTTGGCTTGAAGAAGTCATGGGTGAAGGGAATCGTGATAGCCATATGACAGAATGTTATGATGCCATCATTTAAAAACAATGTTTAATGACAGGAAAACAGTTTTGGCATAATTAGTGAATGCAGCAGGATATAACAGGGTTTATTTTACTCTATGACCCTCAGCTATACTATGCCTAAGAAATGTGATGGGCAGTGGGGAGTCCGTGCATCTGCGAGCAACTGTTCCTTCTCCTCCTTCACGCTTAAACTTTCCAAGTTGTGCATGATAAACATGTGCTCCTTCTGAAAACAGAAAGCAAATACACAGAAGTGCTCATATATTATACCACTCTGAGGAACATATTCTAAAACAATTACAAAAAATAGAGCCTTATGCACAAAGTTACTCAGGCGTTTTATCTAAAATAGAAACTGATGAACTGTCCATCAAAATGGAAATATTTAAGTCAAATATAGAATATTTATACAATAGAATATTTTGCAATATTTTTTGATAACATTAATAAGTAATAAAATAATGATTAAAATGTAAAGCAAAAGAAGTAGGACATAAAGTTGCATAAACACTCGGATTAAAATTACACTTAAAAATACACCTCACACGTAGAAAAAAGGCTGAAGAAAAATGGAGAGAGTAAGATAATCAAACTTGTAGCTGGCTAATAGATTTATGGGTAATTTTTTTTCTTTCCCAGATTTTCTATAGAAGGGTATAAAAAAAAAAAAAAGAAAAGGCTGCCATTAACTTACCTTATTGCTGCTGCTGCTGCTGCTGCTGCTGCTAAGTCACTTTAGTCATGTCCAACTCTGTGTGACTCCAGAGATGCAGCCCATCAGACTCCCCTGTCCCTGAGATTCTCCAGGCAAGAACCCTGGAGCGGGTTGCCATTTCCTTCTCGAGTGCATGAAAGTGAAAAGTGAACGTGAAGTCACTCAGTTGTGTCCGACTCCTAGTGACCCCATGGACTGCAGGCCACCAGGCTCCTCCGTCCATGGAATTTTCCAGGCAAGAGTACTGGACTGGGGTGCCATTGCTCTTAGATATGCACTAATATGAAATACACAAAAGGCTCTTTTTAAGTCTTTTATTGTTGGTTTACAATTGTTGGTTTAATTTTCTATTGTTGGTCTAATTTTATAGTTGGTTTACAGTGCTGTGTTGGTTTCTGGCACACAACAAACTGAGTCAGTGATATATGTATGTACAGACACATATGCAGCTAATATACACATATACACCTATATGTGTACATATTGTTTTCAGATTCTTTTTCACCATACATTATTATAAGATACTGATACAGTTCCCTGCACTATAAAATATGACCTTGTTGCTTATCTATTTCATATAAAGTAGTTTGTATCCGTTAACCCCAAACTCCTAGTTCATCCCTCTCCCCCCAACCCTTTCCCTTGGTAATCACAGGTTTGTTTTCTATGTTTGTTAGTTTATTTCTGTTTTGTAAATAAGTCCATTTATATCTTTTTTTCTAAGACTCCACATATAAGGGCTAACATATGATATTTGCCTTGGAGAATCCCAGGGACGGGAGAGCCTGGTGGGCTGCCGTCTATGGGGTCGCACAGAGTCGGACTCGACTGAAGCAACTTAGCAGCAGCAGCAACCTGGTTTACCTCACTCAATATGATAAGCTCTAGGTCCAGCCATGTTGCTGCAAATGGCATTATTTCATTCCTTTTAACGGCTGAATGATATTCCATTGTCACCTCTTCTTCATCCATTCATCAATTGATGGATGTTTCGGTTTTTTCCACATCTTGGCTATTGTAAATAGTGTTGCTATGAACATTAGGGTGCATGCATCTTTTTGAATCTAAGTTTTCTCCTGATAAATGCCCAGGAATGTGACTGCTCGATCATATAACTCTATTTTTAGTTTTTTAAGGAACCTCTATATTGCTTTCCATAGTGGCTACACCAATTTAAATTCCCAACAAAAATGTAGAAGGGTTCCCCCAAAGACTCTCTCTCCTTTTTTTTTCTTTTTTTGGCCATACTGTGCAGCACAGAACTTCCCCAACCAGAGATCGAACCCATGGCCTTTACATTGGAAGCATGAAGTCTTAACCACTGGACAACCAGGGAAGTCCATCAGAAGTCTCTCGTTTTGATAGCTTTCCTTCCCCTCAACATAGTGATATGCTCTGTTCCCTAGAAATATACTTCCTGTTCTTATCTTTCGCCTTGGTTGCAAGGAAGCTCCAGAAGTTAATTTATTGTTTGATCAATGTAATTACATTATCCGTAGTTTTTGATTAATTTTTATCCCCTCCTCTCTCCCAGTTCTAAAATTTATCTTTAATGATCTTAATTTTAT
The DNA here is from genome assembly GCA_006408695.1 of Aepyceros melampus. NCBI lineage: Eukaryota > Metazoa > Chordata > Mammalia > Artiodactyla > Bovidae > Aepyceros > Aepyceros melampus. The sequence goes on along the minus strand of SJXQ01009497.1, from coordinate 106,614 downwards.
TTTTCCATGTATTATATGGAACTATTTTATTTAAAACTAATTCAAATTCTCCTGAGAAGCAGGAAGAGTGATTATGTTAATAAAGAATACGTCTATATCGTCTCTTCCACAATTTTCGTGTAGTGAAGGAAGTGTTAAGTAAAACTTTCAGTCACTCCACACATAAACATATATATGTATGCATATAATTCTTTGAATACTTATGACTCATTGATAATCAGAAAGGGTTAACTATCTTCCTTTTTTCTATGTTTTTGTTTTTCTTATTTCTTTTTAGTTGCACAGCCCCTCATAACTCTTAAAAGGTATTAATGAGAGTTCTTCAACTCTCTTCAATATTTAAAAGAAATTTAACTAAAATAGCCCATGAAATCTAACTCTGTATAAACATGCAACCTAAAATTTTTCTTTGCTTTTGGCTGAGATTACAGCAACTCAGTGTGGTAACACTTTAGCTCATGCTGATTAGATTGTTTAATTTGCAGTCAGACAAGTCTTTGATGTAGGAAAAACCCAGGAAATAAATTGTTAATTAATAATCACAGTATATTTGGAAGTGCAAATTCTCAAAGCCTAGTGTTTGTGGAGGAAAAAAAATGATGGCAGGAGCTTGCTGCAGTGAAGACATTGGGCATGTGAATGTTTGCTCTGCTTGTGGTCATCTTGCTGGGGGGAGGACGGTGCTTGGCGATACTAAGGAATGGGCTCTTCCTCTGTGGCTCCCACGGAAGGGGCTTCCATTTTCAGTCAGAATTGAAATGATTTTTCTCTTAAATGTAGCAGCAGTCTTGTATCTTAATCTAGTGGCACTCTGCATTTCTGTGATCATTATTCTGCCTTCCTGCTGTTTGCTTATTCCCCAGTATGGCTACCGGTGATGGATCAGTCACTTCACTGAGCTGATAGATTCCATCTATTAATGTGGAGGCTCTGGGCTGGAGACAGCATGATGGTGGTCAGGTGCCTTGTGACAGTTGCTCGGCCGTGTCTGACTCTTTGCAACCCAACGGACTATATAGTCCATGGGATTCTCCAGGCCAGAACACTGGAGTGAGTAGCTGCTCCCTTCTCCAGGGGATCTTCTCAACCCAGGGATCAAACCCAGGTCTCCCCCATTGCGGCAGATTCTTTACCAGCTGAGCCATCAGAGAAGCCCAGGAATACTGGAGTGGGTAGCCTGTCCCTTCTCCAGAGGATCTTTCTGACCCAGGAATTGAACTGGGGTCTCTGGCATTGCAGGTGGATTCTTTACCAGCTGAGCTATCAGAGAAGACCAGTCATGTGCCTTGGCCATTGGCTCAGAGGCTGAACTGGCCATCTGTTTTATATTTCAGACAGAATAGCTGTTATTGGGTTGGTTAACTGCCTCTTTATCCCAGGACTGCTTTTAAGGGAAGACTACTAGACATAGGCGTTTCCCTGAGTGGCTCAGCGGGTAAAGAACCTGCCTGCAATTCAGGAGATACAGGAAATATGGGTTTGATCCCTGGGTTGGGAAGATCCCCTGGAAGAGGAAAATGGTAACCCACTCCAGTATTCTTGCCTGAAAAATCCAATGGACAGAGAGGCTTGGCGGACTACAGTTCATGGGGTCATGAAAGGGTCAGACATAACTAAGCACACACATAGGAGGTAGGACTAGACACAGACCAGAAGTGTTAGATTTGAGTTCTGGCCTTGCTATGTAAGAGTTCGGTGACCTTGGGAAAATCTTGAAACCTTTCTGAGCCTCAGTTTCCTCATTAGTAGAATGAGAATCTTGTCATATCATTGGATAATTGTGAAAGTTCAGTCAAGATATTTACTAACTGTAAAGTGCTACAGCATTTATTTGTCTTCCCAGACCCACCTTTCTGCCTTGGAAATAGCATGATCCTTCTTTTGGGGGAATTACTCTTCCTTATTCCTCACTCTGATATGTGGTCCAAAAGGTCTTGACATTTTGCAAGACATATTCTACCTCTCTGGGCACAGGAACTGGTCTAAAGATAAGCATTTCTCCCCTATTAGTTACCTATGGCTGCATAACAAGCCACCCCAAACTTAGTGATCTGATATAGCAATAACATTATTTTCATGATTCTGTGGGTTATCCAGGTTGCTCTTGTGCTGGTCTCAAATACATTCTCTCATGTTGCTGAGTCAGCCAATGGCTTGAGTAGGGCCAGATGCTCCATGATGGTTTCACTGTATATTTAGAGACTAGGTGCTGGTTATTGTCTGGGTCAATCTTTCCATCCTGGGTTTCTTTTCAGGGCAGTGGAAGCACTCTATGAGGAAAAAAACAAGCTGAAGGTCTCTTGATGCCAACAGTTGACATTACAAAACATTACTTCTGTATTTTGGTCACAGTGAATTACAGGGCTAGCTTAGATTTAAGACAAAAGCAAACGTACTTCACCTCTTAATGGAGGAATGACAAAATAATATTGCAAAGGCTTTTGTGTATAACGTTGGAAGGAATCACTACAGTAGTATTTGCAAATCATCTACCATATTACTGAATCTGGAAAAACTTGGGGCCAAGACCCACTGGCAGCCATTGTTCCAGCCTTGGGAAGAAATCAGCTTGTAATAGTTGAGAATGAAACTGACTTCTGGAGAGAAGCAGAAACAAGAGCTGGAGGGCTCTGAAAAGATCAGAGCCTTTAAGACCGCTTTATGTCTGTTCTTGCAGTTAGGATCACATGAGGAAATTAATCCTCTTCTCCTCTCTGCTAATCTAGTTTAAGTTGGGTTTTTGTCATGTGTTCTCTGGGAGACCAGCTGAATAATACTTATTCCTTTCTGTTTGTTTGCCTCCCCTGGAGAAAGGATGAAAGGGTGGAGAGTAGAGATATATGAGTATTAAATTAGTTACGAACATGGGCACAGTGTGCCCATGTTTTCTCTTTCTACACTCCATCCTCCACCCCCTCAAAACTGAATAGACTGGCAACATTCTTACCACCATTATTTACTCTTATTCTGACTGAGGATAAAAACGACTCTGAGCTCCCAGCAAGCAACATCCTGGTGGAAGATCAGATCTCGAATGGCAGCATCCGAAGAAGGAGAGAGTGTACATACGTAGGTGTCTTTCATCCCTTCTCAACAACGGTCTTAAAGTCTGAACCTAGAGAAGCACGGGTAGCATCTGCGTCAACAGTATGACAGAATTGATATCTTGTTGCCGGTTTGGATTAACTACTTAGAGCAAGGAACAAGCCAGATTTGATCTCAAAGGGCTCTTGACAAATTGATTCCAGTCCCAGCCCCTCCCTTCTCTGTGTCATCTTTTCAGAATAAACGGGTGGGTAGTCTTTTGATACTGTAGTATTTAAAGCCTTGAAATCTTGTGCTTCAGAAATGAAAAGCAAACTGTGATCTTTCATAACCAACAGAGGAATGAGGGTCATTTTCTGCAGTTAGCCATTCAACTGATCACATACACCTTTTCATCTTCAGACTTCCTTGTTTTATGTAAAATGTCATTATCCAATTATCTTAGCAAACCTCTCCCCAAGAATTTGACCTTTCAGTATTCTGTAATTTAATTCTCTAACCACATTACCTTCCCAAAGCATTTCTTTGGTCCGAGTCACAAACAGTAAATATTTGTAAGCACACGTTCTTCAGCTTGACCTTAAAAAGTGTCTCTATTCACCAAGAGCTCCTGTGTGGTGGAGCTGATGCTGGAATCTCCTCTTGGGTTGGCCTTTGGAAGTCTTTGTCTCAGGAAGATGGAGGAAAATGGTCTAGTGGCAAGTTTTGTTTTTCCAGGTATGAGCTCTTGTCTTCAAACATGTTTTCTAAGCCATTTCCCACTGTATTAGAAGGGATGAAAGATGACTGGGAACTAATGTTGTAGGGTTAGATTCAGACAGACTTGAGTTTGACTGCTAATCTTGCTATTGACCATCCACACAACAATAGGCAAGTCATTTAACTTTTCTGATCCCAGTGTTCTCATCTGTAAAATGGAGATAATAATACCTCCTAGGATTATATTGAAATGAAATGAGAAAATGTAAGAATATGGCACTGTGCCTGGAACATACTAAGTGTCCAATAAATGATATCTATTATTATTGCAGTATTTAATTTATATAATTTAATTAGATACAATTTAATTTATCTAAGGAGGTTTGCATGCTGTCAGGGAGCAGAAGAATCAGCCTGGATTTTTAATATAATTCATTAATCTAAGGCAGTCTCTTCCAGAGTGAGCAGTAATGTAACTTTCAGAAAGGCTCTTATTAGGTCATTTATATTGAGAAACTGAAGACAATTGTTTTAATGTTGGACTTTGAATGTGGAGAAAAGTTTGTTCATATTTTGTTAAGAGGAAATAAAAGAAGAGAAGGCCTGGCCATTTTCTACTTTAAATTGAAATAGAGAGGGATATTTATAGGATTTTGGATCAACATTAGGGTCCTCTGGATTGATCATCATGTTGGATAAATAACCATATTCTTTTTAAAATTAATTTTTATTGGAGTATAGTTGTTTTACAACGTTGTCTTTTCCATATTCTTAAGATGACTATTGAAGGACAAATAAAACTTCCCTATTGGACTTCCCTGGCCATCCAGTGGCTAAGACTCCATGCTCCCAATGCAGGAGGCCAGGGTTCAATCCCTGGTCAGGGAATTAGATCCCACGTGCCACATCGAAGAGTTTGTATGCCGCAACTGTAAAAAAGATCCTTATGCTGCAACTAAGACCCAGTGCAGCCAAATAAATAAATAAATAAGAAAAAAACCCCAAACAAACAACAACACAACTTCCCTGTCTTCTGAGTTAAGTGACTAACAGATTTTTATGGAGAGTACAGCATTTGCTTTGAGCGTTTGAGGCTAATTTTTAAGAATGTGTCTTAGAAGAAATAGCATGTTGTGCTGAACCTCAGATTAATGCATTGTCAAAAATCCTTGAACTCAGATGAGCATACACCCCAGCTTTCATAGAACAGACCTAAGGAATATAATTGCGCCACAGCATCACTAACAGCACTCCTTTCAGTCTCAAAAGTGTACCGATTTATATAACAAATCATATGGTTACTGTCTAAATCCATATAGTCTAACTTTAAAATGTTTTAATTTTTTAATTTTTATGGACATATTATCATCACCACATTCACATTCTCAACTCTTAGAGGCAAGAAGATGTTTATCACGATGACATGACATTTGTCCTTTTATGAGACAATGGGAAATACATTGATTTCCCTCTTTGCCTTAGCTGCCAGGCAGCTCAAATCTAATTTGGAGCTCAACTGTAGGATCTTCCATAATCTAGGATTTTTCAAGCAATTATTCCCCAACTTGCCACTGTTCCTTGGTTTTTGTTTTAATTTCTATTGTATTTGGGATTCTTTCTGCGCCCCCCGTCCGCCGTGGATGGTTTCAAATCATTTTTAGGAACAAGTAGAATATAAAAATGGAAAAAGTCGTGACTGTTGCCTTTTTAATATTTAAAGTCTCATGCAAATTGGTATTAATACACTGAGCTGGATTGATTAAACACAGGATTCCCATGTAGATATCTAGAGCTGGTCACACACGGTGGTATGTGATGGTTTTTCTCATGCTGTGAGAGGCTGCCTCATTTGGCCCTCGTGCTTTATCCCTACCTGTATTCCTGACTTTCCCCAGGTAACTGCAGTTTACCTGGGGGTCGGGTAACAAGCTTAGTCCTGACCCCACTTTGGACTGGTTGATTCTCGGTGTGGGTATCGACAGAACAGAATAGAAAGAGCTGTGACATTGGAGTCCAAGCATGGGAATCTTGGTCAGCTTTAGCAGTGAGGAAGGGATTTCTCTTACCTCGAAGAACCATAGCATCCTGTGTGGGAAAGTCTACCACAGCAAGGAGTCTGAGCACCCTGGGCAAGCACTGAACTGCATGGGTCAGGTTTCCAACAGTGACACCTTGTGGCAAGAAGAAGCTATAACAGCGGTGACTCATGGAACCATCTCCCTTTACAGACTGCAAAGATTTGGACTATGCAAATTCCAAAGGGGACCATCCTATAGGAGGGAGACATGCACACCACATTTTCTGCTAATAACAGAGGTGAGGGACTTTGCTGCACTGTGCTAAGTTGCTTCAGTCGTGTCTGGCTCTTTGTGACGCTATGGACTGTAGCCCACCAGGCTCCTCTGTCCTTGGGATTCTCCAGGCAAGAAAACTGGAGTGGGTTGCCAAGTACTCCTCCAGGGGATCTTCCCCATCCAGGGGTCAACCCGCATTTCTTACATCTCATGCATCAGCAGGTCTAGCTCCACCTGGGAAGCCAGATGGATTAGATGATTAATTGTAAAATGAGAGACTGGTGACCACATCTACTTGCTTGTGAACAGTTCTCCCCAGTTTAACTGTCACCCTCGATGTCTATGAGACGGAAGGAAGAAAAAGAGAATCTGGATCTTGATGTATGATATGGATTAGAGTTGCGATGGGGTTAATAAAGAAGTGCTTTTGGGGAAAAGATAAGCCTTGCATTCTGATTTCAGGCCTGCTAAGTTCAGATTGAGCATAATCTAGACCAGGTGGCATTTATTGTGGAGCCCAGCCCTGCTGTGAGTCAGGATGACAGAAGCTGCCTAATGAGATATGAGATGAGCATGATGCAAAGGAGGGAGTCAATGACCAGTTAGTGACGTAGCCATAGCTGGATTCGGAATATAAGCTGAAGCCATACCAACTTGCAACCAAGATTTTAGTCCAGAAGTGTTGCATTAGAGCAATTTTAAGCAGATGTCTTCTGTGGATAATTTTTTTTTTTTCACACGAAACAATGATTCCCCTAGAGGGCATTTCAGATTCTTGCTTCTTGTTTTACTTGCCAGGAAATAGAGATACAGAGGAAAAATTCCCTCGGAGGGAAATATAGTTTTGGGGGGGGGCATGATAGTTGTTTATTTGTTTCAGTGAAGATTCAGTGAAACTAAGATTGACCCAGCTCTTCCCTGTCCTATAGCAAATTTGCTTTCTCCTTCAGTTGCATCAATTTCCCTTTATTTTCCTTCTGACTTGAGCCAGAGGAAGCAGTAACCTCAATTCATCTTGCTGCCTCACGCTTTGTGTTGACATCAATCACTTGCTCAACAGAACATTTATTTTGCCTCAGTTTTTCTTCGAGTTAAGTGTCTCCCCCCTACCCCCTTTTAATGGTATTTCAAAGTCTTTCTGAATTTATCCACTCAGACATAAACTAAACATTGGAAAAAATGCTCTTTAGTCATCTGTAGACAGCAGATATCTTGCCCAGTATCTACTTTCTTACAGAAACCTTTCCTTATAGTTTGAACTTGAACATCAGTCCCAGGTCACTTGAAAAACATCCCTAGCCATGATAACCATTAATGAGCAAAAATACTGGCCTGCAAATAAAATATTGGAACCGCTATGAAACCAAATGCATTTTTAAGTTTGTACTTAATGATCGACAGCAACAGTAATGATAAATGCAGCTTTTGTGCAGGGTCAGCTTTTCTTACGTGTGGCGAGTATACACGGCTGTGTGGTGTGGGTTAATGTGAATCTCCTTGGCTGTTTGAATCTCACTTGTCTCCTAGCTGAGTGACCTTGGACAAATTTATTAGCCTTTCCTGGGCCTGATCTATGATGTGGAGCTACTAACATTCATGGGGCACTTTACTGAGTGTCAGGCTGGGCTGCAGGCTCTCTACGTTTATTAGCTTAATGATTCTCCCAACAACACTTGAGGTGAGTGCTGTTCTATCTATCCTCATGTTATCAACCAAGGCACAAAGCTCACTAACTTGCTTGATGTCACAGAGCCAGAAAGCAGTGGAGCGAGGATCTGAAACCAGCAAGGCTGACTCCAGGGGCAACATACTGCTCTAATGATCGCTGTAAAAAGAACGCAGCTTGTTAACACCTTGGGTTGTTGAGAGAAGGAAAGGAGACGTGTCTGTAAAGCACACACCACGCTGGGTCTGGCTAAATGTTCTTTGGTGCTGTGAAGGCTACAGCATTCAAACCCCTAGAGGACCACCCGTTGCCTAAGTTTGAACTTGAACTTTTGAATTGGAGGTTCAATTCAAATGGCTATAGTTATTCTAGTGATTTCTAACATTTTGAAAAGGAAATTCTAGAACAAAGCCAGAGTTACCTACTGTCATCCCCACATCAAGGCAACAAGTATGAATGAGAATAGGATGATTATCAAAGAATTAGCTGGCAAGTGATGGTCAGCCACTGTCCCCTGGGTGACACGGAGAAAATAGAACTCAAATGTGCCATCCCCGACCTTTGAACTTTGTTCCTTTGTCTGAAGGACCGTCCCTTCTCTATTCTTGTAGTTGACCTCACATCAGTGGAGAGCTGGAATCACATTTCATTTCCTCTCTCCTCCTCTGGTTCTCATTGCAGCGAAGCACTGCAGCCCCAGAAGAGAATAATTTAATTTGTTTTTATTAACCAAGTCAGATCATATGTAAATGAATTTCCTGAAGAGCTGTTTAATTAGAAGAGGTTTGTTCCCCCCATTCTGTGATTCCCCGATGGAGGAAGACCTTGGAAATACACCACTTCTGTATTAAAGGTCCCACGAGCAAAACATAGGAGGGTGTCCATTCTGGAAGGAAAACTGTAAGCTGAGTCTGGCCCCGTTCTGTACAGGAGAGACTTCCTGAAGGACACAGAGTAGAGCTGAAGGAACCCTGATGTCAGCCATTACCACTTCCTTAATATGAAAGAAATGAAAATCTGAGAAGACTCCTGAGTGATTTTGGCATCTTAACAAAGTGGCCAAAAGACTTAGTAACAATGAAATTTGCTGCTTTCATTCTGTGTGTGTGTGTGTGTGTGTGTGTGTGTGTGTGTGGGTATTTCAGCCAGGTGGCAGAGTGGTAAAGAATCTTCCTGCCAATGCAGGAGACACAAGAGACGTTGGTTCAGTCCCTGGGTTGGGAAGATCCCCTGGAGTAGGAAATGGCAACCCACTCCAGTATTCTTGCATGGAGAATCCAAGAGCTGAGCCAGGCAGGCTACAGTCCATGGGGTCACAAAGAGTCAAATCTGACTGAACCTGACTGTGGATATTGCATGAATTTACTATTTACTTAGTGTGTGTCCCAGAGAAGGCAATGGCACCCTACTCCAGTATTACTGCCTGGAAAATCCCATGGACAGAAGAGCCTGGTGGGCTATAGTCCATGGGGTTGCGCAGAGTCGGACACGACTGAGCAACTTCACTTTCACTTTTCACTTTCATGCATTGGAGAAGGAAATGGCAACCCACTCCAGTGTTCTTGCCTGGGGAATCCCAGGGATAGGGGAGCTGGTGGGCTGCCATCTATGGGGCTGCACAGAGTCTGACACGACTGAAATGACTTAGCAGCAGCAGCAATGTGTGTCCAAAATGTTGTTATTTCAGAGCCCTAGGTAGGGCACAATTCTTTTAGGTGCTCAGTGGTCCTGTTCCTCTCAACCCCTAGCCCCCGACAGGAGGAGTCATCTTGTTAGCTGATTGCATCCTTTGGTACGCAGTTTACTCAACCATGGCAGACATGACCCAGCAAGTTGTACTGGCAAGTTTTTTCCTTGAGATTTTGGGTGTTAAAGCCCAGAAAATTAATAAAACATTATCTCTGGTAGGTTAAATGCTATGGTGAAAATTCTAGCTGCTGTTGGCTGCCACCTATTGCATCACATGCAGAAAGCTGGTTGGAGGTAAAGAGAAAACCTGCCATATACAGGGAGAAGCAGAATGGAAACATGCTATAAGGATGTTTGAGTCCACGCTTGCGCTGCCTTAGGTCCTAGCTTCATCTCTGTCCTTCTTTCCTCTAGTTCACTCTTTCCTTGGACCTTGATGCTCCCCCACTCATTTTTTGCTTACCTGAATTAAGTTCATGCCACATGTGACCAAAAGAATTGTAATAAGCTCAGTAAAGTGTCTTTTCATCCAGGGGGCTCTAGCTAGGCCAGAGATCAGAGAGTGAGAAAACTGAGAGCATGAGAAAGAACTTCCAGGAGGAATGACATTTGAATAATGTAGAAGAGGCATTCAGACAGCTGAGCGAAGGAGATACCTTTAAATCTATGGGGCTGCACAGAGTCTGACACGACTGAAATGACTTAGCAGCAGCAGCAATGTGTGTCCAAAATGTTGTTATTTCAGAGCCCTAGGTAGGGCACAATTCTTTTAGGTGCTCAGTGGTCCTGTTCCTCTCAACCCCTAGCCCCCGACAGGAGGAGTCATCTTGTTAGCTGATTGCATCCTTTGGTACGCAGTTTACTCAACCATGGCAGACATGACCCAGCAAGTTGTACTGGCAAGTTTTTTCCTTGAGATTTTGGGTGTTAAAGCCCAGAAAATTAATAAAACATTATCTCTGGTAGGTTAAATGCTATGGTGAAAATTCTAGCTGCTGTTGGCTGCCACCTATTGCATCACATGCAGAAAGCTGGTTGGAGGTAAAGAGAAAACCTGCCATATACAGGGAGAAGCAGAATGGAAACATGCTATAAGGATGTTTGAGTCCACGCTTGCGCTGCCTTAGGTCCTAGCTTCATCTCTGTCCTTCTTTCCTCTAGTTCACTCTTTCCTTGGACCTTGATGCTCCCCCACTCATTTTTTGCTTACCTGAATTAAGTTCATGCCACATGTGACCAAAAGAATTGTAATAAGCTCAGTAAAGTGTCTTTTCATCCAGGGGGCTCTAGCTAGGCCAGAGATCAGAGAGTGAGAAAACTGAGAGCATGAGAAAGAACTTCCAGGAGGAATGACATTTGAATAATGTAGAAGAGGCATTCAGACAGCTGAGCGAAGGAGATACCTTTAATGCATGCCCAAGGATGAGGGTGATTGATAGACCCACTAGTGTAGAACAGAGGACTTTTGAAGGCAACACAGAGGCACATGGTGCCTCTGAATGTGTGGGCAGAGTTATCAATATTTGCAACAAACTCTTATTTCTTCTTCAAGTTCTGAAGGAAAATCCCTGTTTAGAGGAGTTGTCCATACTGGTTGGATCACGCATCATTTGCTGTCACTCCCTGGATGTCTACATTAGGTTAATCACATAAGTACATATTCATACCAAAATATTGAACAAGGCAAGTGAATGTTGGGAAAAGATGCTACAGCCTATTTCTGTAAACGTGAAAGCTGATTTAAGTCCAACATGCTCATCTCTTTGTTGTTGTTGTTGAGTCTCTAAGTTGTGACAGCTCTTTGCAACCCCTTCAGAATGCAGCACACCAGGTTCCTCTGTCCTTTGCTATCTCTGGGAGTTTGCTCAAATTCATGTACATTGAGTTGGTGATGTTATCTAATCAGCTCATCCTCTGCTACCTCCTTCTTTTGCCTTCAGTTTTATCCTGATGAATTGGCTCTTCACATTAGGTGGCCAAAGTATTGGAGCTTCAGCTTCAGCATCAGCCCTTCCGATGAATATTTAGGGTTGATTTCCTTCAGGATTGACTGGTTGGATCTCCTTGCTGTCCAAGGGACTCTGAAGAGTTTTCTCCAACACCACAGTTCAAAAGCATCAATCCTTTGGTGCTCAGCTTTCTTTATGGTCCATCTCTCACATTAATACTTGACTACTGGAAAACCATAGCTTTGACTATGTGGATTGTTGTTGTTGGCAAATTGATGTCTCTGCTTTTTAATATGCTGTCTAGGTTCATCATAGCTCTTTTTCCAAGGAGCAAGTATCTTTTAATTTCATGGCTGCAGTCACTGTCCCCAGTGATTTTGCATAAGCTGTGAAGTGATATGTCTGAAAACTGTGGCATTTAAGATCTTTTTCTCTAAAGCAACTTTAATCCCACTTTTCCACTGCATTCTGCTCTTCATCCAAGCTCGTAGAGTTGACATTTATTGATTATTTCAGTTCCTGACACTTTCTGGGGATGTATAAGAAATTGGGGACTGGCTAAGACAGCAGAGTAGGAAGACCCTGAGCTCACCTCTTCCCACTGGCACATCAAAATTATAATTATTTAGAGGGCAACTAAGTAATCCATTCACAGGAAGATAATCACAGTTACAGAAGTTCTCCCCAAGGAAGGAAGGGTCTTGGTCCCACATTGGGCTCCTCACCCAGAGGTCCTGCATTGGTAAGATGAGCCCCCAAAGTCTGGTTTTAAAGGTCAGTGTGGCTTGTGCATGAGAAAGCCAGAGGGCTGCAAGAAACAGAGATCTGCTTTTAAGGGGCACATGCAAAATCACACAGGCTCTGAGACCCAGTGAAGAGGTGCTAATATGAAAGGAGTCTGGGTCAGGCACACTTGGAGATCTCAGAGAGGCAAATGGCAACTGTGACTCCCCCTGGGACACAGATGCTGGCTGCAGCCTTCTCGCTTGTTCTACCATGAGGACAGTGGGGCCAGCAAACACCATTTTGGGGTCCTCTCTCTAGCCCACTAGTGCTGCGGGCTTACCTTCCCACCAGTTGGTCAGCAGAGTCCCAAGACCATCCAGGCTGGGTAGCTGGCCATGTCTGCACCAGGCCCCACCCACCAGTGGCTGGCAGCCTCCACACGATGCTCACTCATTCACCAGCATCTGCACAGTAGTTCCATCTGCCACAATGGAGGGGCACGTTCTGCCCAACTAGGGGCACCCCCTAGATCACATAGCTCTGGTGATCAGAGGGCAGTGTGCTTCTGGGCCCTGTGAGATGCATCCCACATAAGGTCACCTAGCCAAGATCAGCAAAGGTAACTGACCTGCCTAGTAACATACATAAAGGTAGAGAATTAGACAGGTGACAGAGGAATATGTTCCAAAGAAACAAGACAAAATCTCAGATGAAGAATTAAATGAAAAAGAGATAAGCAAGATACCTGATAAAGGGTTCAAGATAATGATCATAAATATGCTCAATGAACACAGGAGAAAAACAGACAAACAGTAAGGAGTTTACCAAAGAGTTGGAAAATACAAATAAAAACAAAACAGCTGAAATATATTATAACCGAAATAAAAAATACATTAGAAGGAAGCAATAGTAGAAGATGATACAGAGGAATAGTCAGCAAACTGGAAGAGAGGTGAAAATTATTCAGCTGAACAGAAAAATAGGAAAAAGAAAAAAAAAATGAAAAAATTTAAGGTTAGTTTGAGAGACCGTATGAAAAAGTCAGATAGACAAAGACAAATACCTTATGATTTCACTTATGTGTGGAATATAACAATAACAAACAGAACAAAGCAGAAACAGAATCCTAGATGCAGAGAGAAAAAATCCCAGTTTGAGTCCTTTTTATGTTACTCACATGGTAAGTGAATACTTTCGGATGAATCTCTTAACATAAGATGTTGGTTTCTCCCCCGTGAAATGGAGCTTAGGATACTTGCAGGGTTATTTGAGCTGAATAAGATAGTTACATTTTTCGTGATACCCAGCCACACCTCAGGTTGATTATATCATACTCTTTGGAAGTGGGATCCAGGTATAAGTGCTTTAAAGCTCCCAGGGTATTCCCGTGTAGGGCCAAAGTTAAGATCCACTGATTCATGGGGGTTCATTTCACATCAGACACAGTTTTAGGCATTTTAGTCATGTTATTTTCCCTCATTTTGATTGGCAATTCACATAGCCTGAAACCAGAATGCCACAGAAATATTCAGAAGTGAAACCACATGTGCTCAAATTTCCTTTGCCAGGACGGAAACTGTCACGTTGCCTCTTTTCTTTTAGTTTCAACCATCAGCAAAATTTTTGTTTATTTATTTATTTTTGGCTGCACTGGGTCTTCGTTGTTGCACGCGGGCTTTTTCTAGCTGCACTGATCTGAGGCTTCTTGTTTCGGAGGCTTCTCTTGCTGCAGAGCACAGGCTCTAGGCNGCCAGGACGGAAACTGTCACGTTGCCTCTTTTCTTTTAGTTTCAACCATCAGCAAAATTTTTGTTTATTTATTTATTTTTGGCTGCACTGGGTCTTCGTTGTTGCACGCGGGCTTTTTCTAGCTGCACTGATCTGAGGCTTCTTGTTTCGGAGGCTTCTCTTGCTGCAGAGCACAGGCTCTAGGCCAGTGGACTTCAGCATTTGCAGCATGTCGGTTCGGTACTTGCAACTCAGGAGCTCTAGAGCGTGGGCTCAGTAACTGTGGTGCACGGGCTCATTAGCTCCACAGCTTGTAGGACTTTCCCAGACTAGGGATTGAACCTGTGGTCCTTGCCTTGGCAGGCGGATTCTTATCCATCATGCTGTCATGGAAGTCCTCTTTCCAGAATTTTTGCCTTGATTTCTCCTTTCTTCCCTTTGTGTGGAGATCTGCCAGGTCAACTTCTATAGGGTAATCATTTTGCTGCCAGTTCTCATGGGTCAGTTGCCAGGGAAATGTCAAGGCAAGCGGAAGGGCACAGATAGAGCCACTGAGTTGATCACAGTGTAGAAGACGGCTGCTGGCATCCTTGGGAGCCATTTCCGCAGCCCTCTAAACTTCTCTGCCTCTCCCAGAGCCTGTGGGGAACCTCCAGAGTGGTTCCCACAAATTACGTGGGCCTCCTGGGGACTTGACTCATTCAAAGTCAAAACCCCAGGGGAGCTCCACCCATCAGCAAACCAGCGTGGCATCATTTGCTGCCAGTTCTCATGGGTCAGTTGCCAGGGAAATGTCAAGGCAAGCGGAAGGGCACAGATAGAGCCACTGAGTTGATCACAGTGTAGAAGACGGCTGCTGGCATCCTTGGGAGCCATTTCCGCAGCCCTCTAAACTTCTCTGCCTCTCCCAGAGCCTGTGGGGAACCTCCAGAGTGGTTCCCACAAATTACGTGGGCCTCCTGGGGACTTGACTCATTCAAAGTCAAAACCCCAGGGGAGCTCCACCCATCAGCAAACCAGCGTGGCATCTGCTAACCACAGACCTGCCTTTAGGGCTCCTGTGTGGCCTGTCTCTTGGCCATCATGTTCCTAGGGCAAATATTTTCTTAGCTGCAGGCCCTGAGACTGACCTTTCCCATATCATGAGCCATCTTCATCAAAGCAATGAGACCAGAGATTCCAGTGTTTGAAACTGGCGGCAATGAGAAAGGAGGGGGTGTTTGCTTGTTTTCTTTTTTATCAGGTCCTCTGTTGTTTTATCTGGTTTCCTAAGAGAAACACTTCTAACTTAATGTAATGATGCTTCGNAGGTCCCTGCCAAAAGCTAGCAAAAAAAAAAAAAAAACAGGGGCTTCCATCACATGGCTGAAAGGATGTGAATTCTACCAACCACCACGTGAACTTGGAAGAGGACTCTGAGTCTCAGGTGAGACCACAGGCCTGGCTGACTCACACCTTGCTTTCAGCCTGGTGAGACTTTGAGCAGAGAACTAATTAATGTTTATGCAGTGCCTGGACTTCTGATATCCTAAAACCATGAGATAATAAAAGTATGCTGTCCATTTCTTGACCGTTGGTTGTATGAACAGGACTATCTTCCCTCCATCTTCAGTCATGGCACAGGACCCAAGCTTAAAAAAAGCATTGTGCTCCCACCTCCTGTCCACAGGGACTGGCTCAAGGTGGGTATGTGAGTGAATCTGTGCCTATGAGAATCAGGCCAAGCTATTTTGTTGGATCTGTTTAGGGAAAAGAAGTGATCTCTTTTCACCAAAATTGAAGCTGAAGGCATTTAGGTCTGGACCTATCGTCAACCATATTACCACCATGTGGAATTTGGGAATGAAGTCAATGTTGAGAAGAACAGATTTCAGCGTGTTGAGAAAAACACAGATTTCTTGATGTATTTTGAGTCCTGGATCAAGCTGAACCTAGAGAAGAGATTACCTGTGAAGGTTTGAATGACCTAAACCTGTAATACCTACCCTTAACTTAAGACTGGTTGGGAGCAGATTTTCATTCCATGAAATAGAAAAGACTCTGTCTGAAATATGGGGCAACTAGGGCCAGACAGGAATATGTTAACCCAATCACACAATTAATAACAAAATGACATAAAAAGGAGTGAGATTTCCTCATGCCCAGTCAAAAGGATTCAACATCGCTTCATTTTTATGCTGAGTATCTCCCTGGGTATCCTGAATTATTGATTGAAAGAATATAATATAACAGCAATGGCAGCAACAACAATAACTACAGTTCAATGAGTTTATTATGAGCCAAGCTATTTGTGATGAAATACAAATGGCATTTAGTATTATATTCCCATAAACCTTGTGAATTTTATATCTTAATCATTTCTATCCTAAAGATGGAAGTTCAGAAATGTAATAACATGATCAAAGTCACATAGCTGGTAAGTAGAGGAGCCAAGATTTAGTCCTTATCTGTCTGGATCCAGAGTCTATTCTCTTAACTAATAGGTTAATTGTTGCTAGGATAAAACAGAAACAAAACAAACCCAGGGGATGTTTATTACTTTAAACTGATTGCAAGAATATGTCATAAAGACATCTTTTTTTTATTGGTACAGATTCTCAAAGACTGGTGTGTATTTCTCAATCAATCAGCACTACATGCTTGAATAAATCATTCATCCCTAATGTTGACATATTAACTTGTACATCTCTTGTCCCTCCTTTATTTTGAAGGTTATACAGGTTATACATTTGAAAGGAAAAAAAAATGCAACTTGCTATGAGGGGAATAAATTCAAACTAGCATTTGGGGCACTTGTATTCAAATTGCTGTCTTCCTGCAATTCCCTATGTGATCTTGTGCAAATCATGTCTCTATTGGCCTTTATTTAGCGATCTATAAAACAAAGGGATTTACATAAAATTGATGTGCAGAAAACCTTGGTCCATTATGAAGACATTTTGATGGGACTCCAAATACCCCAGGAACATTTTTGGCTGAACCAACATTGCCTTCAATTGGATCCTTTGGTTCAGTCCTGGAATATCTCTGAGATGTTCAGCCAGTGGAAAACCACTATGCCCAAATCATAAAAGTACAGTATATCACTTAAGCACTTGGATTTCCCTGGTGGCTCAGCGGTAAAGAACCCACCTGCAATTCAGGTGACCCAGGTTCGATCCCTGGGTCGGAAAGATTCCCTGGAGGAGGACATAGCATCCCACAAACCACTCCAGTATTCTTGCTGGAGAATCCCATGGACAGAGGAGCCTGGCAGGCTTGGCCACACAGATCTGAAGCAGCTTCAGTTCAGTTCAGTTCAGTCACTCAGTCGTGTCCGACTCTTTGCGACCCCATGAATCACAGCACGCCAGGCCTCCCTGTCCATCACCAACTCCTGGAGTTCACTCAGACTCACATCCATTGAGTCAGTGATGCCATCCAGCCATCTCATCCTCTGTCGTCCCCTTCTCCTGCCCCCAATCCCTCCCAGCATCAGAGTCTTTTCCAGTGAGTCAACTCTTCGCATGAGGTGACCAAAGTTCTGGAGTTTCAGCTTCAGCATCATTCCCTCCAAAGAAATCCCAGGGCTAATCTCCTTCAGAATGGACTGGTTGTATCTCCTTGCAGTCCACGGGGACTCTCAAGAGTCTTCTCCAACACCACAGCTCAAAAGCATCAATTCTTTGGCGCTCAGCTTTCTTCACAGTCCAACTCTCACATCCAGACATGACCACAGGAAAAACCATAGCCTTGACTAGACGGACCTTAGTTGGCAAAGTAATGTCTCTGCTTTTGAATATGCTATCTAGGTTGGTCATAACTTTTCTTCCAAGGAGAAACTTTTCTTCCAAGCAGCTTAGCATGCATACATTCAGAAATGAAGCATTAAAACACTGAATAGTGTGTGCCAACATGGATACAGCAAATTAATGATTACGTTCCCTCAAAAATAATAGCACAAATAATCTTACAAGGGAGAGGTTATTTATTATTATCACCATCATTTGACAGAGGAGGGTACTGAGGCTCAGATGTTAAGTAAGATGCATGAAGGATGAGCCTGAACTGGAACTCGGTTCTGTCTGACTCTTGAACTTGTACAGAAAAGCACTAGATTATAACTGTGCGCCCTTTCCTCTTCTGCAGAGACTTTCTGTGACTGAGAGAACTGTAGTGTTCTATTTGGGGATTGCTTTGGGTTGAAACAGAGCCGTCACTTTTAACGACTCAATCAACTCATCTGAAGTATACCAGATCTTTTCTAGAAGAGCAGAGGGGAACTAAATATTCCCTAAAAAATGGAGATCACTTTGTTCCTCTAAGAAAAGCCTGCTTTATAGCCACACTGTACAAATCGCCCTAGGGCTTGTTTCATTTTTTTTTTTTTTCTGTTTTCAGTCTTTGTTTCTCTCTTTGAGAGTCATAATTGCTAAGATTTATGCAGGAAACTTTTCTCTAGACGATTCCAAATAATTTTGCAGAATTTCTTAGCCTCTTTAGCTGCCCCCTGGGGTCCCTGCAAATTGCTGTCTCATGAAAGAAGGAGTGCCCTACCCAGGCTTTTGGGGAGAACATATTCAACCCTTTCTCAGATGTATCATATATACAGGAGATGGGTGGGAGTTGGGGGGGTCCTCAGGCATTAGATCATCTGGTCTACCCCAATGCTGGAAGATTGTTCCCAGTTGGATATCTCAAGTGTTGCGAATGGCTGCTAATCTGAAGGACTGCACATCTGTTATTTGAAGCCAGCCCCCAAGCAGCAAGAGCTCCTGACAGAACAGTATAGCTTTTCTCTTTTTTTGAAATTATCCGTGGCAAGTTTGCAAGATGAGAAATGCCAGAGAACGTTGCTCTGTACACACTAGTAAGGCTGGATTATGCTGGTGTCATGACCTGATGCTAGAGAAGGCAGAGACCCCATGTGCCCTGTCCTTGTGCCTCGTCAGGGAGGGAGGGAAGTTGAGAAGGAAGAGAAAGTAACAGAAGGAATGTGAAAAGATGAAAGAGAATTGCCCTCTGTCCTTTCTGCCTTTGTAACCAGCATCATCCCATCCATCTCGTAACACAGTTCTCATTTCTTCCCCTGCACTTCCCGTGTAACTGAGGGCTTAATCTGCGCAGAATCAGTTGTACTTTCTCTTTTACTGCATTTGCAGTGAGTATACAACATGTCTTCATTAACTCTCGGTGACATTTAGAATAGCTTGGGATAAAAAAGACACTCAATCAAATAGGAAAAATAGTCCCCCACCCTCCCATCTCCAACCCAAGCATCCCCCAGGGCATGTATTAATTACTGAAGATGAATGCTGGACCTTCATTCTCAGCAGGGGCTTTTAAATTGTATTGCTCTGTCAGGTCAGAAGATGGTATTTCATCTCACAAACCGGTAACAGAGTTTCAGCTTTTAGTGGAAGTAGCAGCTAATAACAGCTTCCCTTACTGAGCGCCTACATTGTGTCTATGTTCTCAGTCGTTCAGTCATGTCTGACTCTTTGTGACCCATGGACTGTAGCCAGCCAGGCTCCTCTGTCCATGGGATTGTCCAGGCAAGAATACTGGAGTGGGTTGTCAAGCCCTCCTCCAGGGGATCTACCCAACCCAGGGATCGAACCCATGTCTCTTATGTCTCCTGTATTGGCAGGTGGGTTCTTTACCGCCAGTGCCATCTGTATTGCTAAATTCTTTTCATGAGTTAGCTCATGTAATCCTCACACCTACCCTACAAAAATGCATTGTTATCCCCATTTGTTGGGTGAGGAAACTGACTCCAAGCACCATGCTATTTCCAGACGATAGGTGGCTCCTGATGGTTCAAAGATGGAGGGAGGTCTAGAGTTCCTCAAAGTGATCTTGTGTCCATGAAGACACTGATGCAATATCTCCACTGCTGAAGTCTCTCAATTCCACTGTGAGTTGAGAAGATGGTCCTCATATTCCAGTTCATGCATGAACCTTCCAAGGAAGATGTCGAGGCTCAAATAAGATGAAACTTTTCTTCTGTTGTATATCAAGTGGGGCTGTTACTGTTTCCGTAGAGGAAACCACCCTCAGGTGGATTTGACCTTCCTTTGCCTCACTGTTGTGTTGCCAAAGTACCTTTCAGACATACGCCTTTTATCTCCTCCTGGCCCAGACTCATCCCAGTAGCCATCAACATTCCCTAGATGAAGCTAAAGGGATATTGAAAGTTCAGAAGGGCAATGGGTATCAACCTGTTTTCTTAGAAACACTAGTCTCAGTGTTTGTTTTCAGAATTACAAATTTTTGAGAAATCCTAAATAGTCTCTCCCCCCAACCCCTTACTCTACTCATTGTTCCAAGAAACATGTGCTCATTGAGTATTCTTAGGCGTCGGACAGGAAAAGCAAACAAGGAAACAAAAAGAGAAGGAAAACAAAGCACGCAAACATTTCTGCTTCACCACTCTGCCTTTTCCTCTGCTTAAATTTGTTTTAAAAAGAAAAATTTCCCCTAGAAACATCTGCTCAAAGATGGAACTATGACATAAATGAAATTAGGAGTCAACTGATTTCCCGATTAGATGGACACTCTCCCGCTTCTGAAATCCTGCGATACTTTATTGCTCTTTTGGCTTGCAGACTAAAGATACTAAGCTGATGGTGAGAGACAGATGTAGACACAGATCAAGGCGAGCAATAGATCCTATCTTGTTCTTTTTCTCCTGTTTAACTTGTTTTCCCTGATTACAAATGAATATACATCTGTTATAGAAAAGTCAAGCTGTACAAGCATAGAATCCATAGGATCGACCCAGGATTATTATACTAAGGTTTCCCTCGCGTGCTCTCTCACATACGGAAATGCTGTTTGAATGGGCCCCGAGACTGATGCCTGGGATTGTGCAGATTCTCAGGAAAGGTGATTTGAATGGGTGAATGAGTTTTGTTTTATTAAATTTGCTCACTCCACTGTGAGTCTTGCTCCAGTAGACGCACTCATCTCTGCTCCTCCATACCGAACATAGTGCCTGGGGCATATGCGTGCCTACTCAGTCATGTTCGACTTTCAACACCATGGTCTGCAGCCCACCAGCTCCTCTGTCCATGGGATTCTCCAGGCAAGAGTACTGGAGTGGGCTGCCGTTTCCTGATCCAGGGATCAAACTGCGTCTCTTACGTCTCCTGCATTGGTAGGTGGATTCTTTACCGCTGAGCCACCAAGGAAGACCCTAGTGCACAGTAGACACTAAAAAAAAAAAAAGTTTTGCTACAATCTTTTGCCCGATGGCAGTGCTTCTGAGCCTCCTGTGAAGGAAGGTCTCTGCAGTTAGAGCTAGATACACCGTCTGTCATGTGGTTGCCATGTAAGTTTATTAAAAACTTGGTTTCTGTCTCTATGAAATAAGACTAACACTACCTGTCCTATAGAGGTGCCCTTATGCTCACATGAGGAAATATTTGTAAACGTGCTTTGTAAATACCAAGGGGTTACTCAAGTTAACTATTTTATGATTATAGGGAAAAATGTTCTGTTATTAAAATGAGCTAAGTTTATTTAAGTAAACAAGCATTAACTGAGTTTTAGTGCCAAAGAGAGGAATGGATACAGAGGCAGTGGTCAGCTGATGTGATCAATGGTGAGGGTCAAGATTAGGGTGGGGAGAGGAGTCTGTGAAACCACAGAGGAGGAAGACTTTCTGATGATATTGAGGCTGCACGTGAAACAGGTGCTGTCACAGGTAGGAAAGAGGAGGGAGAAATATTCTAGGCAAAGAGGAGTTTGCATGATACAGGATGCTCGGGGCTGGTGCACTGGGATGACCCAGAGGGAATGGTATGGGGAGGAAGGTGGGAGGGGGGTTCAGGATGGGGAACATGTGTACACTCGTGGCAGATTCATGTCAATGTATGGCAAAACCAATACAATATTATAAAGTAATTAGCCTCCAATTAAAATAAATAAATTTATATTAAAAAAAGAGAAGAGTTTGAGCAAAAGAATGGAAAGATGGGTTATAAATATATATATATATATATATATATATATATATATAGGGAA